>JARYHS010008075.1:25492751-25540814 GCA_031002005.1 Vandiemenella viatica
ATGGGATGAAGATAAATGCAAAGAAGAGCATGCTTATTAGATCAAAAAAAAATGTTGATTATGATATAAAGTGCTGAAGGAGCTACTTGTTGAAGACTCGAATGTAAATACTCGGCATAAGATTTGATAGCTGACTTAACTGGGCAGGACACATTGGACAGGTAGTAGGGAAAGGGTTCAAAATCCTTCACACGTTGGAAAGAGTGATGAACGGATGCACTAGAGAAGTAAGGGAATTGGTGTATAAAACTCTGGGTCAGAGTGCTGCTGGAATATGATGATGTGGTATGGGACACACATATTGGTATCAAATACGGAAGTTGGAGGGAGTGCAGAGAAAGGCTGCCAGGTTTGTCTTGGAAATTACCGCAAAACACAATTGGTAACTAATATGATAAAGGAGCTGGAGTGGGATTCATTGGAGGGTAGAAGGAGGGTGAAGAGAGTCATGGGAATGTACAAGGCATATATTGGTGATGTAGCGTGGAAAGACATTATTGTGAAAATTAAGAGAGGTGCTTGGAAGGGTGAAGATGACCTTGATCACAAGCATGGACTTGATTACAAGTTTAAGGATGTTGGAAAATTTTCTTTTATGGGAAAGGGTGTAAGGGTTTGGAATAAATTGCCAAGAGAAGTTATGAATAATCTGCTGAAAGAATTGAAAGTAAAATTTGTTGTAGGGCTAAAGTGGGATGGAGTGGAGGAGTAAGGGAGAAGGATGGGTGTGTATTGAGATTGCACCGGAGCGTTGCGCGACATGGTTATTATTATTATTTCGTATCAGAAACAATTATTAACTGGTCTTCCCTAAGTTTATTTAAATGGTTTGTTACCTTTGTATAATTTATTATTATCAATTTACTAAGAAGCCTTTAAAAAATACAAGTTACTTCATATCATCGATTAAAGTATATTACGCATTTATGTTACATTACCGGTACTTATTCTAATGGGTATGATAAAGTGGAAATATTCTGGCCCCATTCCCAATTCTCTTATTATTTTTACTTTCACAACAAATGAAGAGTTGTATTTCCTAGAGACTTAATTTTTTTAGCTAGACATAAAGGAGGCTTCAAATGGAACCCAAATTTTGTTCTGATCTAATTCTGTGGTTTGTAGGACCCGAAATAAAAATGTTCTTTTCATTGAGTCACCTATCTCATTTGTAATTAAATGATGTTTCGTTACTTTTGTTTAGGAATGCATCTCTAAGTATAATGTGTAAACAACGAGTAACAATAATTAAAATTCTCAGTCGTTTCTGACTTAACACCGATCGTCCAGTAAATATGTAATATGGTTGAATTAATCGAGTGTACGTATTTTTCAGAAACACTAATAGCTCGAGAAAGACAGTAGTTGGAAATAACTTCTTTACTATGAGTTCTTGCAACTTGACGGGAGAAAAGTTTATCATGTTTAGAAATAATCAAAACGCCTGGTCACATACAAAAAAATATGGTGTCTTTATATTTAAATTGGACAGTTTAGATGGCAGAGGAAACATAGAACTAATTGCTAATAATTTTCAATTTTCCATTTGTTGGAAATTGCAATGTTACCTTCTTTCTCATTTGACCCGATAGCAATCAAAATAAATTTGTAGTTTGTGTCGAGCTAAGCCAAAACTGTTGTGTACTTTTAACAAACGCTTGATTGATGAGAGTCTCAAACAAGATTCTTCACTCCTTGTTTGAAAATATTTTCCTCAGATAATGGCAGTAGATTTTTTTCGTCTTTAACATCATCTAAGATTGACTGCAACTACAAATCAGGCTCACACATGAACTTTCAGAACCAGGATTGCAGAGCGACTGACGTATTTACGAACCGCCTTGTACGCGTCTTACGCTGCTCAGGGAGATCACCTTAAACCAGGTAGACCCAGTGCCAACGGACAAATATGACGCTAGTACGGAGGTGAAGCTGGAGCTGATGAACAAATAGAATACTACTAACTAGGCGCAATCAGTACCAACGAACGAATTGGACACTGTTAACCGGATTCACATAGAGCAGACGGTTGAATTTGATACTGCTAAGCAAATGCAACCAGTGCCGAAGGACGAATGGAACACTGCTAACTAGATGCACCACAGTCTAGCGCGAGCGCTCGCGGAGTTAACTTCCTCGTACGTGCAGTGCAGTCATCGTGTTTACCTGTGAATAGCAGACTTATCTGAGTGTGACATAATTTTAAAGTACCGTTCTAACGCCAACAAAAGAATTAGTGTCGTGTGCCGGGAAAAACAGGGTAGGGAGGCAATCCCCAATGGAGACGGTCCGGGACACGGGCCAATCCATTCGCCAAGCTCTGGAGGCCTGCCACAACGGGGATGACAACCAGATGTGTGCAGCCCTAATACCAAATTCAACACAGACGCCCTACCAGCAAGGGCTTCCACCAGACGAGAACGACCAGATGGACTTCTCAACTGGGGAAGAAAACAGCACTGCCATCCAGCTCAGCTCTCACCTGTAACACAGGACAACAGGTACACCTCCAGCCATGGCTACTCCCCCAGTAGACGAAAGCAGAGCAAATATCTTAGATAACGGCGGGCAACCAAGTAAAAGATTACGTACAGCAGTGACGAATAACGTAGTGATAGAGGAAAGCATTTCCAATCCCCTCCACCAAGGTGAAAATAGTCAGTCCTCTCCTCCAGTGAACATACCTCCAGCAATCCTAACTAAAAAACATCCAAGTAAAAACAATCGGTATAATGATACAGACATAGGACCTTTTTACGTCTTTGTCGAGAGCATGGAGAAAAATGTTGGCATGCTCCATCCAATGGCAGTCGGGAAGTTGCTTTTCCAACATAACCCTCAAATCAAGCAGGATGTAATAAACATCAATTCATTAGGGAAAAACAGAATAAGAATCGAAATGAAATCAGCGGCTGCAGCGAACCTACTGGTTCAACTACCCATAATGACTTCCAAAAATTTGGAAGCCTATATTCCTAATTTTCTTGTGCATAAACTTGGAATCATCAGAAATGTCGACACATCATTGAGCGAAAATGAAATTAAGGAGGAAATCCAGTCAGCCTATCCCGTGATATCAGTTAAACGCTTCACGAGGAAACGCTCGCACCAGGAAAGCGAAGAACGCGTAGCCATACCGGTGTGTCTGTTATCATTCCGCTCTCAGTGTCTACCAAGCTATGTTTACATCCTCGGTATGCGTTGTCCAGTAGAACCCTACATCTCACCAGTGATCATGTGCAAAAAATGCTTACGCTTTGGACATAAGATACAGCAATGCCGGAGCTCTGTTAGATGTAATAAGTGTGGAGGACCCCACCCCATGGAAGGCTGCTCCGACATTACCACCATCAGATGCGTTAACTGTCACGGCCCCCATTACGCCACAGATATAACATGCCCGGCATATCAACAACAAAAACAGTTAAAATATAACGCAGCTCATAACGATCCAGGTCTCCAAACAATCTCTTCTCCAAGACTCCACAGCTATGCACATATGGCTACAGCAACACCCTCCCATAAGAACGAAGAGGAATTTCCACCTATCACCCAGAGGCCTCCACATCAGCCTATACCTCAACAGGAAAACGCAGCGCAAGAAATGAGGCCACAAAGCCATTGGCCGCGACAAGAAAACGCAGCAGCATCCACCCCAAATCTCAATCCAATCTCACCACCTCCCGGCAAACCCATACAACCTAGAGTTGACAGACCTTCTGTTACCCCTTCCACAAATCCACAACACATCTATGCCACCCCACCTTGGCAACAAAAGCCGTATATCCCAGCACAACTACCCATCACTCCGATGATCCAAAATCCATATCCTCCTCTATATCATAATACAACCAACCATGCAAGACATGAAGGATTAGTTGAACAACTCCTGCAGTTAATTACATATTTTATATCCGAAGCTCTCTCCACACCCGACCGATCACTTACAACTGGTGTCATCCGTCAGCTTTCTAACAAACTTATTCGCAACAAATGGAGGAATTTAAGATACTACAGTGGAACGCCAGATCAGCGATCTCAAATAACGAAACCCTTCAACAAGAGTTAGTCTCTCAAAAAATATCAGTAGCTGCAATCAGCGAAACCTGGTTTCGCCAAGCAACTAAGTTTCGGGCATATTCAACTCTCCAAGAAGATCGTATAGACGGCCACGGCGGTGTGACACTACTAATTAAAACTACTCTAGATTTCCGAAAGATCGAACTAGACTTAACCAATATTCATCAGTTCCAAGCCGTCGCTGCCCAGATCGTATTGCCAGTTTACAATCTCACTGTTATTTCTATTTACCGTCCCCCACGCACGCAGGTAGATCTACAGGAATGGCACCACCTACTCAGACAACTAGAGCCTCCCTATATCCTCTGCGGTGATTTCAACGCACACAGCACATCTTGGGGATGCGTATATGAAGACCTACCGGGCCAAGCAGTTAAAGAATTATTGGACGACCACGACCGTATAATCCTCAATGACGGTTCACCCACTCTTATCCCAAGACCAGGACACCGACCTTCAGCAGTGGACCTAACTTTAATCTCTCCATCCATCTCAAGTGACTTCCAATGGAGTATCGTACCGTACACGCTGGGATCGGATCATTTGGCCATTATAATTTCCTATCTAACCCCAATAAAACAGACTGTAAGCTTCCCGAAAAACAAATGGGACATACATAAAGCAGACTGGTGTCGATATTCCAAAATTGTAGACTCATTGCTCCACACTTGTGTACAAAATGCCTCACCGGAGGAAAATTACAACTCTTTCATGTCCTTAATCAATCAAGCAGCAAACATATCGATCCCCCAAAACCGCTCGTATGTGAGGAAACCAGCTACACCTGCTCCATGGTGGTCCCCAGAAGCTTCAAAAATGATTGCCAGGAGACGTTTAGTATTTAAAAAATACAAACAACAATCCACATGGGAGACATACACGGAATATAAGAAAATAGACGCGGAAGTTAAACGTTTCCTTAAGCAGCAGAAACGGAACAGCTGGAAAACCTACTGCTCGAAAATATCTAAGGACACGCCAACAAAGGAAATATGGAACATGATCAGAAAAATGAAGAAGAAACCATCACCTACCTCAACAATCACCTGCGATGTCGAAGACCTTGCCACAGTACTTGCCCCTCCATCGGTCACCTTACCTCCTTTCGAGAGTATGATCAACCCAGAGGAAAAAGACAGCGATCATAACATATTCCGAAGACCCTTCTCACTGCACGAATTAGACAGGGTATTAGCCTCATGCAGCGACACCGCCCCAGGATGTGATAACATACATTATGCCATGTTGCGTCATTTGTCACCAAGAGCAAGAATTTACCTGCTACAGCTGATACAACAGCTGTGGTCAACAAACAAACTCCCAGATACATGGACTACTCAAGTAATCGTTCCAATTCTCAAGCCCGGAAAGGACCCCAAGGATCCATCTTCATACCGCCCAATCGTGTTGCTTTCATGCGTCTATAAAGTAGCAGAACGTCTCTGGAAACATCGCATTGAATGGTGGATGGAACGCAACAAACAATTTCCAGCATCACAATTTGGTTTCCGAAAAGCCCGTAGTACCATGGACAGCCTAGCCATACTCACGACAGATATCGAACGCGCAATAAATAACCACGGATACTTACTGGGACTGTTTCTTGATATCTCGAGTGCTTATGACAACGTACATCTACCGATCCTCATGAGGAAATTACAAAAGGTGGGCCTTCCTAAACATCTATTGCAAGGTATATACTCTTCCCTGATCAACGCACCATCTATATTCGTAAGAAGAACAACGCTCTATTTGGACCTTTCACAATAAATCGAGGCATACCGCAGGGTTCCATACTAAGCCCACTTTTGTATACTATATACACCAGTGATCTAGAGACATTGTTGGGGTTACATATCAAGATCCTTCAGTATGCTGACGACATCTGCATCTATGTCTACTCCATGTGTTTTTGGATGACACTCCGGAGGATCTCAGAAGCAGTAACAAAAGTCACCAAATGGCTTTTGCAACAAGGCCTATCCCTAGCTCCACAAAAGTCATCAGTAGTTGTGTTCACTCGTAGAAGATGCCCACTCTCGCTGGAACACATTCACTTGGGAGAATACGATTTTCCTGTACGATCAACAGTGAAATTCCTTGGACTCATCTTGGATATCAGACTTTCCTGGATCGCACATGTAAAGGATATAACAGCCAGAACGAGCAGCGCCTTAAATATACTTCGCGCAGCAGCTCACACATGGTGGGGTGCAGATCCTGGAACCTGCCTACTACTCTACAGGTCATTAATTAGATCACGAATAGACTATGGAAGCATCGTGTATGGCAATGCGCCGCAACAGCACATAAGGAAATTAGATCAACTACAGTATCGCGCTCTTCGCATCTGCATAGGAGCCATGAAAAGCTCCCCCACGAACGCGTTACTCATAGAAACCAGCGAGCTTCCACTCGAACTCCGCCGTCAATACCTCGCGGACATATACTTACTCCAAAGGCTCTCCTTCACACAACATCCTTTACTCCCGAAACTCCAACTCTTAACTAACAGCATGGGAACCTTCGGAGAAAAACGCCCTCCACGATGCCCGCTCCTGGTGTACAGTTACTTCAACCTCAGACTCACAGAGCCGCTTATAACGAAGGAACCCGCTTTACCAGTCTTCTCGAAACCTTATGAATGCTCTGTTCCAACCCTGCAAACCTATATTCTACCACCCCAACTAAATCCGAAATCTGCCTCCCTCCTTTTATCGGCGATTTGGGGGAATTCACCCGCATCTACACGGATGGTTCGAAAACAGATCACAGTGTAGGATGCGCTTACTACTGCCCAGACAACAACTACGAAGCATCCTTTTTACTCCCACCGGAGACCTCAATCTACACTGCTGAAATACTAGCCATTAAGGAAGCCATCAATTATGGGATGGAACAAAATTTTGAGAAAATTCTGATCCTAACTGACTCCAGAAGTACACTACAGCGGCTCCAGAACCCACAGTGGAACCTCAGCAGCAACAGCTACATTATGGACATCATCGAGTGCGCAGTATCAACCCAAGTTCCAGATATAAGATTCATGTGGGTAAAAGGACACTCGGGTCTCATATACAATGCATTGGTAGACGCCCTCGCTAAAAGCGGAGCTGCAGAAGGCACGCCTCAATGCTTGCCCCTACCTTACATAGACTTCCTCCCCAGAGTGAAACAGAAGTTGAAACAAGACCTCCAAGAATTCTGGACATCAACATCGTATCACAAAGGTAAACACTATGCTACCATACAACCAACAATCCCAAAAAAGGCTTGGTTTCAAGACTTCAGAGCAAAAAGACAATATATAACATCTATAATACGAATGAGACTAGGACACGGTACTTACCCCAGCCACTTGTATAGAATAGGCATGGTTGACACTCCACAATGCGACGCGGATGAGGAGGAAGAAGCAGACTTAAACCACATATTTTTTGCATGCAGCAAATACCACACCCACAGCCAAAAACTGTTAAACAGCTTGTTATCACTCCAGGTGCCTCTGCCCACATCGATAACCATTCTTCTAGCGTCGAGAAACGCGAAGATATACATAAAACTTATAGACTTTCTGAGAGATGGGCAGATTAACATCTGAAGAAAACAATATAAGCAAATGGACGCAATATATATTTATATGTGTGTGTATAAATATATATATTTGTATGTTCATGGGTGTATGTGTATGTATGTATGTGTGTAGGGACGTATATAGATGTACATATAAACTTGTCTGTAAAATGTCAATTTGAATTATGTTAAACCTCAAATCTGAATCATGTAAAATCCCTCGTGTAAATCATGTAACGTAAAATATCATATATATGTAAAATAAGTTAAGAGAAAACGTCAGAATAACTGGAATAACAGGAAAAGTTTTGTATGTGGGCTGGTGAAATGGTCTTACGACCAAAAACCAATAAATAAATACATAAAAAAAAAAAAAACCTAGATGCACCCAGAACCGACGGACGTTTGGGACACAGGTAACTTGATAAATCCAATGCCAATGAAAGAAAGGGATACCAGATGCTTCTCTTGCAGACAAACGCATTGGTCTGAGAACGATTTGCAGAGCGAATTTTTTATACGTTCACAACTGTGCGTTTGTAACCAACTAATCATAGCTTACTGCTGCCATGAGTATTGTGAGAATATAGTCCTTTTTTTCTATCACGATTTAAAATATTCACACATACCAATTCTGCTTATACAAATACTTTATCAAAATTTAACACAAATTATCTTTTCTTCTTTTCCGATCAGGTCTGCTAGCACTACGTACCAATTTCAATTCTTCTTTCTTTGTTGTTGTTTGTTTTTTCGTTTAAACCAATATTCCTTCCTCATTTCACTGTGTTTCTTCCTTCTGTCCTCAGAGCGGACCGGAATTTTTCCTCTCCTGCATTCGAATCCTTCCATACTTAATACCTTTTTTCTAAAGATCTCTCTTTCCATAATTTTCTCTTCTTTTATCTTAATTCTTTTCAAATCTTTCTTACCTTCTTCAATCCAACTTGTTGTTGATTTTTCCTCGAGAGGAAAATGAATATTTTTTATTAATCTGTTATCAACCATTCTAAGATATGTCCAAAAAACATAATTTTTTCTTATTGATTATGGCATATTTTCTATGTTCTGGTATATTTCCTTATTACTTCTTAATTTCCATAGTTCTATTGTTTTCATTGGGCCCAATATTTTTCTAATAATTCTTGTTTCTAGTACTTACAATTTATCTTTTTTTTTTCTTCTAACTGCTTTACGTCTCTTTTTAACATCGAGGTCTTTAGAGACGGGAAAGGATGGGGGGCAAGGATGGGGGCAAGGAATGGGAAGGAATTCGGCCATGGCCTTTTGAAGGAAGCATCCCGGCATTTGCCTGGAGTGATTTGGGGAAACCATGGAAAACCCAAATCTGGATGCCCGTACGGGGTTTCGAACCGCCGTCCTCCCGAATGCGAGGCGAGAACGCTAACCGTTACGCCGCCCCACTCGGTAACAATTTGTCAAACCTATAGTTCAGTATTAGGCATTCATTCGCAATGTATACTTTCTTCTATGACAGTTAAATTTAAACTTTTTCTTGAATTATGTCTCGCAATATTTACATTTATTTATTTCATTATTCATCCTATATATGCCATTAAAAAGTTTGGAACGTTTTTAATGTTTGTAGAATTTTATTTTTCTACAGAAATTTTCAAACCTATTTTGATGGCTATTTGTACAAAGAGACCAAGCCTTTTTAATTAATAACTGGATTACAAATTGACATTGTGATGACTCAACCTCATTAAAATAAGTTGAGCACCATGTTCAAACTAAACGCATATAGTCATTTTTTACTTCTACATTTGGCTACACGTATAACAATCCTCTCGCTCCGCCGTTGTCTCCAAAGATACTCTATTTGTCGACCAGCGCTGCCAACTTATCTCTTTGGTTTCCTTAACGTATCTATGGAAACGTAAATGTAACTATGGCTGGATGTTAGAATTGAGGATGATCACTCAGAAATCCTTTTAAGTTCTAAAATTTTAAGGTGCTGTTGTTTTTAAAAGGACAAGAAATGGCTGTTTCCCCGATTTTTGACGATTGGAATCACAGCGCAGCACAGGAGTGGGAATACCCGGCGATTCCTGCAGGACCTGATTCTCATGAGGAATGGAGGTACGCGATGCGCCGTTCTATGCAGGAGATCGTTCCCGGATTGTACCTCGGTCCCTATTCGGCTGCATCGCGTTCCCGATTGGATACACTTTTATCCCACGGCATCACACACATTGTCTGTGTACGGCAAGACATCGAAGCTCATATTATCCGCCCAAACTTTCCAGATAATTTCCAGTATCTTGTGCTGGATATTGCTGACAATGCTACTGAGAACATAATACAACACTTCAGCACTGTCCGCCAGTTTATAGACCATTGCCTGTCAAATGGAGGCAAAGTGTTGGTACACGGCAATGCTGGAATTTCACGATCGGCAGCGCTGGTACTTGCGTACCTCATGGAAAAATATGGGCTCACTTGCACAGCGGCATTTTCAGTGGTACAGCAGCGAAGGTTTTGTATCAACCCAAACGAGGGCTTCATGGCGCAGCTCCTAGAGTTTGAGCCCATCTACCGTGCCCAGCAGACGCTGCGACAGGGGGAGACATCGATGTTGCGGAATAAGAGGCCACTAGATGACACAGGTATGAGCTGTGAGCAGCAGCCGCCGCCGCCTTCACCACTGTGTTGATGTCGCAGCTTCCCATCCATTTGTCAGTCTGGTTCATCGGGAATTGTATGGACGAAAAACTTTTACGGCATGTAAAGTCTCATACGTTTGTTATTCTGTTTATGTACTTGTAAACAAAAAATCTGGTTCGTGTATTTAAAGGTTAAGTGAGACCATATGTGGAAAATTTGTACCTTGGTTATTAAATATATAAACATTGTAATGAAAATTACCTACGAACTTGTGATAATCTTTTAAAAAAACTTTTCAGTTAAGCTTTAAGTGGGATAAAACGTACGTAAACTGCAATTTATAATGATAAATGTAAGTTAATTGATACCCTGATTAGTAATTTTTACAAAGAACAGTTTTATGAAAATGTTTTTCGTATATAATAATAAGTTATACTTAATAGTATAAGAGTAGCAACGTTTTTGAGAAAGAATTTTAGGTCGCCTAGTTTTTTTATATTTCTTTTCTTACTGAAGATTGATGGGGAGGCGGCACGTCTGGCACCTGGGAGCAATTGCGTTTACCAGTGCGCATCCCTTGCGTACAGGTAAAAATAGTGCATTTTGAAATTATTTTAAGACAACTTTTCTTTTTTCATAATTTTCTTTGTACTTTTTATCAATATAAATTTACTATGCTAGGCAGTTTTATCGTTGCTAACATCGCACCAGATACAATAAAAAGTAAAATATTTTTCAATCCATTTTAGTATAGCTATTTAATACAATTTAGTTCTGTAATCAAAGAGTACAATATAAATTTGTCATACAGAAATTCGGTTGCTTGATTAGGAGCCAGACTAATTTAAGTCTCGGGTAGTTTTTATTATTATTTTATTTTATTTGGCCTGAAGCGCCAAATGGCACTATACAGCCATCAGCTATTTATACAGATATTTGGCTTGGTACAAATGAGTAAAGCATTGTACAGATAAACAAATTTACAGGATAATTATAATAAACTAGTAATTTCACATCAGCTGGAATATTTCTAAAAAAAAAAAAAAATACATGCATGTTTACAAAATGAAGGATTAATAAAACAATTAAATAGAGGACTCTGTACTAACAGTGCACAAACAATAATTACAGTATAATTAAAATATAAAGGAGATTTTTATATACACATTAAATTATTATTTATATACAGGAATTAACACATTATAAAAAGGACTTATTTGCCTAAATCTTAATGTTTGTTGCTTTTATAAAACTGGCTAACAATTTATATACAATCACATTGTTGCCATGCAACAGACAAGAAATACTTGTTGGAAAAGGTATACCAAAGTTGTTAAGATCTTTCAAGAATTTAGGTCTGTGGGCTGTGTATCTTGGACAAGCGAAAAATATATGGTTTGTGTCACCTACTTCCGTATTGCAATATTCACAGATATCTGAATTTATGATGGTTAGACGATGTAGGTGCTGTGCGAATATACCGTGATTGAAACGTATTCTAATTATCGTGGTGATAACCCCCCTATGTTCCAAGGAGCTGGAAAACCAGGGACGGGTAGGAATTCTGGGCTGGATATTGCCATAGTATTGTCCCCTTGTTTTTCTACTGATGTCCCATTCACTCTGCCATTTGTTCATTACCTTGATTTTTATTTGTGGTAGATAGTCCGTATATGGTAACCGAGTTTTGAGGGCGACACCTATTCTAGCTGCTTGCTTTGCCAACTCATCTACTTTTTCGTTAAAGACCACCCCTGCATGCGCCTTCACCCAGAGGAAATTGATTGCTCTGTTTCTTCTTGAGCATTCTACTACCTGTTGAACTATATTTACTATAATCTGATTAGTTCTCTTGCCCCAATATTTGGTTTGAATAGAGTTCAACACGCTCTTAGAATCTGAGATGATGAGAAACTTCCTCTCTGGTAGTGTTGAGCAATACCTGACTGCCTCTAAAATAGCTAATGCTTCTGCAGTGTATATAGATGTAGTTGATGGAAGTTTATACATTCCTTGATACTTGGTGCAGGGGCAGAAAAAGGCACATCCTACATTACTTCCTGGGGCAGTTTTAGATCCATCCGTATATATATGCACGGTGTTATTCAGTTTTCTGTAAGATACTTCTGTACTAATATACTGAGGTTTGGGTATTGCTTATCCTCAAGAGTGATATAAAATACCGGAAGTTGAATCATACTGAAGATGGAATGGTATTCGTATGGTGGAAATAGCTTTGTTGGAATTATTCTGTCCGTTTGTTCTTCCCACTCCGTGTAGCTGTAATAGATCTCTGAGAGTCGCGATCTTCCTCTATTATTCCACAAGCTACTTAGCTCTTTACATTTAAAAATAGTTGGGTGGTTCCGGTATGCTAACCTCTCAACAATGAATTTGTCGGACAGCAACTGTCTTCTAATATGCAAAAGCATCTCCCGGGCTTCCACCAATAGAGCGTTGGTGGGAGTAGATGTCATGGCCCCAAGACAGGTGCGAATACAACTATATTGTAGCTTGCCTAACCTGGACAGGATTCCGGAGCTTGCACTGTTGTACAGAATGCATCCATAGTCAATTTTGGATCTAATTAGCGCTCTGTAGATCATCAAAAGTATACTGGGATTTGCACCCCACCAAACGCGTGTCAAAGATCGAATAATGTTCTGCGCTTAATTACAAGAGTTAATTATTTGATTAATGTGCGGTTTCCAACTGAGTTTGGCATCCATCAACAATCCCAGGAATCTTACGTTAGATTTCACTGAAAATGAGTAGTTCCCTAACCTAACTATTTTGACCACATTAAGTTCTATCCGTTTTCTGGTGAATATAACAACGGAAGATTTCTGTGTTGAAATTTGAAGTCCATTTGATTTCAGCCATTTGTCTATTTCTATCATGGTTGCAGATAGGTTATTTAAAGCCATCTCCAATGAGACCGCCAAAGAGTATATACAGATGTCGTCTGCGTACTGAAGGATTCGGGTGTTAGGACCTATTACTCTTTCCAGATCCCATGTATAGAGGATATATAGTAGCAGACTGAGTATGGCACCTTGGGGTAATCCAGTAGTAAGTATTCTTGGTCCAATAATTTGATCCCCATATCGCACAAAGACCGTTCTTTCCAACAGGAATTTGCTTATGCCATATATAAAAACTTCTGGCAATCCTAGTCTACGTAATTTTTTAATAAATAGGAATTTGTACGTTGTCATAAGCTGAGTGGATATCTAAAAACAAGGAGACCGTAAAGTATCTCCTTTTGAAAGAGGTGAAGATGTCCGTTACTAGTGTACTTAGATTATCCATTGCTCCTCTCCCTTTACGAAAACCAAATTGAGTCTGAGGCATCAAGTCATTAGCTTCCAGCCACCATTCGAGACGATTCTTAACTAGTTTCTCCAGGGTCTTCCCCACACACGACGATAGAGCAATTGGTCTATATGAAGAATGGTGTAAAGGATTTTTACCAGATTTTAAAACTGGGAGTATTAACTGGGTTGTCCATTCTACCATTAAGCAATTCCTTGTCCATATTTCGTTAAAGGTGCTAAGAAGTAAATTCAGTGCTTTTAAAGGGAAATTTTTTAGCATTGCATAATGGATGTTGTCTATTCCCGGGGATGTATTCTTGGTTGTAGCGAGTGCGTTTTGTAATTCCAGGGTGGTGAAAGGTGTCATGATAGGGTGTGAGTAATCTTCAGCTTCAGGACGTTTCCAAGGGGCGTTCAAACAAGAGGATGGTGCTATTCTGTCAACGAAGTCTTCCAGCCAGACCGGATCAGTGTCGAAGGGTTCATCTACACTTAATTTTTTTAAAGATCGGACTTTCTTCCAAACATCGGAAAGACTGGCGTCTTTATTCAGGCTGTTGCAGTATTTTACCCATTCCTCCTTTTTTCGATGCTTTAAAAACTTTTTTGTCCGAGCATCCTCACGTTTAAACTCCAAGAATCGTTCAAGAGTCTGCTCTTTCCGATATCTATTCAGCGCTAGTCTGCGTTTCGCCACCGTTTTCGAACACTCTGTATTCCACCAAAAAACTTTAGGTTTTCTACATAAACCAGCTGTTTTACGGCGAGGGATTGACTTGATAGCAGCTTCATTGATTGCTGAGATCAGAGCATTATATCTTTCCCTTATTGTTAAATTTGGGTTCAGTTTGTCTATTTCCTCTGAAATAACAGAACCATAAGTTGACCACGAGGCTTCCTGGATTTTCCATTGGCTATTGGAGTAATATCTTTTAGGCAATCTTGTTTCAATACCAACACTTATGTGTATTGGGAAATGGTCTGAACCCAGTGAATACCTTTTGATCTCCCAATTATCTATTTTGTGGAAATTGGGCGACGCTATTGATACGTCCACTGCAGATGGACGTCTCAGAGGAGATGGGATCATCGTAGGGGAGCCATCATTCAGTATTATAAGGGAGAGATCTTCTATAGAATTCAACAATGAGCGACCGTCAGCATTAGAAATCTCATTGCCCCACGCAGAATGATGCGAGTTAAAATCTCCACATATCAGAAAGGGGGAACGAAAAGAAGACCACAGATGATTCCATTCATTTTTGCTGATTTTAATTCTTGGAGGTTTGTATAATGACATTATAGAAAATGTACCCATAGGGGTTTTAATCTCAGCTGCTACTGCCTGGAGTTCTTTTACCTCGGAGTTTAACTGAATTGGTTGAAACCAGATATTTGCCCTAATCAATAAAGCCACGCCTCCTTTGCCGTCATCTCTGTCGTTCCTTAATACATTGTAACCCCTGAAATGAATGGGATATGAGGCTTGAATCATGTTTCACTGATAGCGGCTACAGATATGTCCCAATCATATAGTTCTTTTAAAAGGCATTCTCTATTAGCTATTGCAGAACGAGCGTTCCACTGTAAAATTTTAAACGCCATTAGATGAGGAAAGAATTTTAAATAACATTTTTCTTATTTCGTCAGGATCTAGGTTTTCATTCGACCGTGAGCTATCCACAACAAGCAGAATGAGGCTAATAATCTTATCTATGATGGAGTCACCAATTTGATTTTTACCTTTGTCCTCACTATGAGGCCGTGGAGGGTAAGGATTGTTGGGAATAGGTTTCCCCGGCAAACCACGAGGATCAATTTCACATTGGTAACCTGCGTATCTTTTAGATGAAGAGAGTTGCCTGATATTTGATGATTGTCTCTGACCATTAGCTCCTCTCTCCATACTTATCCAGCGTGGGGGTGTTGTTTGAAAAGTCCGCGAAACATTAACAAGAGGTTCTAAGGGTTTTGTAGTTCTGATACTTGGAAAGCGACTGTGCTGATGTTCTATACTTCCTTCTACAGGCATATTTCCTTCAGACAGTGGAGGGAATTCCATTATATTTTTTACTGCAGGTGGGACAGGTGATGGAGGAGGATAACTGGAAAAAGTTTTAGACACAGAATTTGCATAAGACCTTTTCTTCAATAGACCTTCAGCATCTTTAAAGGAAATGTTATGTATAGTAGCCTGTTCGTGGACCCTTTGTCTGAACAAATACTCTGGACAGGACCGATCCGTAGCCACATGTTGGCCTGTACAGTTTACACAAATTGTTTGATTGGATTGACACTGCTGAAGAGAGTGAGAACCTCCACATCTACCGCAACGCTGGTTGCTTCTACACTGTGTACTAATATGATCGAATCGAAGGCATTTATAACATTGTTTGACAGATGGAATATAAGGGCTAACCTCACATCTCATGCCATATAAGTAAACAAATTGAGGGACTTGTTGACTGTCAAAAGTTAATATACAAGTCTGTAATTTCACAGTTGATGCTGAGTTATCTCTTACCACACGCTTTGTTAGTCTTTTAACATTGGTTACGTTAACTGAAGACTCAATATCGGCCATAGTCTCTGCTTCCTTTAAGCTCACGTCTACTCCTCGGATGACACCCTGCTTTTTAACTAGAAACGTAGGAATGTAAGCTTCCAAATTTCTGCTTTTAAATACAGCAGACTGAACTAACTTATTAGCTACTGAAGGGCTGTCTACTTCAATTTTAATTCTATTCTTCCCTGCAGAAGTGATGTTTACAACATGGCCTTTTATTTCAGGGATATTGACATGAACAAACCTACCAATACTCATTGGGTGTAAATTACCTAGGTTACGATCGCTGCTCTCAACATACACATAATAAGGACCTGGATCAGATAGCTTGTAATAATTTGCTGGTCTTGGAAAGACTGGTGGCTTACTCGTAGGAGGTGTTGACTCCGTCTGCTTGGCCGACGCTTGTCGAGGAACTGCAATAATAGGAGAAAGTGTAGCAGTCTCTGAGGCTTCCACGGTCCGGGTGGCATCATCTTCAACTACAAATCTTTTCTCTGCTGTTTCAAATGTAGTTTCACAGACTCGTTTTCTAGTAATTCTTATGGCGTTGTCTACTTCCGATATATCATCATCTGCAATGTCCATGGCTGCCGGGACTTCAACAGGCTGATTTGCTGCGACGATGACATCTCCGGCCGCATGCATAACTTCTTGTGTATTCACTGCCTCATCACCCAGTGAAAAGTCTGAACTACCCCCCTCCTTCCCCATATATTCCACTGGACATAGTGGAATATGAATTGTCGTCGATAAGAAACTACCAAAAGCACGAAGAAAGACACAAAATGAATCACAATTATAAATAATGAAAGTTAATGCGGCAGGCTAACAGCACTTCATTCACAATGTGGGGCAAACTTTATACCGCCACAAAGTTGCCCTCAAACAGAAGCTTATTTATTAATATCACCGAAAACAGAAAAAAGTTTAATAATCACTAATGAATAGTTCAACAACAACGCAATAATCTGTTTTTTAAAATTAAAATAGCGGTGCTAATTTTCTGGTTGCCGCAATAAACAAAGCCAGAGATACTACCGTCTCGGGTAGTATAGGTGAGTTAGAGTGCGGCATCTAAATCGTTGGTTGCGACTGAGAGAATCATGAGAGATAGGCAGTCACAGATGCTATTTTTAAGATGGCGTCGAGTGTTTATGTTCGTTGTATTATGTTTTTTAAAATGAAAACTCAGTTTCGTAGTGATGGGTAATTAAAAATAATAGACTTACTTTTAAGTTGACTATCTGGCTCAAAAATAAATCTAGCAAATTTAAATTATACTAGTGATCGCCCAGCGATCGAAATTCGACCGTAATTCATTAAGTTGTTTAGTTTCTTTCATGAAACAGTAATAATCTAGTAATTCTCTGCATTACCTATAAAATTAAAGCGATACACTCCACGCGTGACTGTATGCTAAATTTTAGCTTCTAATCTAACCATAGCAAACGATGAAATGTATTTATCGATGGTTCATTTAGGCCGGAAAACTGCTTTAGCTTTATGAAACATGCGCATTTAAATGTATCTATCAAAATAATTTCGTCATTTTGTATGTTCGCTATTTAAATTTGGTCTATTATCATTTTAATTTCACGCAAATAAGTATTCCTTATTTCTTGTCTCTCTCTCTCTAGTGAAATTACTGCAATTAAAAAAATCAAAAGACACTTAACCAAAGTTTAACATTTTAAATAATCAAAAGAACATATAGTATATGACAGAATTGCTACATTCCTTATCAAAGTATTTCTTTCATAACTTCAAACGTTAATCTTTACTTTATCCGAGTCTTTCGTTTTACCAAAGACCACAGAGTATCTCAATGCGGTGAATTCACGTAAGAACGTTGGCTCCGATCCTATTTCACGCGCACACACACGTTCGCAAATTAATTTTTTGTTTTAATAATCTATTTGTAACATGTATTAACTATGCTTATCATATTTTTGGGTCAGGTGGGACATTCTCCACCAGTGAAAAACTGTTACTGACCTGTTGAAATTTGGATTAACTGTTTCCTTATAGTGTCCTCTTCACGTTTAGCACTCTCCTTTTCCGAAAAAGTCGCCACGAATTAAATTAAAAATGCCGAAATATGGGATGCTCCGCAACCGCGAAATATTAGCAGCAATACAAAAATTATCGATACACGGATCATATCAACTTAAATAGGTTCGTTTTGTCATAGTGATCATGGTTAGGTTGAAATTTGGCCTGGGCCAAGAGTAAAAAGTTTACGGGAAATTCGTTCTGCGCAGCCCATGTGGCAATCCAGAGACAAACTGCGAATTTGTTTACAACTGAAGCAATCGATTATCTCTGACTGCTTATATCGATTCCAAGGTTTGTAAAATATATTATATATAATTTTAGCTTTCTGTATTTCTTTAAGTTCCTCCGTTCGCCCAATATTCTGGCCGCTAGCTGCGCTATCTACCAGCCCTCTAAATGTTGCTTCTTGCTTGTAAATAAGTTCAGAGATTAATTTCGACTTTTGTTTCACCAAAGAAGACAAAGTAAGGCCGCTAGCTGCGCCATCTACCAGCCATCTGAGCGAACTACGTAGGCGAGCGAGCGTTATATTTTACTTAATTTAATGTATTTGATTTAATTTAACGCATTTTATATATAGATTTTAGCTTCCTTCAATTCTTCTCCATATAATCTTTAACTAGTGCCAAATCTCACACTTCTTAAAAATGTAACATAAGTTTTCGCTTGGCGTATTAATATATAGATTCTTTGAATATGGAACTAAATCACGTTAAAATTTCAGCTATACTAAAACGGGTTGAAAATTATTTTACTCTTTAATTGTATCTGTCTCGATATTAGCAACGATAAAACTACCTGGAAAATATAAATTTACATTGATAAAAAGAAATATATATATAAATTTGTCTTAAAATGATTTCAAAATGCACAATTTTACCTGTACGGAATGGATGCTCACAGGTAAACGCAACCATTCCCAGTTGCCAGACGTACCGCAGCCCTTCCCTACTTCAATAAGAAAATATATAAAACCAGCTGACCTAAAATTAACTTTTTCGCGACGTTGCTATAAAGACAAAAACGGTATCTTGCAAGAAAATTAAATGAAAAATATTTCTAACATTTTTACCTCACATATTCAGGTAAACCTATTTTTAACCTTATTGTGGTAAGGTCTCAGCTAATGTTTTGGAATGTGGGTTATTTATAATTCTATATTGTGCTGTGTGGTCGTTAGGCTAAATTGTTTTTTTTTTTTTTTTTTTTTTTTTTTTTTTTTTTATAGGATTCTGATTCTAAGACTGAAAGCAGTGAGAGGTAACTTTATGCTCCAGAAGAAATCAAACGAGAAGAAACTTTACGGTTTTGTGAAAACCTTCAAGTAGTGAAAGATAAAAATCGATCATGTAATAGTGACAGCTGCTTTTAAAGCTCGAGTAGGAAACAACCTAATTCCAGATGTAATTGAAAACAAGGGTGATACGCGTTATATGAAAATATAAATTACTGGGAGAATTTGCGTCCTTAAATCAATAAAAAATTATTAATACATTCTTTGCACAGAATATATCCTTAAGTTTACATGGTCAGCTAGAGAGAAACGCCCTACTATTATTGGCTACAAATGGTCAATAAAAAATTAAGACACCGAAGTACATGGAGACAGTGAAATATATTCAGATCATTACCTCGTTAGTTCAAAAATAAGAATGCTTGATAAATTGAGGAAAAGGCGGAATAAAATTGTATAAGTATAAAATGATTAAGAAGTCGTATAAGATTTATCTGTTACGAGATGAAGGAATAAAACATTTTTATTAGAGCCAATTACAACATTGCTTACTAGAAAATCCAACAAATAATCATGTCACCATATAATTGGTTATTATAACTTCAAGAATATTGAAAGTAGCAGACGAAGCCACCGAAAATAGAATTTAGAAAAAGACTGGTTTTTGAAATATCAAATGAAGAAGTTGCAGAAGCAGTTAAACAGAAACAAAAGGATTATCCAAAAATGATACTGGATCGACCCCAGAAATTGAAAATTAGTATAAAAGAAGAAGAAATATTGTTAAAACAATAACAAAGAATCCGAAACCACAATTTTGGAACAGAATAATAAGCTTAATAGGTTATAAAGTACTTAGTAAAGAAAATGGCTTACAAGCTTATGAAACACATTAACAAAGATGAAAGGGAAACTGCTAACATAAATTTGATTGCAGAAGACTCAAAGATATTGTATAGTGGAAATAATAGAGAGAAAGAATAGGACAATAATGATGTTAAAAGAAATTGATGCAGCATTAAGATCATTCAATAAAAAAAAGCAAGTTGCTGCAGTGGATAAAATGAGCTTCAAAGTGATTAAATATGTGGAATGGTTTTATAATTCAAATACTTACACTCAATTAATGTATGTGTGATAAGGAGAAACATTCCAGAAGAATGGCGAAGGCAAAATTTGTTACACTATTTAAAAAAGGAGATAGAAGCTCATAAACATTTCATGTGATAACTTTAGAGGAGTTAGTTTGTCACTGGTTATAAAATATATGGAAAAATAATAAACACAGGCTCAAGATAATAATATAGATCATCTATTAGGAAAGGAAGACCGTGTGTAGATAACATATTTTGTCTCAAACAGATAATGAAGAACAGATTTTATTTTAAATTCTTATTCCTGTTGCTTTTGTTAGTTATGAAAACGTATTCGATAAAGCAAAAAGGGGGAAATTATGGAATACAATGCAAAAAGAACAGCATTACTTCTGTCGTGGGGATTGTGCCTGTGGAGACCATTAGTAGTTGGGGTTTCAGTAGGCATGGCCTAAACCTAAATAGGAGGGAAAAGGAAAAACTTTCTGATTTGTTAGCTAAGGCTGTAACAGATCCCACATCCAGTGCTGACGGGATCAGTCAGGACTGTGCCTTTTTTAGATTAGAGGCTGCTGGTGAGGGGATAAAAATAGGTAATCAAAGGGATACTGAATCTAGATCCATAGCTAGAAAAATCACTAATACTAAAGTATTGAAGAAGCTTTTGAAACACTAACAGAGAGAGGGGGGGGGGGCAGGTCTGGGAAGGCGTTGGGCCTGAAAATATCACAAAACCAGTGATAAGAGCGTTACTTGTAAATTGTAGAAGTATAATGAAAAAAGTAATGGAGTTTGCAAACCTAATCTAGATACAAGAACTACAAGTAATTGTAGGGGTAGAGTCCTGGCTAAAAGAAGGAGTACTAGACAGTGAGTTTTTTCCCGATGGTTACGGGGGGGAGAGTTATTCCCACTATTTAGCGAAGACAACTACAGTTCTCTGGTGTTCATAGATCATGACCATGAGTTACTTGGGGTAGACCTGGGGAAATAAAAAAGAAAAAGTCAGGGTGTTGGCTGCATACCGTAGTGGAAAAATGAATGATAAAGATGGCAGAAACTAAATTCATATTCAGATTAGAAGTGAACATAGAATGGTCATTTTTGGTGAGGTTTTGAACTTACCAGGTGTCAACTGGATAGGAAATAAGATTAATAATACAAAGGAACAGAGATTTTCAAATACCTTAGTAAGGGAAGGAGGCTATACACAGGTGGTTGAGCAGGAAACAGGGAGACCATTCATGTTGGATATCTTCCTAATAAAGCCAGATGATAACCTAATCGGATATCAAATTACTGAAGGAATAAGTGATCACAAGGCAATTCTGAAGGATATAAGGGGATTCAGTAAACCAGTGGCCAGAATTGAAGAGGGAAATACATACAATTATAAAAAGGCACAAACTTTGGAACTGAAATAATATTTAAAAGTTAATTTTATTAAATGTAAGATATGCACAAGTACGAAATAGATGAAGTGGGAAGAGTCAGGGAAGTAATAAAAAAGGGTGAAGAAATGTTTATTCTAAAACAGAAAATAAAGAGAAGTACAGAACCTACATACTATAACAGGAAAGTGAGATAGTTAATGAGGTTGGTGAGATGAAAACATAACAGAGTTAAGAAACAGCAAGGCAGTAGGGAATAATTGAAACAACTAACCAAGAAATTAATAATGTTAAAGATACTGGCCAAGGATGAGTTTATGAAGAATAATATTTTCGCAGGGGGATCTCTGACTGATACATCTAGAAATTTATATTGCTATATCAGGAAACTGGGCGGAAGAGAGGGTGTTGAGACAATTATAGATAATGATGGAGAAGAAGTAACTGAGGATTTATAAAGTCAGTGTCATTAAGTAACTGGTTCATTGAGACCATCTACTATATAATTTCCTAAGCTCACCCATTCACTCACCTGGATAACTATTGGCGGTGTAACGGTGTCACATGTCAGCCTTCGCTCGCAAAAAAGCGCCAGAGATACCTTTAGAAGAAATTCATGGTTATGTCCATAATTTAATAGCTAAGCAACTGCAACCAAATTAATTGCCAAAATATATTTATTAATTTTGATTTTCGTAGGGTTTCATAGTTTTAAAAAAAATATTCATAAATTTTGCTGTTGAAAAAACGTGGATTTGCTTTTCAGTAACATGTTGCTAATGAAAGCAAATTAAAAAAAAAATTATCCATGCTCTCTGCTGTAACCACGAATGCCATTTCTGATTCCGCTGTACGTGAGTTATTAGGTTATTTTAAGTGGCCATCATATAAAATTTGTTACGAAATCAACATTTCTGGCAATTTATTTCTTTGGAGTTGCTCAACTGTTTAATATAATGGAATGTGTATTACGCTCTATGGATGTTACAGATACTATGACCAATGATTACATTATGAGTGTCTTCCCAGTTCAATAAAAAAAAACAACGGTATGCTTTCAAGACAAACAGGATTTTTTTTTAATTTGGCAAAGGAAACTTTAGTAGTCAAATACAAGTCAAGTTTGTATTTAAGCAATAGACCCTGTTCGTGTTTAATACCTATCTCTATTAATGATTCTGATTTCTCCAGCCTTCAAGAGATTTTATTCACACTGAAACACAGGTCAAGTTTATATTTGGTCAAATCAGGTCAACCTGTCGTAATCTAACATCCTAAAAACTGGAACTATTCTAGAGCCGTAACGATGCACAAAAATCGGTCACTAGTTAGGGACAATAATTCAGGAATGGTAGGGGTTATAGTATCAGAAAAAGAGCCTATTTGCACAGTTACAATTGACCAGATTAGAAAATTTCGAATTAAATAGGAAGATATCATGAAAGAACTAAGGAATCTAAATGACCATAAAGGGGCAGTTGTGGATAATATTACTACAGATCTCTTAAAAGTAATGGGATGAGACATTGTATCTTATCTTGAAACATTATTTAAATTGAGTCTGGATACTTATTGTTTACCAGATGATTGGAAAAGTGTGATAGTAGTTCTGGTCCTTAAAGGAAGGGTGACAAATAGGGTTGAAAACTATAGGCCAATCAGCTTTTCATCAGTGGTAGGTAAGTTAATGGAGAGATTAATATGTAACCATTTCAGACGTGTCTGTGAGTAACGCAATTGGTTTTCAAGTCGGCAACATGGCTTTAGGTAAGGATATTCAAGCGAATCTCAGAATGGGCAGGGGAAGTCAAGTTGAGAGTACACTAGATGGCCTTTGACTGAGTGAGCCATAAAATGGTGCTAAATAAATTAAAGAATATTGCAGATGATAAAAAAAGTGATTTGCTGGCTACAACACTAGAAAGCAAGAAGTCAAAATAGGAAATACAGTATCAAAAGAAGTAGGAGTGAACAAGGGAGATCCACAGGGTAGCTTATTGGCACCATTGCTATTCATTATTCTAATGAGTTATTATGTTAATGGTTTACTGTAAGAAGTTAGATTTTTTTGCAGATGTTGTAATGTTCTATAAAAGGATCAAAACAATATAATACTGTAAACAGCTGCAGGGTTATCTAGATATGATAACTAGATGGGTGAGTCAAGATGGGATGATGATAAATGCAAAGAAAAGGTACAAAGATATAAAGCTTAAGTTTAAATATGATTACAAAGTGGGAAAAGAAATACTTATTGAAGACTCGAAATGTAAATACCTTGGCATAACATTTGATCGCAGATTTAACTGACCAGGATACATTTGACAGGTAATAGGGAAAGGTTTCAAAATCGTCAATCTGTTTGAAAGATTGATGAGGGGATGCTTTAGAAAAGTAAGAGAATTGGGGCACAAAACTCTGGTCAGACTACTGCTCGAATATGATGGTGCAGTATGGGATCCACATTTTGAGTATCAAATACAGGAGTTTGAGGGGGTGCAGAGAAGAGCTGACAGATTTATCTTTTGAAATTGCCGCAAAACACAATCGGTAACTAATATGATAAAAGAACCGAAGTGGGATTTATCGGAGAATAGAAGGAGAGCAAAGAGAGTCATGGAAGTGTACAAGGCCTATATTGGTGATGAAGCGTGTAAATATATTGGTGGGAAAATTAAGAAAGGTGCATGGAAGGGTAACATGGCCATGGCACTTGATTTCAGGCATTATGGGAAAGGGTGTAAGAGATTGGAATAAATTACCAAGAGAAATGATGAATAATCTACCGAAAACACTGAAAGGATTTAAAGTAAAAATTGGTGGAGGGCCAAAGTAAGCTTGAGAAAGAAGGGAGAAGGATGGGTGTGTAGGGAGATTCCACCGGAGCGTGCGCGACATGGTAATTTTATCAATTATTATTATAAAGAATGAATATCCAAATAACTTATCCATGATATGTACAAAATAACATAAATTGTATTAGATCTAGGATATAAACAACAAATGAGGAATGCTAAAATACTGATTGACAATCAAGCGTTAGAAATTCTAATGCTTTACTTCCCTGATGGTAACAATCTTTTAATAATGATAATGAAGTGAAGAAGAAATTTCACCGATTTAAATACTTGCGTGGAAATATGTGACGAACACTGAATGGTAAAGCCTGATAGGAGACTCAGATTGTATAAAACAATGGCAGTACTGATTTTGATGTATGGCAGTGAAATGTGGGTAAACAAAATACAACAAAATTTAAAATTCAATCATATGAAACATAGTTACTACTATCAATAAAATGATATTCCCTGAAGGATAGAACAAGAAACGAGGCAACAACCGAATATTTCCTCTTGGAACGACAGAATTTCCCCAAAAAGAGAAAATCGGAAGGACTATGTCCTGAGGACGGGTAATGACAATTTCCGAAACTTGGCCTGCAATACTATGCATAAGGGCGGATTAGGCTTTTGCCTATCCATGAAGAAGAAAATAAATAAGTATTTAAACATACGTTTAATTGGGGAAACCAATTCTCACGAAAAGATTCCTGTAGTTAAAGGTGTTAGGGTAGCCCATTTTTTTTTATTATAAGCAGAGAGTTTTAACAGAAATTAGTTTAAACAATAACGAGTTTTCAGATACCAAAATTAAAACTTGTATAGGAATTAGTTTATTACATTAGAATATAAGAGGATTATCAAACAAAGTGGATGAATTGCTAGTTCACATAAACTAATTAAATGCTATCAAATAGAATTAATGTTCTATCCTTGTCTGAACATCAGATAACTACAGGAATCGGTATGTCAAATAAAACTGGCTTTAATTTAAATTCTCAGTTCTGTAGAACAAACTCTGAGAAAGGAGGAGTTGTCACATATATATGAGATGCTTAAAGTTTTGATGAAATAAATATGAAGCAAGTACTGTCTTGATCAATATTTCGAGGCCTGTGCTATATGGCTAAATTTCAATAATGAAATTTTCATAATATTAACTGTGTACAGAGCACCCTATGGCGAAAGTATTCTATTTTGCTGAGCCAATTTGAGGACTTATTAACATTTTTAAGCAGAAAAGTAGCTAGCATAGTCTTATGTGGTGATTTTGATGTACACTTTTCAAAATAACTTATCCTGAAGCTCATGTTGGAATTTAACTTGTGTAGTTAAATTTCCCACTAGAATAATGAATAATAGTCACTCAACTATAGATAATGTTTTCCTCGATACCTCAAAATTCAGTTATACAATCAAGCCATGTTTCAATGGACTTTGTGGGCATCCATTAATTACGTGAGGTCTTTTTCCGTAATTCCCGACCCTTTCTCTAGTGTGAGATTTGGTGAAATCTGGTAGGACAACCCCCCCCCCCCACCCAAAAAAAGATGACGTGAGATTTCGCCAGACTCCCCTCCCACCCCTATTTCTCTTCACGTATTTAATGGATGGTCTCTTTTGGATCATAATGCTCTGTTATTAACTATCAACACAACGAACTAGCTCTAAGAGTTAAGTTTTTAATCTTCAGCGAGTAATAAGTGATTGGTCAGTTACTTGTTTTAGAAAGTGTCTTAATACCACAAATTGGTGCCATGTTTTCAGTGCACAAGGTATGAATGAAAAATTCAACAATTTTAGTAGCTTTGTATTAAATTACTTTGAAAGTAGTTTCCCTATGGCATCATGCTTCTCAAAAAGAACAAAAACCGTGGATAATTGCGGGAATTACAACATCATGCATATGTAATAGGAAGTTATTTATTGCCTCTAGGATAAGTCACAATGCTAATGTTAAAACATACTGCAAACGGTACTGCAAAATAGTGAAAAAGGTTATTAAAGAATCTAAAAATATATACTACAAACATAAAATAAATGACTTTGAAAATAAAATTAGGACAATATGAAACCTTGTAAAAAAGGAAATAGGGAAAAATAATCAAGTCAGTAATGACATTTAATATAAGAAAATTCAGTAGAATCTAAATTTCAGTTGCTTTTATAGTTATAATTTTTTTATCTGTTGTTGATAAATTGGCTGCCAATTGCTCAATGGCGCATAGTATGGACTTTGTCTTACAGGCTTCCAAGAATAATTTAACACCAGTTACTCTAGAAAAAAAACAAGAAAAGTTATGATGTCTCTTAAGAATAAATACTCAAGTGGTTAAGATGGGATTTCCAGAAGATTAAATACACTGTGCTCCACAGAATTAAGTAATATATTAAGTTGAATGTTTAGTAGATCTGTACTTGAGGTACCTTTCCAGAAAGGCTTAAGTGTGCTGTAGTTAAACTGCTCTATAAACAGGGTGATAAGCCAGATGTATCGAATTACTGTCCTATTTCATTACTAAAAGCCTACTCCAAAGTTTTTAAGAAAGCAATGTACAATAATAAACAAATTAATGTAAAAAATAATATTCTAACTAAATCACAATTTGGTTTTCAAACTGGCTATTCAACAGATCAATCTATATTTGCATTCACTAACAATATTCCTGTTGGAATTTTCTGTGACTTATCAAAGGCATTTATCTGTGATGATCATGAAATTCTGATACAGAAATTAATCTATTATGGTATAGATGGCATTGTTAATAAATGGCTTATTTCTTACCCTCCGAATAGAAATTGGAAAGTGTTACTGGAAAGTTTTAAGGCTGCGTTATGTGTTGCACTCTATACTGAGTGGGAATTTATCAGATGTGGAATATCTCAGGGTTCTATATTGAGGCCACTATTGTTTCTAATATATATATATATATCACTCTGCAATCATGCAAGCCCTTTTAGAACAAGGAGTGAATCCCGGCTATATTGACTTACTGTACAACATCTACACCACTTCCACTGCTTTTGTCAACATCGCTGAAGTCACCAAAGAGTTCCCAGTAGAAAGAGGGGTAAAACAAGGAGACTCTATATCCCCCAAGCTATTCACATCAGTCCTAGAGTTGGCAATGTCAAAAATCCAATGGCAAAACCGAGGTTTGAGAATAAATGGAAGAAATCTCAACAACTTAAGATTCGCTGATGATATAGTTTTACTCTCAAACAGTCTGGAAGAGCTCAAAGAACTGATAAATGAACTAGAGACAGCGTGCAGTGAAGTGGGCCTTAAAATAAATATATCAAAAAGCAAAATCATGCAAAACAAATGGGCAGAAAAAGATAAAGACAAGGCGGACATGAAAGATTCTGGTATTGAGTTCGTAGATCAGTACATCTATCTTGGCCAACTGATCAATATGAATGGTGACTCAAAGCCTGAGATCTACAGACGGATAAAGCTGGGCTGGAGAGCATATGGAAGAAATTCCATAGTTTTTTAAATCGAACATGCCAATACATCTTAAAAAACAGGTATTTGAACAATGTGTATTACCGGTCCTCACATATGCCTGCCAGACTTGGACCCTAAATAGTCACACGAAGCAAAAACTAAGAACTGCCCAGCGAAGTATGGAAAGAGCAATGCTAGGGTTTACAAGAAGAGACAGGAAAAGGGCTGTGCACATCCGTTCAATAACTAAAGTAACAGACATCTTAAAAAGAGTCATGACCCAAAAATGGCAATGGGCCGGTCATGTTGCTCGCAAAAGAGATGAAAGATGGACTACGGTAGTGCTGGACTGGATACCGAGAAACCTGAAAAGAGCAAGAGGAAGACCCCCGGATCGCTGGGATAAGGATATACGTCGAGTTACAGGCGTGAACTGGAAGAGGGCGGCTCAGGATCGATCGGCCTGGAAAGAACTACAGCAACACTATGTAGAATTAAATTCTAATATATAGCTCATTAGGCTTAAAGAGGCTACATCCTGAAAAAAGGATTGATATAGCTGCAATAATAAATAAATAAATAAATAAATAAATATATATGATCTACCCTATTTTGCACCTAAAAACTCAAAATTTGTTCAATTTGTAGATGATTCAATCATGGCAATTACACTCCAGATTTATGTACAGAGCACATTTCAAATTATGTCTTTAATCTTATTAATAAATGGTTTACATCTAATTGCTTGTCTTTAAACATTGATATAACCCAATATATATAATTCAATACATCACACAGATTATGACTGGACATAGACCTAAAACTTGCAGGCCGTTCCATTCAAGAGTGTGCGAAATTTCTAAGTTTCCATATTGATCATAATTTTAATTGGAAGGTACATGTTTCTGACTAACTGAAACAATTGGGTGTATCCGTATTTTTAATTTGTACAATTTCAGGTATAGGTGATCTCCGTATGAGGAATCTTGCTTATTTTCACTCCTTAATGTCTCATGGAATAATATTGTGGGGTAATTCTGCTCATAGAGATAAAGTGTTCAGAGCCCAAAAGCAGGTAATAAGACATATGTGTGGGGTTAGCAGTAGAACTGCATGTTGAGAGCTGTGGTGGCTGAGTATAAATACACATTAATGTAATTTTTAGTCACAAATTATATTCTGTTTTAAACAAGTAGTAAAATACACAATTATGGCACAATTATCCTCAGAAAGATTACAAGTCATTGTCATTTGTTCAATGTATTAAATAAGCTCCCAACACATCTTAAATGTCTAGCAGGTGATAAGATTAACTTTAGGAAAAAAATAAAATAATTTTTAATTGACAACTCAAATAATTTAGTTCTAAGATATCTACGAAATAATTGGGAGTAGTTTGTATAAATGTAGTTGACATTATTAGTGTAGCACATATGCTATGACTGTAAATCTTCTGGTGTATGTTTTATTTTGTTATGCAGTGTTAAACTGTTAATTGACAACTTCCCACAGAATTAGTCTCTTGTGTTGGAATCAATGGTAAATAAATGTATTGTACTATAGAAGATGCTAGTTCTGTACTTCAAACAAAAACATTCATTATATGTGGATTAAATATGTATGAATGTATTTTAAGGGGAAGCATAATGGTTCCTTCACAGTCAGGGTCATTTCTCAAATAAAACTGGTTGAAATACACTTTCAGAATTTATTTGGGATCCTCAAATGGATCTTTGGGATGGGGAACAAGTTAAACACAGCAGAACTTAAACGGAAATTGAAAATGTAATAAATGGAAGTGTAGAGTTTACCTGCAGTAGTAGTTGGAAATCAAGAAGATGAATACTGAGGTTAAGAAAATATTTGGAAATTACTATGAGGCAAAAATACCAGAACTCAGAGATCTAAGAATCCAAGTTTTTGGAACTGAAGAGGTGATTGGGGATGAAGTTGCGATAAGATGTATTAGGAATCAAAACCCTGATGTAGTGTATGAAGAATCACGTGTAATATTTAAGACAAACAAAAAAATGAAAAATACGTACATGGTTATAGTAACAATGGATGTCAAATATTCAGTAGATTTATGGCACCAAAATCTTGAAGCTGAAATTTCAATGTTGCCAAATAAATGAATTCAAGGGTGTGTTATATATTTTAGATGTTATATGGGATAATTGTGGGGATTTACAGATCACCTAGTAACAGTGAGGACACTTTCATAGATTGTTTATCTATGTTTGTAGATGAAATATTTGAAATTAGTAAAAAAATGCATTGGGGAAGTGGGGATCTTTAGTATAGGTTGACTAAAAAAGAAGAATTCTATATAAAAAAAGTTGGAAAGGCAAATGACTGGGACAGGAATCAAACAAATTGTAAAGAACGTGATGAGGGTCACTCCATGATCCTCCCAAATATACTGTATTAGAAACTTTAAGGAATCCTGTCAATAGTATATTAAACATTACTGATTGGTCAAATATTAAATTAAGGTGTAGAAATAAATATTAATGAAGGGAAAAATTAAATATGAAAAAATATTAAAATTAGTACAAAATAAAATAGATGATGAAGGAATTGAGCTCAGTACTAATAATATGGATAAAAGAAGGGAATATATAGTACTAAGAGATACTATAGTCCAGAGTATTTTGGAAGCTAAGAAAGCAGATGTGCAAAGAAAGAATATACCATTACTTTGATTTTTAATTCCATTGTTAAAAGGGAAGTTGCTGTTAAGGGGAAGAATTTGAAGGAGGTAGAATACTTTAGAGGAATCATGGAATGAATACAACAATATAGAAATAAATCCGTAAATATATGGAACGGAAGAAAAAGACAATATTATGAGAAAATTTTTAACCGAAAAATATGAACCAAATAGTTATGGAAATATAGTAATGTTATCTATGAGACTATGAAAAATATTTTAAAATAATTGATATTTGGGCCAGAATATGTGTTTGATTCAAAACAGGTAGTAAGCAAATGAAATCTATACTTTATAGAAAGTATTGATGAACTAGTTAAAAATATTAAAAAACTCAAAGCTATGAAATGGTATCAAAAATAGAAAATAAATATCCCAGGGAATTTTAAGAAATTACACTCTAGGAAGTTGAGAAAAAAAAACCTGGTCTGTAATAGGAAATAACATTACTAATATGGTAAAAACTCTTTAAAACAAAAAAAAAGATTTCATAGGCATTAAAAGATTTCTATTATTGTTCCAACTACCAAAGTTGAGGGTAGTGATAAATGTAGTGATCTCATATCTATAAATAATTTATCATTACTAGACAAAGTTATGGAGTCTGTAGTATATGAGAGTTAATAAATTATACTAATTGACATCTCAACAATGCGTCAATCTGGTTTCTGGGAAAACATAATACAAAGTCAGCAATTCAATTAGGAATGCAAAAATTGGTTACAGGTTAAAGATAGGGGAGGAGCAATAGTATCTGAATTCCTGGATTTTAAAAGAGCTTTTAAGACTATAAACAGATTTTTTTATTATAAAAATTATTAAAGGTGATGTATATGAATGGCTGTGAGACTATTTGATGGGCAGGTACCAAAGGAAGGGTTTGATGACATGACATCTGAGGAACAGGAAGTTAAGTATTCGGTGCCACAGGGTTGTAAATTGGTACCTCTATTGTTCATACTGTATCTAAGTGATCTTCCAAGAATACTTAAATATTGTATAATACACATGTTCTTATTTTCTTTCATTGGGAGTATGTGTCTGAGGTAGTGAACATATTAAGTGATGATCTAAAAGTGGCTAATAGATGGCTAAGTAGTAATTGGTTAAGGTTAAAAGCATCGAATAGAAAATATATGGTAAAGGGTAAGCACAGAGTTAGAAAAGAGGCAGGGGAAATGCAGTCAGTTATTATAAATAGAACCAAAATAAATTGGGGTCGACTATATAAGTATTCTGAAAATAATCCGTTACCAAGATATTTAAATAAATAGGACAGCCATACACAAGTATGGGTCTAGACAGATCAAATCTTTTCATATGATGCATAAACAGTATGTTAAGGCTGAAAAGACTATGCACGAAAAGAACTAGTTATGTATAAAAACTTACCACTATAAATAAAAGAATCTGTATCTGCTGGAAGCTTTAGATAGGTATTAGGCTGGAAGACTGTGAATAAAATGTGATTCTTTAAAAATCGTGATGTTGAAGTTGTTTTCTCTGTTAAAAAATGGTGCATTTATTAACCAGAGACTATCTATACTTATAATAAGCACATTTTTGTCATCGATGACGTCATATGTCACGCCATGACGACGTCGCGCTATGGCATCATGCTCTTCGCCAGATGTTCTAGGTTAAGCACGTTATTTAATAACAGTTCTACTTAGCTAAGCCCCTGCGAATAAATTAACTGTCAGAACCCTGAAAGGAAAGTACATATTCCGTTTAAATCAACATAATAATTATTAGTTGCTTAGATTTATTTAATATCCGTTTTATGTAAAAGCATTTGTTAAAATCTTTGCCAGATATGTAAGATAAAAGCTTTAATTTTCGCAATGTTAGCAGCAGTTTTGATAGATTGTTATTAGAAATGACATTTGACGATACAGCAGAGGGCATGAGTAATTCAATAATATATTTTTAAACAATTTAATTTGTTTTCTTGAGTGTTCTGTTATTTAAATCATTACTTCATTTTAACGATCTATACAGCAAAGACTACAATTAAAATTAATATTACGTGGAATTATGTAAGTTGTTAAGATTTATTTTTAATTTCCTTTGCGTTTACTAATGCCATATTTCAGCCGCATGTAAATATGTCAGCCATTCAAAGGTTGTAGTATCGATCTCAATCTCGAATATATATATAAAAAACAGGAAGATGTAAAAACCCGTAAGGATTTTTGACTTAGTTTGTATCGCGATGCATTATTAACATTGCAATGCGATATAGTACATGTATTAATAGGCGTGTGATTGAAGTATTATTTCTTTGGCGGCGAGTTTAGCACGTGGTTAGGTTGAAATGTAACCTGGACCAGGATAGCAACGCAAACCTTTTGTTACAGCACAAGGCACTAGGAATTGCATTGAACATTATTTTATAACAATTATATTTATTTAAGCAATTGCTAAGAAATGATTGCTGAAACACTGATATAAAGTATGAATTTCGTTTAGATTGGCATATTAATTACCAGTTCCTTTTTTTGCTGAAATCATTGCTTGGTTTGAATGAAAGAAGTTACAAATTGATCGCGAGCTATGCGGCCTAAACCACAATTAAACCTAATATTATGTGGCATAACGTAAGTTGTTAAGATTTATTTTTAACATCCTTCGTTTTCTCTGGGTCATTGTTTCAGCCGGATGTAAGCTGTGTCAACAGTTAAAACATCGATCTTCATCATAGGTAGTAAGAAAGATGTAAGAAACTGTGAAGAATTTGGATCACGTTTGTATCGCGATTCATGACGACGTTGACATGCGATACAGAGATTGTATTTATTCGTATGTAATTGAATCTTTGATTTTCTAGCGGCGATATTGGCGGAGATTGTGGTTAGGATGAAACGCAACCTGGACTAAGTTGACAGCTGCAACTTTTTGCAGCACAAGGGACGAGAAATTAGATTGAGCTTTATTTTATAACAATTCTGTTTGTGAAATCAACTCCAAAGAAATTAATTGCCAGACCACTCCCTTAAACCCGTCATTTCTGACGAGCTTTGATTAATATTCGTTTGATGTAAAAGTATTCGTTAAAATCGTTGGCCATAGATGTGTAACATAAAAGCTTAATGTTTCGATTGGTAATAAAGTTTTGCTATTAGAACTGGCACTTAATGTTACAACAGAGAGCATAAGAACATTAAAAAAAAAAGTAGTTCCACACTAATCGCGATCTATACAGCGGAGACTACTATTAAAACTAATATTACGTGGAATGACATAAGTTATTAAGATTTATTTTCAATTTCCATTACTTTTACTGATGCCATATTTCAGCCGCATGTAACTCTGTCAACCATTCAAACGTTGTAATGTTGTAATATTAATATGAATGACGAAAAGGAAGGCGTAAGAACCCGTAAAGATTTTTGATCAAGTTTATATCGCCATGTATCAATACGCGTGTAATTAAAGTATTGTTTTTCTGGCTGCAATTTTAGAATAGTTAGTGGTTAGATTGAAATGCTACCTGGGCCAGGATGACAAATGAATGTTTATTGTACTGCGCAAGGCACGAGGAATTACATTGAACTTTATTTTGTAACACTTCTATTTAGTTAAGCAACTGCAAACAACTAGATTGCCAGAACACTGAAAGAAAAGAATGTATTTCTTTTATATTGCCATATTAATGATTATAATAATAATAAATTTATTCCTACCCCTTTTCTTAATTAGTTTATTGGTCATGTATAAAAATGTTGTAAATTAGTTGCTATTATTATGTTACCTTTTTTTAATTATACAGTATAATGAATCAGATGTTCTAATGACAAAAAAACTGCATATTGTCATAGTGTGACACACTGAATCTTTTCCTAAATTTCTTGTTTGCTTCCTTAAATCCAAATCGAATGTCAGTTATGATGATCTATGGCATTGTCATTCCTTCACCGATTTTTATCTTTCACGATTATCTGTTTGTATACCAGAACAACTAGAAACTCTTTTTTCTTTGTCTAAATGCACAATTCTTATGAAAACGTTTTTACTGGCAAGAGGCTTGTTTCCTTACCTATTTCTTGGTAATCGCAGCATTATAATCCTTCATGAGGGTTAGAAACGTGAATGTAAAAACTACCCTGCAGTTGGAACATTTAATTCTTGTCTTTGGGTAAGATATAAGAGACTATATATGGTTTGGTGTTAGTAAGATTTGTTTTGTTCTGGATAAACATTTTCCGAAGATGAATGTAAATGCTAAAACAATGTCTTCTAATCTCGGAGAATATATTAATATTTTACTTCTGCATTACGGTAAAGAGAAAAAGTTGACGCCAGGGTTAAAAATAATATATATTGTTGTGGGTAACACAGACAGAAGATTGTAACCCCCTTGTTACATCTCCTTGAATTCCAGAAAGCATTGTTTAAGCTGGTTAGAGAGTGGTGTAGCATGGACGTGTGGCCTTATCTTTACTTCATTATTAATTTATTATGGAAAGTCTGCTACTTTGGGCTTCTACTAAAAAAGTAAATAGATATTTATCCCACCTGAATAGAAGTTCCTGGCATTTTTTGGTTGACATAACTTTCGTATGTCGCCGGATGATTTCCGAAAGATGTTTCCAGATGCAGAGCAGTCCAGTGATCATTATATCAGCGCCCTTCTTCGTGTTTTATGTTTGGATAAAACAGCAAAACGAACAGGACTTCCGAACAGTAGATGCAGTCACTGGTTACAATGCGATAGCGGTCAGCTATTTATAATGGATAACGATGAAAAATCGCTTAATTAGGTAACAGCTTGACGTAAGTTTGGGTTTTTACAACAGATGATATCGATGGAGTCAGGGAAAACAATGTATTTTTGAATATACTTGGGTTCGTAAGTTCATGTTAGAGCATGATATGGTCCCAGTGAAGAGCTGGGAGGAGTGATCCGCAGACAGGCGGTGTCCCGGCCGATCCTATCCATCCATCATTTCCTAATTAACAGCGGCCCGCGGGGCATCCGAGCTAGCCTTTGTCGGGACCGGTTCGGCCAGCTTTCCTACCTTGTATAAAATTATTATACTTATTCCAGGCATTTTAAATATTTATGAAGCTCGCCTATTATGAATTAATTTTAACTGACATTATTGCCCTGATAGAGGTGGCTAATATATTCTGATCGTGGTGTTAGCGGAGACTTCGTTTTGTACTGGCGAGTTGCTCCACCGTGCACGGTAACGACTTTAATTACTTTAATTACCTTAAAGTTTTAAATGTATTTTGACACTGCAGTAATTAAAGAACACTACAAGCATCTCTGTGTATGGAAAACATTAATCACTGTTTAATTTATATAAGCTACCGCCAAAAACCAGAAACGGTCACTGAAGTAAGAAAACAACTGGTGGTGACTCATGAGCAAGTGCCGTGATTCTTTTTTTACGCTTCTATTGTTCGTTTACTGATGTAGGAGTGATGCAAAATGCTCGTTGTAACGGAAACATAAGCGAAATTCCAAATACCATTAACACAGTTGTAGCAAAAGAAATAATTTGAAACAATTATACTTAAAAGTTTCTAAATAAAGTTTTACTGTGTAGGTTTCAATGTTCGGGACGGGTAAGGGTGAGTTTTTTTTAGGTTTTTGTTGATCTTGTGCAGAGTTCTTTACATAGAAAAGAACTTTTTTCCAATTGCACTCATTTCGTGTGAGTCGAAGGACAATAACAGCTAGAGTTATTTTTTTATTTAACTGCTACTACTAGAAAACTTGTTTTACACTTACATGCAAAAATGGTTGTGTTACAGCATTGTACAGAATGATGTAAAATTGTCAGATGGCGGTCAGTGCAATCACATGTACTCGTCAGTATACCGCGACACGTTTACTAACGTGATAATGACAACCCGACGAGAACTGTACCGAGCGTCGTGGGTGAATGGTTAATGTTCTGGCCTCGCATTCGGGAGGACGCTGGTTTGAATCCCCGTCCGGGCATCCAGATTTGGGTTTTCCATGGTTTCCCCTAATCACTCCACGCGAATGCCGGGATGCTTCTTTCAAAAAGGGAATGGCCGAATTCATTCCCGTTCCTTGTCCCCCCAGTCCCATCCCGCCTCTAATGAACTTAGCCGTCGACGAGACGTTAAGCCTTAAATAATAATAATAATAAACGAGAACTGTTTGATAGGTGGAACACGACACATGGGGATTAGCGTTTCATAATTAATTTCTAAATTCAGAATTCCACATTCCACAGCAAGTATCTCAGTGGTACCACCTCACCTTCCACACTGGAGAGCAATGTAACCAAAGCCGTTGGCTTAATGAGCGACGGTTGAGCAGCTGCGTCAATGGCACCAGACGAACGACACTGCCTGAAGCGACCAGTGGTTTCGAACCTACAGATTTTTGGTATTTCTACCGAAATTGAGTGTCCTTCCAACAAGTAATCATTTTTCCACAATTTCTGAGATCACAACAAAATTTTCCCGAATTTTTCCAGATTTTGTATTTTTAGGTTGGAAATCCATTCCTTTTATGTTTTACGGGGAATTATTCGATCAATTACAGGACAGGTAGTTAGTTACCTTTCGCAGAAGATTCCGTACTAGCTTCGAGCCCGTCAAAAATGACGGTTTGAACGCAATTTTCTGGCACTTCATTTTTTTTTTTTGCGTTTGGTTAATTATACGGAATTGTTATTACATAATGCTAGTGAACTTGATTTTGTAATGTTCTACGTATTTCATTTGCAGTTCACATAGCAATACAGCAGTAACTTCTACTGAATTAATGACGACGTCGGAAGTATAGAACCAATGAAAAAAATAAATAAAAATAAAAAAAGTAGGAATCCCTAAAACGTTTGCTATCCATGTAATATCAATTTTTTTACTGGTCCAGGCACAATTCAGCACGATAAATATGGAAGTACTTCCACCGGCATTAATTAATATCTTAAGTAACATGGCGCTTATGAGATCACTTTTAATGGTTTGTAAAACTGATTTTAGAGTGAATTATGCTGTAACAAAATGTGGCAGTTACGATTCTGTCAACTTAAACACAACCAACAACAATATTGTATTCGAAAATCATAGCTTCTATTACCCTCATATGAATAACGACGGGCATTACCTATGGTGGTAGTAGGAATTTATTCTGGAGAAGCTTGTAAGGAAAAACGAATAACGATCATTTTTAATCATATTTTTCGTGATCTGGGTACCTTACTATTGTAAAATTATCAGACTTTTTGACTAGGATTTTTTTAAAAAATAAATACATTTTACTTTAAAGGACGGAGACTATAATTTCGAAAACGGATAACTGTTATTTATCTGAGTGGTACATTTCGCGATTACGTACGTTTCTCAGAGTTTTTAATAAACTTTATTGTTTCTTATCTTCTGCCAAAAAAAATCTTAGATTATGCTTTAACCTGTTCTTATAACATATACAGAAAATATAGCGAAAACGCCGAATACCTTTCTCCTTACATGAATTTATGCATCTAATTGTCGTAAATAAAAAAAAGCAACATGTAAATTTAAACAAATGTTGGGCCAACCAATTGTAACTTTATAACGTTTAATTGCCTCGCATTGCTTTTTTTATTCCTGCTCTTCATTTGTTTGTGCAGTTACTTCCACAAAAAACTATTATGTTTCATCTGGCAATTCAGTTGCGTTATAGCAGAGACCAAAAGAAATTAAATTTTCTAAAATGTTACTTTCAGTAGCGACATGTTACTGAAAAGTAGAAATATATTTACACATTTTTTTAAGAATAAAATGCTACGAAGAGAAAACTTGATTCCTGTATTATGAAAATTAATTTCATAGCAGTTGCGTATGTAGTAAACTGTACAAATAATTTCTAATATCTCTGCTGGCTGCTATTTTGCTGGCAAGAATATCGTTGTTGAATTGCGATTATTAAATTGAATTTCACATCTCTAATACAGAGTCATATCCCTGATGATTTAAATCTACATAAAAAGGTAATCTTATATCTCATTTAATAGTTAACACGTGTATCAAAAACTAAGAGAATCGTTTGTGATGGTAGTAGGAATTTATTCTGGAAAAGTTTGTAAGGTAAAACGAATAACAATCATTTTCAATGATATCTTTCGTGATATGAGTACCTTACTCTGGTTAGATTATCAGAGTATTTGGTTATGATTTTATTTAAATAAATGCATTTTACTTTAAATTATGGAGACTATAATTTCGAAAACGGATGAATGTTATTTATTTGACTGATTCATTTCACGATTAGGCTACGTACGTTTCGTGTAAACTTTCTGTGAGTTTTTAATAAACTTCATTGTTTCTTATCTTCTGCAAAAAAAAATTCTTGGGTTATGCTTCAACCTAATTCTTATAACTGATACAGATAATTTTGCTAAAACATGGAATACCCTTCTCCTTACATGAATTTCTGCATCTAGTAAATAAACAAAAAGCAACATGAAGGACCGTTCTCTAGCCAATAGCTATAGACGACGTGCGCAGTCTCCAGATCACGCATTTTGTTTCAGGGGATATCATTTCGGGACTACCCCTGTGCGTTTGTGTCCCACTTTATCGACGTTTTTAGGGGATTCACGAGCTAGTTCGGATTGTCTTATATTCTATTGGTAACCATTACTATAAATACGTTTTGTTAAAAAAATGTACATACATGTTATTAAAGACAATGTGATGGGCAGTGCAATTAGAGGCTATGCGCTGTATTTTGTGATTTATTTGCATTCAACGTGTGTCGAGATATTCCCACAGTCAACAGCCTTGGTCAGGTCAACCAGCCGCAATTAACGGAATAAGCCTTCCAAGAGTTAATCTTTTTTTTTTATTGAATAACTTAATAAAGGAATTGCAAATTACTCTGTTGTTTTTATTTTGATTATGTTTTACTGGTCTTGACTAGTTCTTATTTATGATATGAAATAGGTTAAAAAATTCTGGTGTTAGTTTTAAATTTATAATATATCCTGTAATTTCCTTATTATTTGATCAAAGATAAAGAATTTTAAAATTATAATGTAGTAATGTAATGAAGATTTAAATGAACATAAATAACATGTATTTCACACTTAAACATTAAAAAAAAAAAAAATACCCTCACTGTCATCTTCTGACTTCAGTTTATACTATACGAATCTAGAAGGGTAATAGAAAATCAAGCCGATCTTTGAAAGAAAGTTGAAACCAAAATTTTCTTTCCAGCTTTTGATGACTAATTTGTGGTCCATTTGCGGCAGCAGATTGTCATCAATTTGCTGCACGCTTTGACGTCAAATTGTTAACAAGTCTTGAAGTTCCAAGTCTGGTAGTATAATTGGTGTTAAACTGATAGAAATTCTTTGACAGCACATCTTGCCCAGCAAACTGTGCTTATTTGGGTTGTATTTTTTTCATATACCGATTTTGGGTACAAGTATACCGATATTAGCGGACAGATCTGCCGATTTCGCATTTTGTCGCTGGAGACCACTGGAAGCGACTGCTACACGGCACGGGACAGGGGGGTTGAGGGGAAATAGTATCAGAAAAGCTATTCAGGTGTTTTTACTCACTTACATCGTCAACAGCATCTCACATGAACTATCGAGTTCGAGCATTGGACTAGAAGATAGAAGTTTTATCCGATTTGGCAAGTTTATAGTTGTTATGCACGGATAGTCAGATCCGAGTGCGACGCAATCAGACGGTAATGAATTGTGCGGCCTGATGGTGGTTTGATGTAACTATGGGATGTGTTTGCTTGTAGTGGATTGGGTCCTATAATCAGACTAACCCTATCGCTATGTTCAGTTGCTTGGTTAGTATTTGCAGCTCTTGTGGACTTCACGTACCACGATAATGATGCGAAGTTTCTGGATGGCAATGCGCCGTGTCACCCTGCCCAGATTGTTGGCGACCATTTGTAAGAAGCATTTTGGAAATTCCAACACTTCCAGACTTTCGCCGACAAGCTGAGGCCATGCCAAGCAGAGTTAAATGAGGCTCCACGTATTCTTATAGAATTATCCCATTGATTGTGTTTTCTCAGTGCATGTAAAAACGGTTGAAGTTGCGAGTACACTCTGTGCCTTTTTTTTTTTGCTTAGAAGCGTAATTGTCGAATTTAATAAAAACAATTACAATTCTATTCGAATGTATTGTAACCCTCGTTGGAAATATCAAAGTATTACTTGAAGAATTCAAGAGTGAAGCCCAGGACGCTTTCCAGTAATTATCTTTAGACAAATCGTAGCTGACAGACCTTTAGGATAAGCCGAAGAGAGACTGATCAGCCCAGGGCAATCAGCTCTGTTTTTACCTCCGGCTAGTACTTCACACCACATTTTTCTCTTAAGTTGTGTGTGTGGAGTGTGTGTCACCACTACTTTAGTTTTAATTTCCACCAGGACTCTATGTCTAGTCAGTAAAGTGAGCGCTTGGCTGAGTAAGGAAGTGAGTCGTCAGTTTATTCCGAGTCGTGTAGTGTTTATTGGTATTTAAAGCGTTAGTCTGCATACTGGGCGTGTGATTTTGAGAAGGAAAACTTGAAATAACTCACAAGGGTCACCTTTGACCTCTAACGTTCGGAACCGCACGAAAACATGCTTAGAATAGCAAGCGATCATAAACAAAACAGTGGTGTGTGTCATTTCCATGCAAAACGTTGCATTCTATTTCGACAAAAAATTTTAATAGAGAGAAAAAAAGTAACAAGATATCAATACCATAAGCAGGAAATTATACGTAATTCAACGACGTCAGTGTATAGTTACATTTTCAGTCATCAGTGCCAAAAACTCTCTGCTTAAAGTCCGTTAATATAGCGCAAAACATGCATATACAGCAGTACCACACACCTGATAGTGCTTATACTAGTTCTCAAAGCACAGATGCGGGATCATCATTTAAAAATGTAATTAGTGCGGCTTTCGATAATGGACTGCGTGAATGCGAAAGTGATTTGGAATGTGATATTGTGGCTTTAGTAAGGTGTGCACATTGTTCTCTTCCACTTTGTTTTAACCACTTCATCGAAATCCCGCATCTGCACTTTGAGGACTAATATAAGCACTTCAGGTGTGTGGTACTGCTGTATATGCATGTTTTGCGCTATACTAAGTACTTTAAGCAGAGAGTTTTTGTTACCGTTGATTGAAAATGAATGACACACCGAAGTCATTGAATTACGTTTAATTTCCTTCATATGGTATTGATATAGTGTTACTTTGTTTCTCTCTATTAAAATGTTACTTGAGGTAGAATGCAAAGATTTGCATAGAAATGATACACACAACGATTTTGTTTATGATCGCTTGTTATTCTAAGCATGTTTTCGTGCGGTTCCAAGCATTCGACGTTTAAGGTGTCCCTTGTCGGCATTAAATCTAGATCATTTTGACTTGTCAGCTGGTTGCCAAAAAACATGGTCTAGTCCACTCTCTAACGCCTATCATCCTACAGTCAATCGTTGTTCTGCATATTCTAGAAATGATTTTTTTTCTGCTTATTCCAAATAGCGTAATTGAACATAAGTTATAACAAAGGTATCCCGTGTGATTCAGAAGGGTATACCTCATTAATAAAGGCACTGACTGAAAATATGTTATCGAATTCCAGTTTTAATGAAAGGAAACCCTGATCCTAGGTTCGCAACCTGTTTTAGTACCCTCAAAAATGCTGAAAAAGAATATCTACTGGTTCATGGAAATTCCCAAAGACGTATTACGGATCTGTGATGTAAGCCTCCTTCTCAAAAAATTAAATCTTTTGAACTATGTGGTTATTTTAATAAAAGCTTACCTGGCGTACTAATATTTTGTAACCTTCGCCGGTGTCAAGCCAAATGGAGTGATCTCAGACGTGATTGTGTGTATTAGGCAGAAATAATCGCTTCTTTTCTAAATGCAAAGCATTATGTAAGAAAAAGTTTTTGCCATTGAAGCTATACCTTCCTTGAAATATATGATGACCACTTTCATTCAATGAATGGGTGTAATAACGATGTTTAAATGGAAGCTCATCCAACATGTAGCAAAAGAATCGCGTTTTGTCAACAACCATCTTACGTTATATATATAACTACTTTATAATCTGCACATGTATAGAAGTTTTAAGACTTAGGTATTGTTCCTGCTAAGTATGGGTTTTTTTCGTTTTGAAACGTCCATACCTAAAATATCAGTTACTTACTTATCTTCAACGAACTAAATAGTAAAAATCTGTTGTCAAAATGGGGCGTAAAGGATTAGCCTCTTCTAACCAAATGTCAACCTCTCCTTCACGTGGTGCAGCCCGTTTACACGGACGAGGCTCTGGTGACTGAAAGATTCCCGGTAAAAGCAGTCGCCCACTGCTGGTCAACGGCTTCCGAAAGGAGGGCGAAAGAGCGGGGAGCGGTCCAGAGCACCCTCTTGCCCTTGGGGTTGGAAACGGCTCCCAAAAGGCAAATAATGACCAACGGCATGGGGATGCAGAAATCAAAGGGAAACCACTGCAATAAAGGCCCTAAGGGTATCCTGAGGCCATGTAATCCTTTCAAATTACATATATCATGATGGCTTCTTCCTGGGTAAAATATTCCGGAGGTAAAATAGTCCCCCAATCGGATCTCCGGGTGGGGACTGCTCAGGGAGGAGTCATCAGAATGGATAGAAACATTCTACGAGTCGGAGCGTGGAATGTTAGAAAACTTGAAAGGGGAGATTGAACGATTTACGGTAGATGTTGTTGGGACTAGTGAGATTAAATGGAAACACGCACTGGATTTCTGGTCTGGGGAACACAGTATAATTAGCACACAAGTACACAAGTACATTAAGTACACAACCACACTTTGTCACCGGCTGGCAACGAGAACTTCTCTTGTGTTGATGTTAAGCCGTTTACACTTTAGATTCGATACACAGAAGGATGTGAATGAATCTACACACAAGCTGATGGTACATCCTAAAAATTTTATTTGGTTTATTGTCTTTCCTTTTTTTTTTTTTTTTTTTTTTTTTTTGAAACTGTGTTATGAAAAGTGATATGGATGAACAGAATTCTTCTGTTTGCTGTTTCAGGGAGGAGCTCGCGATGAAGATTGGTTTGACGGAAGCTCGGATACAGGTAAATACCACCTTCCTCTCATAGTCTTCGGGCAGCAGTTCGAAAAACCGATGAAATCGTGAATTCAGCTGTGTAACAAGTCTTATTTATTTGAAGAAATGTTAACGGGTTCACGGCTGACTTTTACATATGAAACAAACCATGTCAACACCGTTCTCGGAGTCATTCTAAGGTTATGGGATTTGTGCTGTTGTGATTCGTAATTGAAATTTGGGGGGATACCCACGAAGATAGATAAGAAATTATACATACTTATGTTTTGTTATGCTCAGTCAAAATTATTTTCTTTTTTACTTATGGCTTTATGCCTTGTCGACGTTGAGTTCATTAGGGGCGGGGTGGGACTGGGGACAAGGAACGGGAAGGAATTCGGGCATGGTATTTTGAAGGAAGCATCCCAGCATTTTCCTGGAGTGATATGGGGGAATCCATGTAAAACCCAAATCTTGATGCCCGGACGGGGATTCGAACCGGCGTCCTCTGGTATGCGAGGCCAGAGGGTTAACCGCTCACCCACCACTCTCGATCAGTCAAAATTTACTTTAGATATGGTTATTAATAGTTTGATCTTTTCTTTTAACTAACGTCGTTTACCTGCAGCATTTATATGGTTTTCACATCAGTTATTAATTTCTCCAGAACCCGAATTTTTGTCGGGAAGACAAGATGGCTAAGACTTTAACTTTAATCTAGGTAATGCTTACAATTTTTTGATTGCTGTTGTAGTCACGCTGTTTGAATGTACTGCTACAAATTGCTATTTGCATCTAACATCAGTTATTAAGTATCCAGCTCTTATTTATCTTGTAATATTTTTTTAAGTATCTTACATTGAGATGGTGCTGATATCTGTTATACAGTAACACCCACGTTCGTGAAACAGTTTTTTTTGTTTAAATATGTTTATTATTAATTCACCGATTTTACTTTAATAGGACAACGTTGAATTTTACAAACATGGTATTCAGAGCTTTGAACTTCCTCGGAATTCTTCAAAAAAAAAAAAAAAAAAAAAATGCTATTTAATTTCTTTTTGAAATAGTTCACAAAGTCTCTTCATTTATTTCTGGCCACGTTTTACATTTATAATTATGTTTGGTAGGTTAGTTAGTTATTTGCTGGCAACGTGTTTAACTTTAATATTTAAAAACCTTGTAACACATCGAATCCCACAATAATGTCTTATCATTAAAAAGAAATAGTATTAACAAAGTTTTATTGTTAATAATAATCAAATGTTTGTGTCTTTGTCTGGCACTGTAGAGCATAAAAGTGACACCTTTGAATGCGTCTAGAATTTTCTCCGTTGATAAACGAAATGTCGCCCTGTCAGAGACCTGTGCGATGCTTCTCTTTCGAGGTGTTTCTTCTATAACTGTAAAGAAGAAGAGAATCTTAAGCTTTCTAATTTAAAACTGCCTTGTCGTTAAAGTTTGAGAAAGTTAATTACTCTAGCGGGAGTGTAACCGCTTGGCACGAAACCGTTGAACCTGCAATTTTCAAGTTTATTAGATATTAAGAAGAAAACTAGATGGAAGAGAAACAGCTCTATAATTATTTAATACCAGCACGGAACGTACTTATTATTATGATTATAATATTTACATAGGGCTCGTATCCTTATCACCTCATAGTTTGTGGAACGTTCATTACTAGAACTTGGAATTTATCGCTATTTAAAACTATATCAAATGTAGGAGATCATCCTAAATTAAAAAAAAAAAAGTCGTGTGATTATTAAGCTTTAGCAGCCATCTTGGAAGTTACTAATGACCATGATATGATATAGAAATAAATTTAAAAGAAAGTGTAGAGTTGTGACAAAAAAATTAAAAAATTGTTCCAGAAAAACCGTTACTTGATTTACACCTGATCTGTAGAAGAAGCAAGGAGGTGAAATATGAATGTAAAGTAGCCTACAAGAGGTACCAAAAGGGAGAGAAGCCTTTTATGTTTCATTCGATTGAGACAAAATGATCATACATTTTCTTATTACTGAATTTAAATGCGATGGAGCTTATGTTTCGGTGGCAATATCTTAGTCATTTATTCACCATTTCTTCTTCTTCTTATTATTATTATTATTTTGTATACTTTGGTTGTAAAATCCCTCCACCCGTCTACTTTTGCCATTTATGAAGTATAATTTTAAATATTTCCGGGCGTTTTTTCACAAATTATTCATGCCTCCCGTGATAATTTAGTACAACCTTAACCACAAAATAAAATTTTCCCACTCCCTTATGCATGAAATCAAGTAGCAGTTTGTGCTGATGGTCATCTTTTCCTTTCCATGTAGCATTCCTAATTAGTGATGTACCGGATCGTTAAAAATGTATATCCGCGGATACGGATACAGATACGGATCATTAGTGTCTAGATCGCGAATACGGATACGGATCTCAACTTTCTCAAACTTGGACCGACAGTGAAAAAACCGTCAGCTACGATCTATTATCAACGATCATCCAGCGTATGGGACGTGTTTTGACCTTGCACTGTGCGTGTTTATGTTTATATTTTAAGATGACATAGGATAGCGTAGATTATATACGCTTGTGGTTTTGGGAAGTTTTAAGTTAAATTAAAATAAAAACAATTTCTACAAAAAAAAGTACAGTAGTGTAATACGGAAATATTTTACGATAGTAAATGACGAATCTGCTAAATATAAAATTTGTGAAGGAATGTATTGACATAAAGGTACAACTTCATTAAAAAATCACTTTCAGACGAAACACCCACAAAAATATTACTCATTCTTAAAAGAATACTCCGCTAAGAGGGTAGCCGGTGAAAACATTCAGCATAGAACGTCTTTAAAAACGTTAAAAAGAGTAATTTAGAATAACATTTTTAACGAATACATGAAAAAAGTCAAAATGTGTAGCATTGCAAAATAAAATTTAACTTTTTAATTGCAGAAATGATAGCTTTATCCGGATTACCTTTTCAACACGCAGAAGATTTTGGGTTCCGACGATTGATGGATCATGTTGTTGCAAATTATGTTCTAAAAGGCAGGAAATATTTTACGTAAGTTATTTGCAGCGAACTTTACGATCGAAAGTAAAGAACGTATTGAAGGATTTTGAGAAAGTTTCTTTCACATCATATATCTGGTAGGCTTTTTGGTCAGGTGTTTCATTGTTATCTTAACATTACAAAATATTTTATAAGAAAAAATATCGCTTTAAAAGCGGAGATTTCGGCAATATTTCAAAGTATGTTTGAAGAGTAGGGAATCCCAAACAGAATGTGCACTTCATGGTAAGAAATGGGGGATCCAACATGAAGCGTGCCTGCACTTTATCTGACGTAGATAATATTGAGTGTACAGCACATCAGCTGCACCTGGTTGTTAAAAAAGCTGTTAGCAATAATAGTAAAAAATTTGGAGGTCTATGACACATGGGTCGCACATATTTATCACCCTGCAACAAGCGTTCCAAGTGAGCAGTTTTTCAGTGCAGCTGGAATTATTTATGATCCTCATCGTAATAGACTTTCAAAGCTGTCAAGTTACTCTTTTGAAGTACAATTTACCAAACTTAATTTTAAATATAACATTTATTTTTTTAAGTTTCTGTAAATGTGATTGTTTTATCTGATGTAAACACTTTAACAGTACCTTAATAACAATTTCAGCTGCAAATCACAAAGAATAGAGGTCTGATCTCACTATAAAAGTTAAAATAATACCTTAAAACTTACTACAGTGGTAAGTTACCTTTGGTAACCTAGTAAAATAATATTTAAATAATTAATATTTGCAATATAAATGTGCAGATATGAGATTTTAACAAATACAAAGTAATTGGAATTGAAGTTAATAGTATTTCATTGCTAGCTATCTTTAAAATTTTATATACGTGCTTGATAAATTCTTTACAAAAGATCCGTTAAAGATCCGCTAAAAAAGTAACGGATACGGATACGGATAGATCTTTTTTCCCCCTCGATATCCGCGGATACGGATACGGATATCCGGCACATCACTATTCCTAATTCTTCAACCAATATCCAGGGCCGGCGTTA
>JARYHS010008075.1:25541814-25837104 GCA_031002005.1 Vandiemenella viatica
GCGTTGTCAGTAGGGAAGCAGTAACAGCAGAAAGAGTCAGCCAGTATAGCTCAGTGACTTAGAATGTGGACCAGTCATTCGAAGTCACCTGAGTGAAAAATCAATGAAGGGACATTTCAACCCTTCTAAAGCTGTCCAAGTCGACTTTTCGTGATTTTATTATGAAATGGAAATTCAAAAGAACAGCCAAACCAAGACCAGGCAGACCTCTTTTAACACTGGCAGAGGTCGTCAAGCATTGCGGAGGGTGGTTTTAAAAAAATCGCAGTAAATCAGTGGAAGACATCACTAATGAGTTCCAAAGAGCTGTGCGTCTGGAGTTGAAAAGAATGGGGTACAAGGTCCAGATGCCATTCATAAACCAAACATTTCTGTAGTCAGTGGTAAGCGATGCTTGAGGATGACGCAAGTGGACAATGGATCACTGGAAAGGAATGGAACGGTTTGAGTTTAACGAATGCCTGGAGAACGTCAACTGCCGTCATGAGTAGTGCAAACAATGAGGTACGGATGAGGTGGTGCTATGGTATGGGGGTGTTTTTCGTGTCTAGAGTGTGGTTCCCTACTTGCGCTTAAGAAAATCCGAATGCGGAAGGATATGAACACATTTTAAACCATGGTGTACTGTGTTCAGACGATGATTGATAAATCTGCATCTATGGAGAAATGGTTTGTGGACAATAATGTTCCTGAAACTGACTGGCCTGTTCACAGTCCCAACCTGAACCCAATGGAACACTTCTGGGATGAGCTAGAACATCGACTTCGTTCCGGACCCCTGCATCCAACATCATCACTCTGCTTTCAGCTCTTTAGGGCGTATTTGGAAGGACGCCAGTTCGAATCCCCGTCGGGGCATCCAGTTTTGGCTTTTCCATGGTTTCCCCAAATCACTCCAGCGAATGCCCGGATGCTTCCTTCAAAATGCCATGGCCGAATACCTTCCAATTCCTTGTCCCCAGTCCCATCTCGCCTCTAATGACCTCGACGTCGACGAGGCGTAAAGCCAAAAGTACAAAAAAAGCTCACGACGAAGAATGAGCTTCAGTCCTCCATAGACATTCAGACCTCATTAAATGTCTCCCCAGAAGATTAAAAGCTGTCATAAAGGCAAAGAGTGGACCCATCCCACCCCACATATAATGTCAATAACAGGGAGCACGATATGGGTAAAGTCTAATATCAGCTTCAGATAGTTGTCCGCATACTTTTGATCGGATAGTGATAGAGAAGTTATCAACATGGTCACAAATCTAAAACTCGTATGTAAAACTTTTGTTGGGATTTGTGGGTGGTATAAGTCAGACATAAAAATAGAAAACAACATGTACATCATTTGTGAACTAATCCAAATCTGAGACTTTATTTCAATATTGATACAAGTTGCCGAACTGCGTTAACCCTATCATTTGTTGACACACACACTAGAACAAGAAAAATATCAATGTTTGGAGAATTTAAATGGAGAAAAGTTTAATTTTAGTAGCTAAAAGTAGTGTAACAAAATAATTATTCCAGTGGATGTAAAAGATAAGTTATGGTCTTTACTGTATAAGTAAACACTAAAAGTAAAATAGAAATTTTATTTGTTGAGCTGATGCATCTGGTCAGACTATGTCAGTCGTTTGGAATGATGTTTTAGTTTATTCAACTAGGAGGTTACTTCCTATAGAAACAGATGTAATTCAAAAAATTACGTAAACCGGAAAAAATACTTGGGATATGTGCTATAAGTGATAAACATTTCTGTGGGAACAGATACTTGTTTTATTTTGCGTCTCACACTAGTGCCACCTAAATATTGGGAGCATTCGTTTATAGGAGTAGTATAATGCAATTCAGCCGTCCTGGAGAACGGTTTGTACAGGTTAATGGTAGTACGCATACTGGCTTTATGGTATCACGCAAGCAGATTCATCCCAGCCTCCCGTTGCTGTACAGTGCTTCCTGCGGCGGTTAAAACTAGAAATGTTTTTAAACACGTTTATGTAACATTCAATAGTACATACTGTGACGTTTTCTGAATGTATCAGAGATAATGCAGATACTTACTCCTCGTTTCCTCATTTTACCATAGCTGTATGCACATTAATCACGCACACAGGAAGTTTGTGGAGCTAATGGTTAGCGTGTTAGGCGCTATCTCGCGGGATGTGAAAGCGTCGCATCAGCCGCTGCTCTCGGAGACGCCCCTGCGCTGTCCGCAGCCCGCCGCGCGCCCCTAATGGACACGCGCATCTATCGGCCGACAACAATTGATTGCGTTTTAACGGTCTGCTGCGCTATCTAACGTCGCCTCCGACATTAGCTCCTTCCTAAAGGAAATATGACGAGCCTCCTCTAGAAGCTTTTAGCTATCTCCGCCACCGACGTATGCTATGCGGGCTTACTAATTTGTTCAGCTGCTCACTTAACTCGCTAGACTATTTTCGTTCGTCGACGGAATCACCCGGATAACTGCGTGGTATCCCACTCAGCACACAAGTTACCACACATTCCAATCCAAGCAGCCGGAAATACCTTCAGCTGGTACTAAGCGAATGCCGAAGAATCGTCTGTGCGCTGTAATAGTGTTGCCGTATGCTCCTTGCTAATACGACCCCATCTCCTTTGGATTAATGCAATAAGTGCGTAACTCAATTACAAGCGAGAAACAGTTTTAAACGTCTGTGGTCAGAAGATGTGATGATGAAGTTCATGTTTTCGCTTGGGTCCTGTACTGTGACATCACCTTCCCCGCTGAATGCAGTTTATTCTGGTCACCTGATGGTTTATTATTAACTAAACTATTTTTCTTGACGCAGGAAGTTATCTGATTGCGGTAATTCACAGCTTCATTGCAAATAACAAACGACTGGATACATAGAACTACATTTTTATGTCGTCACTGATATTGCGAGTAAATCAAGTTCTACTCTAACCAAAGGTGTTTATAAGCAGACAACAGTTAAAGGTGTAATAAAAATGAGTATGTAGAATTGTTGACTACTGAAGGTGCCATCATGGATCAGAAAACTGACTGTATATCGTCGTTCCACACCTGGAGAATGAACAACTAACTACACGTTAGAGAATCTCGAAAGCCACAACTACACAACACAACTTCGTTGATTTAGTTATTAATAATCCAAATGCAGTGAATTTTAATCAATACAACACTGAAATCATTTTAATTTTTACGAACAATCACTAGATTTTTCAAGAACTTTGAATGAAAAGACATTTCATATGAGTCAAAAATTAAGTTACATATGCTCTCGTTTTCTGCTGTTGGCTCGTATTTACTTTTAAAACAACTTAAATATAATTTTGGTTGGCCGAATAGTGACAATATCAACACAATAGCTATGCACGCAATAACAGTAATCTACTATCATCTGCAGAATACTACTTTGTTTCAGAACGGCGATTCGTTACGTAGTGGACAATTTCCCAAATACTGAAACTGCACCGACGGACAGGGACTGTACCTTTAAGTATAATCCAGTCACAAAATATATCACATTAGACTGGAGGTACCATCTGGGGCTAACAACCCTAGTTTTAACAACAATGTGTACAAGTCCAAAGTAAAGTCAAGCAAACGAAGGCTTAACGTGGTCCTAGTTGGCTTGAAACTTTCACAAAGAACTATCAAAATTAGAACCCTTAACACAACTTCGTCCATGCCATTTCAGAATCTTGCTGCGATTTCAAGAAAATCCCGATTTTATCTTAAAGTTTCTTGATAAAGCGAAATCCAAAACTTAAGAAACAGTCCAAAGGGCGTAATGTAGTAACTTCTGTGTCATGATCTCCAACCATATTTTTTATACGTCAAATTAAATACCAAGTTCTGAGCGTTCAAAAGAGTCTGCTTTCTAGCCAATAAAATCCAACTATTCAGAAATAATGTAAACTGTACAAACTGGAGCTGCGGTACTCAACCTTTTTTTCCCTGGGCCGCATAAGCGCTGCTGTTATATCAAGATGGGCCGCAATAACCTACAGTACAATGAAATTCCACATTTAAAAACAAGCATTTATTTTAAGCTCAATGGGACTGTTGACATTGTCATAGATTTTTGACAATTTGCGATCAATCCGGCTTACAATGGCTAGGCTTCGGGCTACATGGATAGGGGAAGCGGGTCGCGGGCTGGGTAGCTTTTTAGAACTTTACATAATTGCTCATGATATTTCTCTTTACCGTCGATGGATGTGTCATAACACTGTCAAGCTTCGTTAACGATCAAACTTTTGTCAGTTTCACAAGTCCATCCAGAGTTATCGGTCATAACAAAATGTCACATTAGCAAAACAAATTTTAAATGATTCGAACAGTAAAATATGTTTTGAAAAATGAATCAATAGGTACTGCATACACATTGCTTACGGTTTGCCGGAACCGTGATAGACCTAAGTTTTCGTAAGTTATGTGCGGGGCACAATTCTTCAACAGCAGCTAACATCGTCATCACATGGTGTTCGGGTCGACCGAAGGTAAGCATCTACACTGTCACTGAAAAAAATCCAATGAAACAGGTATAATGACTATACGAATTTTGTTTATTCTTGACAAAATCATATGACTTTTATAAATAGCAACGAAGAGAAAGAAGATTATTAAAGAACCTTTACTGAAATTAGAAAATATGTGTAAGAATTGGAACTGTATTATCACATGAAGTCAAATTTGCCAGAGGAGTTAGACAAGTCGTTGTCTATCACTTATGCTCTTCAGCATATACCTGGAAGAAATAATTAACGAGTATCTGGAGGGTATAAAAAGAGCGAGGATTGGTGGAAACAATAGATCAGTTTAGTTGATGATATTGATTATAACATGAAAGTGAAAAGAATGTCACACCAATGCTTAGTAACTTTAACAAAGTATATGAACATTGCGGATTGAAAATAATATTCTGAAAATGTATTATAAATATAGAACATAAAAATTGCATTATCAGATACTTAGTGAAGTAATTTAAAAGCTTAAAATCTTCAAATATCTTCTCCATCTAGTGAAGAAAGATATATATTAAGAGAAGGAAATGAAATGCAAGAGTCGGCTAACGATGTTTTCAATGGGTAAAAACTGCTGTGTGATTCCTCTGGCGAAAGGGTGAATGAAAAGAATTATTAAATATTTCTGTGGCGCTGTATGGTTCACAGACTTAGATTCTGAAGAAAGAGGTGGAAAGGGAACTAGAGACTTTTAGATGTGGCTATGGGGGAGGATGGAGAAGATCATTTGGATCAATACGTTAAAGAGTTATGAGAATCTGATGGCAGTCGGTGAGACAAGAATAAATATTGTGGATGCATTGGATGTTACCATAAATGGAAAATGAAAGATCGTCGAAGATAATGGATGGTGGATTATAGTAAAGCACAGAACAGCTACACGAGAATGAAGATAATGGCGGAAAATTGAAGTAGAGAGATTCCTTTAGGGCAGAAACTTATTGTTATTCTCGTAAATAGGTAGTAACAGGAAACAACCGAATTTTAATTCATTTCAAATTAGATCCACTAATGACTGCCCCATAGGTATTTAATATACATACAATAAGCTGAAACATAATCAAATTTATAAATAAACAATAATTTTCAGTAAGTTTTCTGGCAAATTTAAAATGTTTTATTTAATTAAAAGCGTTGAATTTGCGAAAGTCATTCATTTTTCGACTGGGTGTTAAGATTGCGACAGAATTTTACAAAGATCCATATCGATTGTGACTCATTCAGTTTTGTTTCCTATGTAAGAAACGAAGATAAATCATTATTAGATTTGAACTACAAGCTAAAAATTAAATTTTTATTCATACCTCTTCGTTTTCAAACTTGGGAAGATGTTTACTAATTTCTTCTTCTTTGTGCTGTACTAGTGATAAATGTCGATGGATTTTCTACTCTTGGGGTCTACCGCACTTTAATCAAAAGTTCTCCACCGAAAGTGAGTCTCCTTTTATTATTGAAACAGAACTGTAATCAGTTTAAATTTCAACAGTGGGACAGAGAATCAGTGGGCCGAGAAGAAGTTAGTAATTAGTAGGCCTACTATTGCATAGCCGCATTCAAAGCCTTCTTCCATTTATATTGTTAGTTACAACGCTCACAATTTAAACATTTAATAACAAGTTTCTCGTATGTGAGTAGCGGAAATTAACTAGCTATACGCGATGAAACAGACTTTCAGTCAAAAGAATTCATTTAATACTGATTTTTCCATTCCTATTGCTTTGTGTATCAGGTAGCTGTCTTGAATTTTTTTCATTTGTTTTTGTGGTTTTTAATAGTTAATAGTTTCATGTCTGTCTGTTGGTGGAAAAGGGTGGAGGGTTTTTATGGTCTAATAAATGCTCGGCAAATGTAGAATGGTTTATGCGTGTTGTTTCACTGATATTTTTATTACATGTTATCATAAAGTTCCTGGATGTCTGCCCTATGTACGTTTCTCACTTTTGACATGATATTTGACATATTCCTAATTGCTGGTAAAGGTGTTCAAATGCTATGTAATTTGTCCTGAATGCAATTTGTATTCCTTGCTTACTAAATATGTTACTTATTTTGTATATTTATTAAAATAAGTCATGGCATACCATTGTTTTTTGTTCTAGGTCCTGGTGTGTTGTAGCCTAGTGGTATCCTTATTTTGTTTTTAATTATGTTGTTGAATTGTTCAATCAGTTTTTGAATGTTCGCATTAGTCTTTGCTATTTTTTTTTGATTGTGTTGTGTTCTATGGCGTAGTCTTTCTTAGATAGAGGTACAGTATTTAGTCTGTTTAGCATGTGTCTAAGTGCAACCTGTTTGTGATTGTTAGAATGGTTAGATGTGCTTTGTATTTCGGTGTCAGTGTGTGTAGTTTTCCTTTATTCGCTGAAGGAGTGTAATGGACCTTTCTTGGTTATTATTATGTCAAGGAAATTCAGTGTCTTAATTGTTTCCTCATCTGTGGTAAGATTATATTACTGTGGATATTGTTAATTTCTTTGTGGAATATGGAGACAATATGTCGTAGTTCATCTATTTGGCAGATGATATCATCCACATACCTGTACCAGTAAATTATGTTGTATTTTGTTTGTGAATATGTGGTGTTCGGTGTGTGGTCTATGAAAATATTTTATATGATGCCCGAAATTTCCTTCCTAAAAATCCCAATGCACCCAACCTCAGAGACCAACCAAAATTGCTCCGTTAAGACCAATAATAAACACCAGGAAGGCACCAACATATCGACTAAGCAGATTCATTTACGAATTCCTCAATGAAAAATAGAGATATATCAATAACAGAACCATAAAAAACACAATACTGCTAGTACAAAACAAAAACACGATACAAATACCTCACACAGCCCCATTTTATCATTTTGATGTTGTAATCTCTGTCAGTGAAACAATAAATATAACACAAAACAACCTTTCCACACAACTAGTCTGGAGGGAACTGTTTGAAAAAATTAAAATGTTTGTTTCTGATATGTTTCTTTGAGTAGAGAAGCTGTTTTGTCTTTGGTCAAAAAATAACATTAATGATTAATTGAGTTTCGGGTTTTGCCGCGTTGTTTATTTCCTTACCTAAGCTTTCGGCTGGTATCCTCCAGCCTTCGTCAGAGATACTGTTTATGTTGACATAGCAACGAGCGCCAAGCATCGCAGAGTAAGAGGCCGCTATCTTCGTTGATGTTGTTGGTGTTTTTTAAAATTTCTGCTGCCTCTTTCACCCGTCGGGGCCACCACTGGTCTTCTCTCGACAGTAGCCTCGTTTCTTGAAATTTTACTTCATGCCCGGTATTAATAGCATGGCGGACTACGGCGGATTTGTCACTGTTGTTATATTTGTAGTGGCGGATATGTTCTTTAAGTCTCTCCGCCACAGTGCGACCTGTCTCGCCGATATAAACACTGCCACAACTGCAGGGGATTTCGTAAACACCCATAAGCTGGTGTGGGTGTAATTTGTCTTTTACCTTTGTCAGTGACTGACCAAGTTTGCAGTTAGCCTTATATACTATTCGCACCTCCACCCGCTTTAACAATTTCCCAATCCGGTCTGTGATACCCTGTATGTATGGGAGACAGGCGAATTTTGTTGGCACATTAATATCATGGGATAAGTTGACGTCTCTCATAGGTTTTTTGTGTCTTAAAACCCTCCTGATCTCAGATTCACTATAGCCGTTGGCTTGGAATATTTTTGTAAGTGTCTCCATTTCTTCATTCAGACTTTCCGAGTCACATACTGTCTTAGCTCTTAAGTTGAGTGATGTCAATACGCCTCTCTTCGTTGCCGGATGATGGTGCGACATGGCGTGCAGATACCTATTAGTGTGGGTCGCCTTGCGATACACAGTGTGACCCAAACTTCCATCGCCTCGCTTGTGAACAAGGACATCGAGAAATGGCAGTTGTCCATTTTCTTCCACAACCATAGTGAACTGAATTCTTGGGTGGGCACTATTCAGGTGGTTTAAGAACTCTTGCAAACTCTCCTTACCGTGAGGCCAGATAACAAAAGGTGTCATCAACGTAACGGATCCACTTTGTAGGTTTTAGGCGCGCATGTTAAGCACCTTCATCTCGAATGATTCCATGAAAATGTTGGCGGCTACAGGTGAAAGTGGCGAGCCCATTGCCGCACCTTCAACTTGAGCATAAAGTTGACCACCGTACTGGAACACAGTTGACTTAAGGCAGAACTCTGTCAGGTCAGCCCACTCAGTAGACTTTCCTTGTGCAAGAAGTTTAGCACGTATTACAGCAACGGCTTCGTCTACCGGCACATTAGTGAATAATGAGACAATATCGAAGCTCACCATGCCATCAGTCTTCTCTAGCGTCAGATCATCAATAATTTGTATAAAGTGAGCTGAGTTCTTTACAGCTGATCTGATATCTTCCGTGAGATGTTTCAGTTTATTGGCAACATACCGCGCAAGTGGATGAGTAGGTGAGTTGACCGCACTCACAATCGGACGTAAGGGAACCTCTTCTTTGTGCACTTTGGGCAATCCATAGAACCTAGGCATCATACAATTGTTTCTTTTAGGTTTTTCTTGTCCTCCCTGTTAACTCTTCGGGCCACCTCTGTCCTAATCTTCTGTAGTGGGTTTCTGCTTAATGGTTCGTAGGTACTTGTCTGCCAGCAAGTTCTTAATCTTATTGTGGTAGTCCATTGCTTTCATTACTACGGTTGCACACCCATTGTCAGCTGGGAGAACCACAATATCATCACGTTGCCGTAATACCCGCAAGGCTGATCTTTCTTCGCTAGAAAGATTGCTGCGTGGTAGTTTTGCGTGGGCAAGAATGCGAGCTGTCTCCTGTCGGATGTTATTTGCCTGATCGGGTTCTAACCCCACAATGGCACTCTCAACGCCCGCTATGATATCTAAAGTTGGCAAATGTGTGGGTACCGGGGCCTGAAATGAAAGACTGCGTGTCATATAGAAAATAATAAAACCAGTATATTTCATAATAAAAGTTAAGAAGAAGAACATTAATGTATACCGTTAATTTATGAAGTGAACTTGTAAATTGTTGAAACAATGGATAATGTGGATTGTGTCCAATAAATATTGTAACACAAGAATCAGAAATATTTTAGTATTTATGGAAAGGGAAGTCCAATTTAAATATCATTGAATTCTATTTTTAATATTGGTTCAAGATCAATATTCAAGATTTTATTTTAAATTTAAAAAATAATATAAGATTGTATGATGTTCTTAAGTTTGTAGAACAGCTTGTAACAGCCCTCATACCTGAATTTTGAATAGTATTGTACTGTATGAAGTATTTGCAGTGAGCTAAAGTTTGCTTGAATATGATCTGGTATGTTTGTTTTGTAATTTCTTGTAAATCAGTGTATATAGACTTTGTTTTATGAAAGAAAATTATTTAAAGTCCATTTAATATGTTAAGAACCGAATGATGCAAGAGAATTTCTTAAATGTTTGTAATCCATGTATTAATGCAAGTTATGTTGTCTACAGGACAATTTTCTACAGTTTGAAGATGATTTCTTCAAATAATTTTGTATTTAAAGTATCTCTAATTACCATTTCGGATCATTTTGAAATGATGTTAAGTAATTTTATATTAATTCCGATTGTTCTTAATATGTTTGATCGTTTGAGTGATTGTTAATGTTCGAGAAATATCGGGCGGATGCCTTTGAAGAATTCTCGCAATTTCGATAGAGACTATATAAACAGATCGGCTGGACAGAGCAGTTAGAGGACTTCATTCAGTATTCAGTTTTACAGAGAGATTTATCCAGTTAGTTCACAGAGATTTTATTTGCAACGGTTCAGAAGTGCATCTCTGTATTGTATCTATGCTTGTGAATATCGCTGAATTCGTTTTGAAAACAATAAACAAATCTTCGACATAACCTTCTGGTGGACTTTTTAATTAATCAATATACATAAATTAAACCACCGAAGAACGTAATAAGCTTACATCGAAAGGCATGGTAACACTATAAGTCCCTACAGCACACATCAAAGCGAAATCTGAAATACTACCTGATAACGTCGCAAAACTATTTCCATTTCAGTAAGAATTATTAATTCCAAAATGAAAGTTAACAGATGGGCTTTCCTGTTTTCTTGCATCATGGCACCAATTTAACAAATAATATACTATTCAATACACTAACAACACTATTACAAAGGAAAAATAATGCAGATACTGTCATAATAATAATTAAAAAAAACACTAAATCAATTAAAGCGGCTGACTAAAACAGAGAGATAGTTTAACGGATTAACAATGATACGAAAACACAAACAAAATCGAAAGTAGATTGCACCTATTGCATTTGCAATCACAACAACATAGGTAAACATTCTTTGTGCAGCATACAATGTGCAGCAACAAGTAAAGGTTTGTAATTTTGATGTTGTAGTTGGATATACTGCTGTGTGTTTGTTTAAAATTGTCTAAATGTGCTAAATAGTGCTAAATGTGAAAAAAAAAAAAATGCATGAAGTACTGTTTGAGACCACCATATGAAGTACAGTATGTATATATATATATATATGTGTGGATAATAATTTGTATTTATTTAATAATTATAACGATACACATGTAAAACCATATATTTACAGTTACTGATGCTGCCCCTCACCATAAGGGCGAAACGCATCTGGGGAATAAATAACATTCACCACAACAGCTGTTCGCATGCGGAATTTTCTATACTATTATAAATATGTAAGCAAGCTACGTGTCTGATTGGTATGAAACTGTATCACGCAAAAGCTTCCGCATCTGTTTGTATGGTGCTGGAGCTAAAGGTCATGGTCAAAATCTGTAGAAACAGCTAATGACTTATATGTAACGAGGGACGGAGTAAATAATAAAAACATTTCTAGAAGGCCAAATTATGGACCGCAAATCGCACTGTGGTCGAGATGTTCTCTCCTTTCAGGAAAACTGACAAAAATCATGACTTTTTTTTAGCGTTGTGTTGTGTTCTCGACTTTGGCTATTTATTTAAACGGTTCTCCAATATTTGACACAAAAATTAATGGAATATATGAATCAACCACAATAAACGTGAGTAATGTAAGCACAATCACCGAAATTATTAACATCTTTGACAGTTAGAGAATTTGTCCGTGGTACAACATGTTTTTCAATCCTCGCTGAAAGTTGTACGTGTTAATTAAAAACGTTAATGTGTAATACTTTCTCTTACATGTCACATGGATGCGCAATTCAGTTTTTCTCGAAGAAAGATGCTTACAGTGAACATCAATAAGTAACAATACGTATTTCTTATATGCAAATATTCTGGAATAATATCGTCCAAGGAACTGTGTACAAATTTTGGTTGCTGTTGAAACCACAGCCAGTATAATAAGCTATTATTTTTATTAATTAACACTCATAACCATAATTTGGTAATGTTTGTTTTCGGTTGTTTTATCGCCATAGAGTTAGAATTTGTTTCACGTTTTTAAGTTTATGATGACAGGAACATGGAACCAATTAAATTAAAAGGTAACTAGGAATCCTTAAACCTCATGCTACACCGCCTTAATTATAAAATTAAATTTATCGCGCCTTATGCTTTAAAAATCGTGTCGGTTGTCATTGCGATCCAGGCTGTTTCTCAACCTAAATACAACCTTCGATAATTTTGCCTTTCGGAAATCGTGGCTTCTGTCACATGCGCATTAATATATTCACTGTATCGCGGTCAAAAACTTGGCCGGCTGGGACTACTTATATGCGACTGAAATATTGATGACATTCATGCCTCTCCAAGTTAATATTTGGTAATAGAATAAAATCTAGTTGTAATGAAATAGAGAGAACAAGTTCTCTCATGATTTCTATCAAACGAAGACTCCTTCCACATCTGGCAATTCCGGTGATTGAAGATAGCTTGACGGTGATTTTACTAACTAATGAATACGAAACAATGTGAATCAGACTGCTACATACAATTTGATATATAATTGAGTGTTGTGGAACCTAATTTCTAAAAGCTTTGTTACTTTTTTTATGAAAATGCAGAGCGCTGAGAAGAGAACAGTTTGCGAATTATGTGTAAATGAGTCCCAAAGTACACCAAATCAGCTGAAAATTACAGAGGAGTTTCGACTTACACATTAAGGCAGAAATTTGTAGAAGAAAATTCTGCGTTAGAAAATTTACCTGCACGTGAAGAATAAAATAATACTAGAGCTAGGACTAGGGTGTAACTCGACTAGCGAGATTTAAGAAATTGGTAAATAAAAAACCTTGTTAAAGCATTTAAGAACGCTAAAAAAAAGCAAAAAAAACCTGATGTACGGTACAACTTGTGAACTTGTATCATTCAATAATAAATGTTAATATTCAAATAAAAGCCTAAACATCAAAAATGAATGTTAGTGAATCGTATGCATGAAAATAAAAATGTCTGTAGCTCGACTACTATCTATCCAATTTTTGTATTTCGTTCGCACCATAGCGCTGAGGAATTGTGGTAATCACATAAAATGTGCTTTTTTTTGTTATCTAAGCTTTTCTTAAGGTGACATAAACTGGTTTGACTTTTCTCGGCATTTTCTTTGCTTATTATGGCTTTAGGTGGATTCCTGTAATTATCTGTGCCAATGGTGGTCTACCAACAAATTGAATTAGAGAACACTTCTTTGCACGGTTCGCTTCACCTCGTAACTTAGATTGTCTCTCAGAGTGTTCAATGTCGAGGAGAAACTTATTGAAGAATCAGAGCAAGATGTTTAGTCCAAGAGAATTTTCATTTCATTGTGGCTTTACGCCTCGCCGCGAAAGGACTGGGAGCAAGGAACGGGAAGGAAATCGCCCATGGTCTTTTAAAGGTAACATCCCACCATTCGCGTGGAGTGATTTGGAGAAACCATGGAAAACCAAAATGTGGATCGCCGGACGGGAATTCGAACCCACGACCTCCCCAATCCCAAGAGGAGATGGAATCTGCATATGCCATGTTTTCCTTATCTGTATCGAACTGTTTTGTCAGAGTACAAACAATTCAAATAATAGAACATACAACTATTTTCTTCATTTGACACCTCGTGCACCCATATTCAGTAGAGCTGAACGAGTTTTTGAGAACGCTTACCTATAGAAAAACTAATCTCTCTACAGACGCTCAAGTGACAGGCTATAAGGATGCCACAGTCTTGTTGCACTATGGTGGTGTTTACATTGCGTTAATTTCAAAATACTTACTAAAAACTCTATAGAACGCAGGTAGACTCAAGCTGTTAGTCTGCTGAATTGCGGTTTCTATAAATGTTTAAACTACAATGTTACAGTTTGGTTTGAGTACCGTGAAGGTTGCAATTTGAATACAGGTTTACCTGAAAGATGTGCACACCATCGTATGCATAGCTCCTAAATTATCTGCAGTTCTGCTATGTTTCGTAAAACCAGGAATAGCTGTAAATGAGTGAAATAATAGTATATATCTATTAAACGAAACCCATGTATATCTGGGCCATAAAACTAAAAAACTGCTTAGCAGATTTCGATGGTATTTTCACCGTTTTAAAATTTAGAATCGGGCTTGAATCGTATGGTATGTTTTATCCTCTAACTTCACGTAACGCCGGAGAAGTAAGTGAAAATTTGAACGAATAGAGTGAAACACCCAAGATGAAATACTAACTAGATGTTAATACGTCATGCTTCGTAAAAAAAATAATAGCCTTATTACAGGTTCCTTCCTTAAATTTCGGTTTTTCAGTCTTTAAACCTCATAGATGGTCGTACTGAATGCGAATGACACGCGAATAACTTACGCAAATGATGGAAAAAAACTGCCGAGAGCTTCTTTGCTTCCTGAAGCTACAATATCTGACGTTTTGAAGTGAAACTGCTTATAGTGAGTAATCCATATCTGATGGGTTTTAGAATGAAATTTAACAGTTTAGAGCCTTTAGTGTAGGTACGAACAAGAGTTTAGGGATGTATTTCTGATTATTTGTTATTGAACTGAAGCTTTTTTTAGTAGTCGTGCATATCGCGACACGTTCTGCATTACAAACGTACCAGTTTCTCCTACAGTATTAAATTTATTCCTTTTATGTTAATTATGTTGTTCATTAACCACTTCCCATATTTTTATAATTTAATGTTTAACAATATTGTCCTTTACAGGGTGTCCTTCCAACAAGCGAGACCTCTATTTCAGGGGGAACTGAAAACGATAGAAGAATAGAAAGTGTAACTTATCTGCAGTTGCAATGTTCGTTATGTGATGTCGTAGGGTATATATGGAGCAAGAAATAATAGGACGCCTTAGTTCTGTCACCGTGTTTCGATAGGAGAACAGTTTTTGCCAGAAACAGGGGTGATATCAGGTTTTCTAGTTGAAGCATTGATACCTAGTTATCATTTGCATCTATGCACTAAATGTATGAACACATCAGAAAGCGGTTTTTCAGTAATGTCAGTACTGTACCGAACAATGAGTATGAGAACAGATAGTGATCAAATTTTGGCAGAATAAATTTTGTCGAAGGTTTAGTGTTCGCTGTCAACATTAGCGGACTGCTGGACTCTGGTATCTGTTATATCAGAGCAGTGATATCGCTAACTACTCTGCAGGCACGACTAAGCAATTCGTCTGCTGCCATCATGCAATACTCTAACCACGCGCTAAATTTTGGCGTCAATGAGCATTGTAGGCATCAACTTTTACAATAGGATTTGTGGCGTCTATAACTGTTAGTATTGGCGTGATAGTTCGTAACGGCTCATTTACTTTATTTGACGATGTATAACTATTATTTACAAAATTTTTATCATCACTAATAGACTCTAACTACCTGGAGTACCATAGCTTTTGTAGCGCCAAACTGCTGAATGGAAAGTGGCGTGACAAACTCGTCACAAAAGTCAAATGCGGAACTTGTAAATATACTGTTATCAATTGGTGTAAAGTCTAAACGTTTCGATTGAAAGTTAACAAATTTACCATTTAAAGGAGACTTATTTTTCTCTCTGCACTTAATCGTAAAAGCTGAAATAATAAGAATGTTTTTTTAATAATACTGGTGTCAGTTTGACAATGAAGTACTTAGTAAACACACACTGTAACGAGATGAAAACTAGGTTTAAACGCACAGGAAAGAATAACTATATTTACTGCATTTACTGCCAAATTGAACTGAAATAAATCTCGTGACGACACTTGGAGATAAATACTAGCCATTGGTGGTAACTTGGTGACGTGAAACTGCAGGACGCATCTTTAGGATGGACTGGGTGGAGAGACACTGTGGCACAGTGGACTGCACGAACACACACGAGCTTCCTTAGGAACGTCTCTGCCCTTTACGTCGACTTTAAAGGGGCTTGGAGGAACATCCCGCTTCAAGCACGTCGCGGAGTTTATTGCGTTTTGTTTGGTGTTTCACTACTCTAACGTGGTAACGTGGTGACTGAAGTGTTGTGTTGTCAGCAACCACAACTTCAGCCAGTGTAGAAAGGGGGGACTAAAAGTACAAAATATACTTGAGGTTACTACGTCCAGTTGAATGAACAGAGTCCAATTCTCTTCTTTTGCCTTTGGATGCTAAATACATTTCTGAAAGATACCGACAGTGGCAGCTGAGTGTTGACTTGACGTTAGTTGTTGGCTAAGATTAATTTCATTTAGCATGTAGAGAGCGGAGGCTGGTGGTATCAGGTGGCGCCATTTTGTGGGCGTGGCGGGTGGGAGCGGGGCGGGGCCGGCGCGTGGAGGGGGCAGGGGGCGTGGCGCGCGGGTGGCGCCCCCTGGCACGGCGCGGCGCGGCGCCAGTCAGCGCGCGGCCGGAGCGGCGTGCGGTGTCGCGATGTCGGCAGACCAGACGGCGGTGCAGGCGGCCAGCTGCCCCGCCATGGACCTCACCACGCGCCCCGCCAGGATCGCCAAGAGCGTCTTCTCCATACGCTCCCTCGTCGGCGACGAGCGCCCGCCAGACGGTCAGTACCCGCGTCGCGTCGCGTCGGCTTCAACGTAACTCGAGGCAACAGCTGTCAGTCAGTCTTGCGAGTTTGTCAACCCACTGCACTCTTCGTGGTACTGGGGAAACATCACTAAACCTGTTTCAGACAGCATGTGTACTGTTTTTTTCGCTCGTGAGCCCGCCTTCTTCCTACCTAACGTTCTACGCATTATACAGGATACCGTATGTTGATCGTATGTGCAACTAGTAAATGTAATAAATTTTGCATATATTTTACTCATAAAAAACTAACCTAGTCCACAACCTGAAGGTTGGTTGGATCCTTCCGAAGGAGGCATACTAAGCCATTGTGTTAGACGCAGGACGGTCATTTCCTTTGTTCTGGGACCTACAGTTCAACGTGGAATCTGAACCACGGAACGACCTGGCATAGCTCATATGATCAAACACAACTCTTAAAAATTCCTGGCTCCACTGGGATTTGAACCCCCTGACCTTTTCACAGTAAGCACTCGAACCATCGAACTACCAAACCGCTCATTCCACCCATATCTATTATCAAAGGTTTATTATTTTCAGTTAATTTCTTTTATGTCTGCCTCAAGTTACTCTCGATTTTCTATCAACCAAACTACTTTTAATTCTGTTTACACGGTAACATTACACATTAAAATCAGTTTTTCAATTGAATAAACACCAGAAACTTCGCAGAGAGTGACATATCTAGGATCCCTCGCAAAATTATAATTAATATTTCACAAATGATACTCTTTTAAGTTACATTAAAAATAAAAGTAATTTTCAGATTAAACTGTTCCACTGCTCTTCACTTTATAAGTGGACCGCCTTGTATTTGATACCGGAAGTGCGCGGGTCTCGCCGCTGGAGACTTGGCGTAGCGCCACTTAGCACGTGTTTCTAGTTTTACGTCACCATTGCGTTTTGCTCTGCCGTCTGTTGGCGCCTTCTCCGAAACCAGTTCCGAGCCTCTTTATCTGGAAAAACCCACACTCATTTCCGTTAGCACCGCAACCAAAGATTAGCAGTCCGAACTCCGTATAGTAATAAGTCGGCTGTCACAAGCACTGCTGTCATTTAAAAAAAACCTGTGTTTTTAAATTATAATTAGTTGAAATTACTGAATTGACTGTATGATTCAAAGTGGCACACATTTAGTGAAAGGTAATTTTTGTAGCGTTAATAATCTGTCCAACAGTTTTGCATAGTTTTCAACAATCATCTCTGACCTACTAGTGCTCGGACTCCAGTTTGGAAATTGGGGGTCCAGTCAATATATTAACTCTGAAATCGCTTAAGTTAAAAATAATTTTTTGTTTTTGTGAACGAGGAGTGAGTGTCTGCCTCTTCAGGCGCCACGTGCTGAGCTAAGTGATTGACTTAAAGCATGTTGTACGCTGTAGTGCCTTGCAGTACAACTCAGCTTCGGCTCAAAATTTTCAGTCGCCGTGAATGTAGCACTATTTTTAACTGTACTCATCTGCTGAAAAATATTGTGAATAATTCACGCCTAGGTATTATTTTCACTGTATTCACAAACATGGCACTATAAGTGTTATCGTAAGCGTGATTAAGTTGTGTTGTTGTTATAAGTTTTTAAGAGAGCGTCAACAGCGAGGTCATTAGTGCCCTAGCAACTGCTAGATTGACAGTGTGGCTGAAAATTATATTGTCTGCATGTCCGAGTCTAAAGAAGTCGGACATACAACATGACTAAGTATTGGATAAAGTGCTTATAACAAGGAAGACTATATAAAAATAGTTTGTGATTTTTTTTCCAAATATGTAAACATTTGTTTGTATTGTATTAGGCCGCATGCAAAGGGGTTCAATAACACTACAGCTACTTCCGTTACGACGGTTCTGCTTTGCGTCCCTTCTAAGAACATTCCACTAATAGTTAAGAAAGTAGTTTAAAAAACTCCATACATATTTATGACAGAAACTGATTTCCAAAAAAATACATGACTTCTGCTTTCACTGCTGTTATAACTTGTTCAACTATCACAAATCAGATTTACAAATAAGTCTGTTAATGTCACAAAAATTTCGCTCCAATAGTTCTGTAGACAATTTGTCATGTCAGGACATTTGTATTTGGAATCTAGCTCACCATTTGGATTTAGAATTAGCACTTCAGAAATGTTACACATTGATTATTAAATGTTACATATTAATTACTGAAGTGTTATCATCCACTGAATTTGTTTTAGTTCAGGAGAAAAAAGGATTGTCTTTTTTTTTTTTTTGGTAATATAGTACCAATGATTCTAATTTTCTTAGGCAGTAATGAATTCATAGTTTCCGTTAATTATACACGTACTGTCAATTCTTTTAAATGAATGACAGACTTTTCAGGTGTCAAATTTGCAGCAAGTTTTTGGCAGGACATCCAGTGGTTCAGCCATGAAGCTAATTCAGACGAATATTTAAACATTCTTTTTTTCATGTCGGAGCAGCGCGCAACATCTATTAAGAGAACTTCGACTTCTGTATTCGCCGAGTCGGTTATTTCTATCTACGAAATATACTAATGTTTTACAAATTTCAATTTCTATAAAAATAAATGTTCGAAATTATTTCTAGTGCACAATAAAGATTTGAAAAAATGATGTTAACAGTAATCAAAGTTGTTTTCATGAATGAAAAGGATTTACGAAAATAATAATAAATGAAATCTTTAATGTCGTGACTACTCTCACGCTTTTAGGATTTTTAACACATGTTGTGTATTAAATGCAATTTACTAGAAAAGATTACTTTGTATTTTTTTTTTAAAGAATCAGTATTAAGTGATTTTTAAATAGAGATCATTATTCGATTTAAGAAATTTTTTTCCTATGTTATATAAAAATCAGATACAAAAATTTACCGTTAAAAATTATATTTCGTCTCTGAAACATTTGAAATATTACGACATATTTACTAAACGACTCATTAAATTGTTTACTGCCGAAAAAATTATGTGCTGAAGTATTAAATTAAATTAAAATTAATGATTTAGTTATTTACGAAAAAAGTTTCTGATCGGTTATTTCGAAAATAAAGGGAAGGAATGAAAGTTTATTTTATTTTTGAACAAAAGCTTGCACAAATAAAAGGAAAATCCTAGCATCCCATAAAGGTTGTTTAAAAAATACCTCTGAATTATTTTCATCACCACGATTTTGTTATATTCGAGTTAAAGTTAATAAGAACTAAAATAATACAAAATTACAAATTTTTACGTTAAAGGGCTGATGGATTAACAGACAGACGGATGAGTAAATAACGGTTCTGTAAATCATTCAGACAATACGGAAACTTAAAAGTTAACTAAAATTTATGTACTATATCATAGCCCAAGGACTGTAGTTGTCAACATTTTCGACATTAACATATAATTTTTTCTTGGCGTTTTAGGATCTCATTAAAAATTTCGATTGTTCTACGAATGGCATTATATTAGACAGTTTTATTTTCCTACTATACCTGGTGACTCAAAAAATGAATTCTGTAAGAAATTTTACACTATTTTTTTGAATTGAGAATCCCAAATTTGATTAATGTTGGTGTGTGTAGCTGAATTCTAAAAATATTCATTTGTTCTGTATCTTCTAGGCTATAATCTTTAAACGCGAATGTGAAAATTTATTATGCATTTTGTCTTATGACTATTAACATTAGGACCTATTTAGTAAAAATAAGATCAAAACAAGTCATGGTGAGATAGCCTCATAAATGCTGACTTTCCTAAAATGTCAGGAGTCAACTTACTAATTGTTGCAGTGAAAATTTCAAACTGGTTGCATTGTGATCTGTTTATAAGGAGATTTCAAGTTTTTTCTTGCGATTTATTTTAATTAATTTTTTTGTTAAAAATTATCTGAGAAAAGGAGAATTATTCTATTCTGTGAGGACAAAAAGAAGCTAGCAAAATTTCATAATTTTTGGCTATTTTGTTGCACCAAATCACCAGGTTTCTGGAAATACACTACAAACCGATACCGAGTTTATTTTTTTCGAAAAGTGTTATAGTGAAATCCTTGCTGTCTCTAGTACTATTGCGCAAATACCTCTTTCCAAAATATTTCAGTATATTCTGACCACCAAAAATCGTAGGTTTGGAGCTGAGATTTTAGTAGAAAAATATCGCCAACCGAGAGAACGCCGCGATTACCCCTAGAAAAAGATTACTCGTTTCTAATTTCCTATTATTTCCTTGTTTGAGCAGACTTGCATTTATAAGGGAAACGTATAGCCTTGTCCAACGACGTTACTTAAAAATTTCGATGTTATCTTAAATGAACTGTTACTAAGTAAACTGCTATCTGAAGTTTTGCATGTGGCATCGCAATTATCAGCTTAAAATTAATTCATGTATTATTCTTTATAAATGCGTAAACATTTCAACTACTAAAAAGTTATAAAAATGGACTGTTACTACTCTTCGAACTAAAGTGGGGCATTAGAATACATGGACTAAAACCTTGTTGTTTGTGTTCAGCGCGTCATTGATTCTCGGTATTAATGTAGTCGAATATGCTGATTATTTCCGAAATTGCGTTTCTGAATCATACTAATGAAACAAATACTATCGCAATGGTTAATGAATCCACGAAGAGATGGCACCACCTGTCTTTTCAACTTAACAAACATCCCGTTAGAGGGTGTTCGTGCCAAACAAACTGTTAAGCCCTACTGTAGAAACAGTTGGGTAAAAGAGATTAGTAAACGCTAAATTAACTTACTACATACGAATCACTGTTAAACAATTTACTCTCTTTCATGGTCGAGAGTTCTGACAATAGTCGTCATTGAAAACTACTGGATATAACAATATTAGTAAGGTTTGGTGTTTATTCTTTGCTCAGTTTTGTACAAATTTGAATATATTTTTAAAAGAAAAACTTATAAACAACTGAAATATAACTCAGATTTTAAATTTGTTTTAGCTTTATTTGAGTTATTGAAACTAAATTGGGGACATAGATAGATACCACAACAGGAATGCCTATTGAAATCTGGAAACCTTATCATCAATGAACAATAGTAAACATAACTAATTTATCATTAAATTTCCTTCATAGTGTATTCAGTAAGTAACAATCATATCATAAAATACTAATCCTTAATAACTTGCTCTCGTTTTGTCGTACTTGCAAGGTTTATTTGACCGAATCTTCCGATCAGTTCGAGTTTAGTCAGTTCAACCGAGATAAGCCGCTCGTGACTGTTGTGTCAGTACTGTTACTGTGTTGCATCCCAGCAGCAGCTACAATACAATCACCTGTACGCAGCTAGATGAAAGCATGGTCAGCAACATTCAACACCACAGCCCGAGTAGAAACTCAAAGATATTATGCCAGATATGTTGCCCCGTGGAACGAAACATCTTGGCGCCACAAAACCTTCACAGTGATGGTTTGTACTCCTGGTTCATTCTCACAGTGGTCCGAACTCTTTAGATGATGACGTGAGGCGAATCATATTTTGTTTGCGAGAACGGCGTACGATTGCGATGAAATCTTGGCGGGGATTGTATTGTAAATAATCTGGCAGTACACCCACAAAGATTTCTTTACGTTTTTTTGTTTGATTGCGTTATGGACATTGTAGAAGTGAGAATATTTACTGGAAAAGATAAGTAAGTAAAATGTAGGAAATCTTATGAGAAAACTGATTGGGAATCTCTTTCTTTGAGATTACTGTGAATTAAGTGAAAAATTAAGATCACAAATAAAACCCACCCTAACCGATTCAAATTCCAGTATACTCATTTACACCATGAATTTATGAGCGAAATAAATACTTAAATGCAACAGATAGTATAAACAACAAATTTGTCATATTAATACGGTAGTGTGTTTCGTCAGAACTGGTTTTCTGAAATAAGTTAACTATAAACACTAATGTAACTGTCGGTTACAGTCAAGTATCTGAATAGGAAACGAACCAGCAAAAACACAACAGAAATTATTTTCTGTATTCAACTACAGAAAGCATTCTCCGTATTCATCAACAGAAAGAAAGAAAATTAATTTTTAAAATACTTTTTCCACGATGTGCTGAATGTCATTATGATCGACAAATGTTTGGGTTAGTTCCATAGTGTAACCTTCCATCGAAAACGAACTTACCAATCATCAACTCAGTTATTGACAAGACTGGTTCATATTCAGAACCGGCTTTTATTGCGAGAGTATGTTGTTACTCTAGTTAGTACCTTTTCTATTACTATTATCTCACATTTAAGAAGCTTTTAATGTATTTGTTGCTACCAAGAATCCTGAACCAATCGGTAGACAGTTTTTCTAGAGACTATACTTGCAATAAAAATTATTTTCTTAAAGTTTTTAACCCTGCAGTGGTCGCGTGGATTACATATGTAGTCCACTCAAGCCATTTCTAATGGGACTTTTCAGAGCGCGACTACTGCAGGGTTAAACAGAACATTCCCCTTTGCTTCTCCACTTTTTGTTTGTTTTTGTTTCTATACTTGATCTTATTTATGTCAAAAAGAATTACCGTTGACATTCTAAAGCGTAATACGGAACGCAAACAAAAACACGTGGCAGGAGATCTGGCGCGAGATCAGGCATCTGACAAGCCATTTCAAATGGAAGCTGTGACACGACAGAGAAGTGACGCAACTCTTGCTGAGCCACTGTGAGTCACGTGTTACTACTAGCATGTTATCTTTTCATTATTAATCATGAATTTCGATATACTGTTTGGTGGATTAATAGAAACACACCTTTGTATTTGGTTAAAAATCAGAGAATACTGGGAAATATGACACACAAACAGAGCCAGATATCTCACCGAGAGTGGTGGGTGAGCGGCTAACGCTTTGGCCTCGCTTTGCGGAGGACGCCGGTTCGAATACCCGTCCAGGCATCCTGATTTGGGTTTTCCATGGTTTCCCCAAATCACTCCAGGCGAAAGTCGGGATGCTTCCTTCAAAAAATCCATGGCCGAATTCCTTCCCGTACCTTGTCCCCAGTCCCATCCCGCCTCTAATGACCTCGACGTCGACGAGGCGTAAACCCATAAGAAAAAAAAAACCCAGGCATTTTATCTGAGGTACCCGGGGAGCCTCCTGAAGTTGGGAGTTTCAGAATATCAGTCTCAAGTAAGCAGAAGAGAAAAACGAGGTATTCTGTATCAGTTGGAGTGGTAAATGGATCGGTTTTAAAATATTTCTAGCACAAAAAGTTTGCAGAAAAAAGCAGATGATCATTATTTAACGTTTTTAAATAGTATTATTCCTAACATGGAAGAAATGAACAGTGACTAAACAGTTGATTTAAAATTGGGATTCTAAATTGGGCTGGGCGAATTCTGAGTGTCACCAGTATCAGCTTCCTCATCGACTTCAATTATGATCAAGTATTAATTATCGACAGCAATCATTAAGCCAGTTAACTCCTACAAGTAGATCAGATCATTCAAATCAATCATTTTATACAGCACAAGTTATTCACCAATGATTCAATGACTTACGATTTTTTTTTTCAGATCATCTGGTCCGAACATGATGAAAGGGTAGTACCGCATATTTGTGAAGAAGTAGGTTCGAATCTCCGACCAGCCATCCAGATGTTTGTTTACCATGGTTTTCCATGTGTCTCCAAAATCACTCGAGACATATTGTGGGATTGTGCCTTCAAAAGGACATGTCAGAATTCCTTTCCTTCCATGCCCCAGACCTCTTCCGCCTCTAATGGTCACGAAATCGTTGACGTGCAAAGCTAAAAATATGGGGAGGGGGGGGGGGGAATACAGCCTAAATAAACACAACTAATTTTTATGTTATTGTTGAGCATAATTACAAGATTTTTTCTATACTTGAAATACAGTATGTTAAATTTTATTTTGAAAACTTCAGTTATTTTAAATAAATTTTCGTATGTACTTGTTTTTAACCTATAAGAGAATCGTTACCTACCTCAAAAGAAGCTCTTTAGCAGTAACACGCACATATAGTTTATGTTTCGTTTTATAATCATAGGTTCAAGATTTCTTAGTAATAAATGAAATGTTCTTTACTTATTGTGTAAAAAGACTAAAAGTTTTCAGGATAGATATTTAACTATCGAAAAACATTGAAAGCATAACGTTTTTATGCCTATTTTATATCTACCACAGCCACCTTAATTAATAATAAGTTTAATAAACCCAAAGTATTTTCAAGCAGCCTTACGAAAATTAATTTTTGGTAGATCCGATTTGTTTTGTGTAATTCACGAGTCTTGTCACTCGTACGTCACACACTTTTACTATCATGCTACTGCCAGATCACAGCGCCAGGTCCCTGCCCTAGGACATTTGACAAGAGGAACAACGTAGTTGTCTGACGATAGGGCTGACGGCGGGAGCTCTGTCGGGTCACCTGGCTGATTCAGCACTACGAAGTGACCTCCTTGCAGCTCACCTGCGAGTTCTACTCTTGTTTGCTTCCGACTGCCATGCGACACGTTACTCCTTGTCATTAGAGTAGTTTAATTTTTACTTCACAGTTTCCATACACGTTCACTACGAATAGTTACTTCACTCTGTGCAAAACACTCAAAACAACACAAAAATCATTCATGTCCTGTTATTTTTTCAGCGTTGTTTAAGTACCCGTGTGATTGGTAATACATTAATGTAGCTGATTTAATATCGTCCCCTACCAGCAATTCATATTAGTTTTCTGGTACATTTTCTAGCAATGTTGTTGATGAAATACGTAGATCTGGAATTAATCTCATTGTAATGCCGTTCAGAATGTTTAATAGCTTTCCATGCCACGATCGGTTAAGTGCTTCGAGTATTTCTATAAGCAGGAAGACTGATTGAGTCTTGGCGTGACAAGACGAAAGCTAAATCGAAACTACTCTTTCGTCCTTAAGAGTGGCTGATGTCCATGCGGAGTAATGAAAATAATACACACAGACATTCAAAATTACTTACACACGACAAAACGACGTTTTTTCTTTTTTTTTTTTTTTTTCGAACATATATTTGAAGCAGTTATCTGTTCGCGGTAAAATATTTATCCAATATTTCCGGTGAATGAAAACTCTTCTGTCGATATTTGCGTTCTCTGCACTGACAGCTTTCACGACCTTTTGGTAAATAATTTACACGTGGAATACTTGGCAACCATACTAAATAAGGCAGAATACAATAAATACCACAAAAATATCACTTAAAAATTTTTTAAGTAGCATTATACCAAAATCATTTCTTTTCCGTCATCGAATGGTATAATCTTTTGGAATTGTACATCATCATGACGAGTGGATGGTTGGTCAGATATCACTGGACCAGAATATTTAATATCATGTCCATATTTGTTGCAGGACTGTTACATTTTACGGCTTATCCCTAAAGTCATCTCTATTAAAGAAACATAACATTTTTAATTAAAATGAGAGTGTAAACATACATGTGTTAGACTTTTTCGAAGCGTTTATTCCGGGTATTATGGTTGTTTTACTGACTGAATTTTTTGTTGAAGTGACAATTAAGTACAAAACTTGTGCAACTTAGTGTATGTACCAGGCAGTCCATACTTTCTAAGACATCAAGAAATGCCGATAAATATGACAGTTTAATTTGTAAAATATTTTTGTTGCGCTTATTTGCAGTAATTGTTTTTCTAGTTTTATTCGCAGTACAGGGATTTTATTTTCCAGCACTGTAGAAAATTAGTAGTTTTTTTATTTCATATACATATGATTTTCATAGTTCTTGTAATAAGTAATTAATTTCCGGGCACTCTTCGCTTTTAATGTATGTAGGACCAACTTATTTATCGTCTTCAATAGGTCACGTCTCTTTTCTGACTCCTGACTTTCTTCAACTGGCGCCAGAAAGTTCTCTGCGAAATTAAAAAACATTCCTAAGGAGAACTTTTATAGATTACAGTTGTTTTGCATAGTACGGTATATAAAATGAGGAACATACTGGAAAAAAAAAAACGATTGTCAAATCGTTGATGTGGAACGGAAAGCGTACAGTGGTGCCTACCTTGTTTATCAAAGGGGAATAGAGCACTGTGATAAGCTGTCGAGAAGAATACTGAAGGATAAAACTTTAGGATGTTAAATATTTATATTTTATCATTGCAAATTATTTAGAGTGTTTAGTGTAAACAATAGCCACAAAATATTCATTTAGATAGAGAGGGGATATTTTCATTATTATATAATTAAGTGTATCGGGTTAGAATGTAAATTAACTTTGTTAAATGTTATTCTTAGCAATCGTTCATGTGGAAACCGGTAATTGTAGAAGGAAATTAAAGATCTCTAGACCATGACAAAACCAATTCCAGCTTTTTATAACACCGCCGAAAAGAAAGAATTTCAACTCTGAATTGAAACTGAAGAAGTCGGAATCAGTATAGTAGAGCTGCCAGATTACTTAATGTTTTTTGTTTCTGTTAATGTGATTTCCGTTTTGATGCGACAGAGTGCCAATTGTTTTTTAGAACTGGATAAGGAAGCAGATGCTAATCAACAACTCTACGCTTACTATTTTAAACCTGTTCAGACATAACTGCTAGTTAGTCTGAAATAATTACAAGTACTGTTATACAATTATCTGACGGTCTTTATAAGTGGTAACAAAAAGAGTAAATATTTTTAATGATTGTGATGGATGGATTAAACAACTTCTAGGGAACTGTGTAATATGACAATTAAATAACTTTTCCATTCACGCTTGTAACAATTCCAGAAACTTTTGAATAAGTTCTCAGCCGATTAAATCTCTGTTAGTTGTAATCACCATATCCTATGAAAAAAAATTGCAAACAAAGCTGGAAAACTTTTATATAGCAAACGAGCCATACCTACACTAAACGGATAATTTGTTTCAATGTTTCTAACAGAAATAACAGAAAACGTTAATCAAGTAGGGAAAATCTCACCATTTCAAAAGCACCGCACACAGAACAAACTATAGCTACGTATCTTCTGGGACGAACATGAAATGTGTTTCTCTAAGATAATGGGAGGTTATTGCACATTAAACTCAGATTTTTTTTCGATTGTTAGATCTGAGGTCAAGCTACTTATAGACAAAATCAACATCATAAAAAACAGCAATGTCAAATAGGAATGGCAGAGATGGAGAACAAACTTGTAACGCTGAATTTCAAACAACTTTTCAGAAGTTTCCATAAAATTCAGTCAAGCTATGTTCGCAATTAATTGTTTACTTGAGCTATTTCGTAAAAGTCTGAGATTTGAATCAATTTACCTCACCATAGCTAGATTATCAAAACAGCGGGTGGAAAAAACTTGTGAGGAGCCGCCTTTCAGTGCCCACTTTACACTTTTTTCTGTCTACTCACCTCTTTATTTTCATCTTTTAACACTGATTGCTTCCTTTACGTCGTATTTCCAGTTCCTTCTTACAAATAGCCGTCATGGCTCCCATTATTGCAAGTTATGTACACACTTTGACAATAAATTTGGCCGCCACTGAAAAATTCTATCACTCTTATCTTGCACGATCTGACATCAATGTCACCCCAGAAAACAGTAATACAATAGTGGCAAGCCAGTAATGCGTTACTGTTTCTTAGGATGACATTGATGTCCGATTGTGCAAGATAATAGTGATAGAATTTTTCAGCTGCGGCCAAATTTATTGTCAAAGTGTGTACGTTCTCTTCACATGTCCAAACCATGTTTTCGTGACATAATGCTTATCATTCTTTCCCCCACAATAACTTCTTTATTCAATCTTATCACGTCCACCTACAGCTTCTTCTCTGGAAGTACTTTTGTGCGCCGAATAAATTTTCCGATTCATTTTGGTTAAATCTAAAGTTCTGAAACACGAGACTAAGATTAGCAAGTATCTTCGTCGTTTTCGTTATTTCTTCTTTGACGTGAATGAATCCGGCACTTCAACTTTTATGATTCCTTTGTTTATAACTTACTGGGTGAATGTTTCGTGTTTACCTTCTTTTCTAAGAAAGATCCTTCACCAATTACCTTATTTAACTCTTTTTCGCATTAGTTATCAGTTTCTTACGAAGTTTTTTCACCAGCTGTTTTAGTGATTGTGTTCAGGTGAGGCGAATTAATACGAAATTCAGCTTCAGACTTACGAGACGTACAAGTTTTATCGAAATAGGTCACTTTAAGTATAACTAAGATTTTAATGATACGTTGAATTTCTGGTTTTGGAAATGGTAATTTAATAGAATCGTGATGAAGCACACTTCCAGGTCCTTGCACACCTTCTTTCTCATTTCATGATTCTTTCAGCGTATTTGATTAGTTATTTAGAATTTTTATTTTCCGTTATTTCAATTCCAGTCTCCCTTACCTACGAAAGAAAATTATCCCACTCACTTTTGCTTGTGGCTATGGTAATACGGTCCCTCCATGTACTATTCCCAATTCAATCCAATAATCATCGCCAGTATACTGTACGCCTTGTAAGATTCACCTGTCCGTTGTCTTTCAATGACTCCCAACTCTGCTACTTTATCACATCAGTTAATAATTGCGTTCTGCGGTAATTTCAACAAAACGAATCTAACTGCTCTCTTATGCACCATCTCAAACCCCTCAATTTGATACGCCATCTATGGACCCTGTACTACACCACCATACACGAGCAATGGTGTGACCAAGGTTTTACAACCAAATTCCTTACTTCACTGCTACATCTCCTCATTACCCTCTATATACCACCTTCCGAATGAGTCCCACACAACTGAGTTTATTATTAAATATTATGCCGAGAAATTTACATTTAAGTTCTTCAACAATCAATTTCTCCTCTACTCTATAGTCAGAGGAACCTTCGTTTTTCAGAAGGTGTACTTAACGAGCTGACTCATTTTTGAGTTTATCTTCATTCCGTGTTGCCATACCTACCTACATATCCTGTCCAGATCCCCGTGTAGTTGTTCTGTTCTCTCAAATTTTAATTCTATTACATAACACTAGCTTCTAAACCCGTTAAGAAAAAGACTGATTGAACAGTGTTGTGGTAATTCATTTTTTCTCAGTTACCTAACTAAATAGAATTATTATTAAATAACACTCAACGTTGTACACATTTCATTTGTTGCTTACATCGGGATACAGTTGGAACTAGCAATATGCGTCTGAAATAATAACATCAGTAATATGGCGTCGCTGAAAACAAATTAAATTAGCATCTTCACAGGTTCTCAGATCTTTCTTTTTAATCAGCCATGATTCAGATCCTTAAAAAAATTTCTAACGGTTGATGAAGTTGGAACTACTAAAGGTCCACTGAAATAATGACATCAGTAATAAGCATCAGGAGAGGCAAAGAAAATCTACTACATAATACTCACTCACTCACCTCGACAGCTATTGGCTGGAGAATTAACAGTAACCAGAGATATCATTCGCTTAAATTCAAGGTTATGTCCATAATTTAATAGCTAAGTAATTACTACAAAATTAATTGCCATAATACAGTCATCAAGTTTGCTTTTCATAGCATAGTTAAAAAAATATCGACAAGCCCTAGTGTTGAAAAAACGTGGCACTGCTTTTCAGTAACATGTCCCTAATGAAAACAACATTAAAAATTTTAAATTATCTATGGTCTTTGCTGTAATTACGAATGCAAATTGTCATTCCGGCATAGGCTGAATTTAAAATTAATTAAAACTTTCATTAATGTTGCTGCTTGATCAAAGTTTATACATTACAGTTTATTTGATTTTTACTTATTTTACTGACAATTTTCGTTAATTGTTTTTACTCATGTTCGCTTTACGTGTGTTATTAGCTTATTTAGAGTGGACATCAGATCAATTATGCTGTCGAGTATTCTGACAATTCATTTCCTCAGAGTTGCTCAACTATTAAATAATCTGGAATCTGTATTAAGTTCTCTGGCCATTGTAGACATTATGACCAATATATTACATTACCAATGTTTGTCCTGACTGAATAAAACACAACGTGATGCTTTCGAAGCAATAACGCACTCCCTTTAAACACAAATTCTTCAAATTTTGCAGCGTGAACGTTTAGAGTCAAATACAAGTCAGGGGGTTGTATTTAACTGAGTGTTGTAACCACGACCTTTGAAACAATTTTACTATAGCGCGATCACCTCTGTTCGTGTTTAATACGTCCGTTAATACTTCTGAGTTCTTCAAGCTCATGTGATTTTATTCACTCTAAGGATTAATTACAGGTCAAGTTCGTATTAGGACAGATCAGGTCAACCTGTCATAATCTTTGACCTTAAAAACTGGAACTATTCTACACCCGTGACGATAAGCAAAAAACGGTCACGGACTTACACTAGTTAAAAGTAAATCTTAACAACTTACGTTATACAAAAATATGGCCTAAGGGAAAGCAAAGGAAATTAAAATCTTCATGGGTTTTTACACCTTTTTTCCATTACCCACGATTCAGATCCATATAACAAAGTCTGAACAGCGGATACTGTTGGAATTACTTAAACGGACTTGAAATAAAGACCTCAGTAATATGGCGTCAGTGAAAAAAAATCGTAACAACTTACGTTATGACACATAACATCTATTTTAATCTTGGTCCAGGCCACACAGATCGCGTTAAATATGCAAGTACTTTCATTCGTATGAACTAATTATTTAAGTAACATGGCGCCCATGAAACACTTAAATTATTTTTTTAAATTAAATTAGGCATGCCTCTGCTGTTTTGAACCGGGCTAAATTTCAATCAAATGAGAATATCCCCTAATATTGTTGCTCTAAAATGAAAGCAATTACCGTAGGCTATATGATATCTATGAACACATAATATAACGAAAAAATGTACACCAAACGAATATAAACAAGAAAAAAGCAACTAATAATTAAATGATAGGTTGAATTAAATGAAATACATTTTTTCTTTCAGTGTTCGGGCATTTCATTTCTTCTTATTCGCCTAAAACTGATTGAAATTGTTATCAGATATCGCTCGTAACGTCGATTTTGTAGTGGCATCTCTGAACGTTGTTTGTCCGGCAAGGAAGGCTTGGGGCGTGATGTAACATCATGACCGTACCTGCCTGTTATAAATACTGATGATATTTATGTCGTCTGCAAACAACCTAACTTATGATTGTAATTATTAATGATTTTTAACTTTTTTATCACAATTTTATGGTTCACTCTGACAAATTACTTGGAGAGGTCTAACGCTATATTACTAACTTGGCCGCCCATATCAATTTAATCAAAAATTTCCTCCGTTAAGTGGGATTCACTTGAATATCCCAGCCCAAACCCATGTTGCTATTTTGAAAAACGGCTTCTTTCCTCAGAGACATTTTTCATGTGGTTGCATATGAATCATTCCATTAACTTACTCAAACTAATTGGCCTATAATTATTAACCCTATTTATCGTCTCTGATTACTGCACTATTTCTTTACACTCAAGAAGATATAGTTTGTTTCTAAGATTACGAGTCCTATCGAAATGACATTGAAGTTAGTGAAGTATGGAATGAATATGATCAAGAATTATTTAGTTTTTTTTCCAAGTATATTTAACTATTGACTTGTTGCATCGAAAACTTTGAGTACTATTGTTGTTCACTTTGTATAAATTGTATAAAATGTGATCCGATACATAATCATGGGCTTAATCTGATTTCTTCCTTTTTTATGTAATGTTTTTGATCCATTTTCAGCATTAACAAATTCTTCTTGATTGTTTAGACTACGATACGATCTGTGAAATCATATGGATTAAACTCAACGTTGCTGGGTCAAAACTCATCATAGGCGCCTTCTACCGTCCACCCGATTCCGACATAGCTATCGTCGAGGAGTTAAGAAATAATGTAAATAATATAGCTAGCCGTTTTAAGGATCATGCTATGATTCTAGGAGGCGACTTCAATCTGCCTTATATTGACTGGCGTAATTACGTTCACATCACAGGTAGCAGGGATAAGGCAGCTTCTGAAGTAATTCTCGAGTTGTTGTCAGATAATCATCTCGAGCAGCTAGTTAATGAACCTACGCGGTGTCATAACGGTACCGAAAACATTTTAGACTTGCTGGTTTCCAACAGGCCAGAATTATTCACCGACATTTCAACGACCACAGGAATAAGCGATCACAAAGCGGTAATTGCGACTATCAAATTAATGACCAAGCGAAAAAGGAAAAAAGGGCGGATTGTATACATATTCAGTAAGGCCTCAAAGGAGTGTTTTAGAACCTACCTGAGGAATAATTACCTTAACTTCAAGTCAACAAAGGACACCGTTGAAGAGATGTGGCATCGTTTTATACATATAGTCAGGGAAGGAATGGAAATACATATACCAAATCGGACAATAAAGGGGAGAATCATCCACCGTGGTACACATGCGAAGTCAAAAGATTACTCAAAAAACAAAGTAAAATACACGCACGCTCAAGAAGGAAGGGGTGTCGCAGCGATTCAGAAACCTTAGCTGATTTAAGAGGATGTATTAAGAATGTAATGCGCGAGGCCTTTAACGATTTTCACTCCAACTCTCTCTATAAGAGTCTCAAAGAAAACCCAAAGAAATTTTGGTCGTATGTACGAAAAGTTAATTGTACCAACAGCAATATTCCAGCACTAATTCGTGAAGGTTCCGAGGTTAATGGAAGCCGCGATAAAGCTAACGTACTAAATACTGTATTCAAAAATTCATTTACAAATGGGGCCATTTCTGTCTGATATATTCAGTAAATCATTAGAAGAGCGAAAAGTACCTTCAGACTGGAAAATCGCGCAAGTAACTCCGATTTTCAAAAAAGGTGATCGAAGTGATTCTGGGAACTATCGTCCCATATCTATAACATCTGTTTGTAGTAGAGTTATGGAGCATATTATATGCTCGAACATTATGAATTTTCTAGATGATAATAATTTGCTTACAACAAATCAACACGGATTTCGGAAGAAAAGATCATGTGAAACACAGCTGGCCCTATTTACACACGACGTAATGAAAGTTATCGATGCAGGTTCACAAGTAGATGCAATTTTTCTAGATTTCCAGAAAGCCTTTGACTCTGTGCCACACAACCGCCTTTTAGCTAAGCTTTGAGCGTACGGTATATACGATCAGCTTTGTGAATGGATAAAGGATTTTCTAACTGGTCGGTCGCAGTATGTTGTCGTTGAAGGAGAAAGTTCTTCAAATCTAGATGTTACATCGGGTATACCTCAAGGAAGTGTAATAGGACCACTTCTTTTCTTAATTTTTATAAACGATCTCGGAGACAAAGTGAAAAGCCTTTTTAGATTGTTTGCTGATGATGCGGTTATTTATAGGGAAGTAAGAAATTTGGCCGATTGCTTAGAAATTCAGCGCGATCTGGATGTTATTTTGGCTTGGTGCACTGAGTGGCAACTTACTCTAAATTGTAAAAAGTGCAAGACAATGAGCATAACTAACAAAAAGAATCCGATTGTTCAGAAATACGAGGTAAACAGTTCAGTTATTGATATGGTCGATTCTATGAAATATTTGGGAGTAACAGTACAAAGGAACATGAAATGGGACATACACATTAATTCGTTAGTAGGTAGAGCAAATTCTAGGCTGCGATTCATAGGCCGAATCTAGAAAAATTGTAATTAACAAACAAAGGAGATAGCGTACAAATCTCTTGTGCGTCCACATTTGGATTATTGTTGTGCCATTTGGGACCCGTTTGTAAGGGATTGATCGAAAGTATAGAGAAAGTACAGAGAATAGCCGCTCGATTCGTGACAGCTTGCTACAGTCCTTATGAAAGCGTCACAGAACTGATTCCAGCCAAGCTAGAGGTGGCCATGCGGCCGTCCTTCAAGAACTTGTACGAGCTGTGTCACACCTGACGCAGCTGGTGGCCAACATCCAGCCGTTTTAAGTTCCTCACCGCCTCCCCTACTGGACCCGAGCCTAGCCCGACCTTCGCCAAAGCTCACAGTCTAAATTAATTTTCAACAAATTAAGCAAAAGGACGGAGGGGCAGGAAATGCCCAGAGCGTCCAGTGTCACCACGGCTCGCCGTGGTGGCACAAACCTCCAGTCGATGACGATGATTAGTAGATTAGGTTGGGAGTGTCTGGTAGATAGACGACACAGGTTTCGTTTAAACTTATTGGAAAACATGCGTACTCCCACTTTCACTTTTGAGTGTAGTGAAATACTTCTTCCACCAACCTATTTGAGTCGGAAGGACAGGAAAGATAAAATTAGAGAAATAAGGTGCCGGACTGATTCTTATATGAATTCCTTTTTCCCTCGTACCATTAGGGATTGGAATGCACATCAAAGAGATTAGCTTTGGTGCTGAGCACCCTCTGCCACCCACAATTTTGTGAATTGCAGAGTATATATGTAGATGTAGATGTAGATAACCTACTTGATGCACTGTGTGTTCAGTACTGTTCAGTGTATCAAAATATGCTCGTAAAGCAATGAATAGAAATTAATTGAAGACGAAAGTAAAGTAGATAAACAGTTGAGTCTGATTAATTGAAATTGAACAAAAGTTTTGGATGTAATAAAAAGAACAAAAACAATGATTAACTGCATACGAATGGCATGGCTAACAGAATACAAGCATTAATCTTGCAACGGAGGTTGTAGTGAATTTATTGTATAACAATTTCTCCTTGTCTTAATACAAGCAACAGCCATAGTAAATCCACAATGACAATTTGAGGCATTCACTTATGGAATAATATTTCACTATAAAGTAATAGTTAGTTTCTATTTTAAAGTAGTTTTCAATAACGACCTAAGTTTTCAATGGCGAACATTTTTTTGCTTTTACGAATATTAAATAATGGCGAATTCAGTATTAGTTTGTTGCTTAAGAGCAACTAAGTTATTGACACGACTATCTTCAAAGAAAATACAACGCAAAGAAGATCTTTTAACTCATAGTTTTAACACTACTTGGGGTAGCGAAACGTTTCGCTCTGTATGTTACAGAACGGTGATATCACGGTATATATCACATGTGCCTATATCTCCATAGTACGGATGGCGCGTTGAATTTTGCAAAACTTATAGTAGCTTCAAACCAAATAACAATCATGCTAGATCAGAACGAATATGAGAGGAGATGCACACATCCCCAAGGTATTTTCTTCTTCAGAATTCTCTTCACGTTTGTTGGCACCAAAAGTCTTGAATCACTTAAGCACTGAAATACCTGCGATTCATTAAGTTGCGCCATGTTTTCTTCGATATCACTACGCCACAGATTATGGTCCTTTTGTAGATAACTTTTATTGATTTTTTAAATAAACTGTAATTTGATTTGCGCTTAACTTTTGAATAATTCTGCTTAAACATTTATTATTTTTTTTTTTTTTTAGTAAAAGCTAATTATCAATTTGAGCGCCCCTACGGTTGTGTATGGGCCGATCAGATTAATCTGGGAGGTATAAAATTTTGTGAAAAAATTCATGTTAGCATAGTATATAAACTTCAGAATTGTTACGCTTTTACAAATAAATCGTTAAATTTTAAAAGGTGTCCAGCCAGATCCATAACATTTTTTTTTGTTATAGCTATTTCTGCAAGAATTAGGTTACTCCAGTAATGTTGATCCTTACATTTCTGTTCAGGATGAGAAGATTGTTTGGCATGAAGCTGGCAGTAGCTTCGTCCAATGTCTGCTTAGCAAATAAATAAAATAACCGAGACACACGTACTTGAACTCAAAGGTTGCTATTTATAAGAATAATAATATCAATTTTTAAGGACTATAACAAACAATTAGATGCATAGAGGATTCCGCAACGATAATGAGAATAAAAAAACCATTGCAAAACTTCTCAGTCTAATAATCATGGAACGTAATTATAATTTCATAGCTATTTTTAATTTTTAACATAATATACTTTACGATAGAAAACATCATTCTCGCGATGTTCAGATTCCATTATCCCGGCGCAATGATAATTTTTTTTATTCCATTTAATATGACCTGAATAATAATCAAAATGGCTGCAATCTGCTCTGATTTTGATGAAAAACGCTTACCAATTTCGGGAAGAGAAAAGAGAGTGGAACATACAACATGCAGGGTGGAATTTCCAAGAATTCAATGTTCAGACCCCTTGAATTTTTTTCCATTCCCTATTGCCCTATTGTGAAGAAAATATGTTTTCAGGGTTCTGTACTTTCTTAAAGAATGGAGGAACAGTTATGGATATATTTATTTCCTCTTCTGTCACACCAACATATTTTCAGAGCCTGTTAACTTAAAAATTTGTAATTGTTCATTATTTTAGTTTTTATTAATCTTAACACCACAACAAAAAATTTGGGAACGTCAAGGTCGTGAAATAATTTAGCTAGTGCTAATGGAAGGACTTTCTTTAGATACTCTTCATGACAAATGGCACCGTCTCAGATGATTGGATTTTCCTTTTTTCTACGATTTGGGCAAAGTATTGGCGAAAAATCATTTTAAATTCCCCTTTTATTTCTTAAAATACCGACCAAAAATTCTTTAATTCTTTTAATGTATGGTGACATGTAAACTGTTAAAGATTACCTTGAAATTGTATGAGGCCTTTCTGGAGATTATGGATTTTACAAAATTATTAAATGATTGATTTTGACAAATTTTGATACCATCACACACAATCGTATTTAACATTCGTTGAAAAATTTAATTAATCTAGTAGCAATAATGATTTTAACATATTTGTTCTGAAATTTTTCAATTGATTTTCAAAAAAATTTCAAATGTATAGGTCGGTGTATATTTTTCTGATAATTTTTTCCTACAATCGTATTTATCATTCGATGGAAAATTCTCAAAAATTTTCCAAGTCCGTCAATAAATATTAAAATGATATTGTTTTTTGTTTAATTTTATAGACCACTACAAAAACAAATTAGCAAATCGTATAGTGAAACATGATTAAAAAATCGCTTGCAGATATTTTTAAGCGTTTACAATTTCTTTTTTTAGACATTCAGTGAATCTGTACGGAGCCCCCGGGTGCTATTCACAACTTCCAATTGATAAATTATTTCTTTTGAAATAGGAATTCTATTCTCCAACCATTTGGAGGCTATCAACAAGCAAAATCGCTTCAGCATCGATGCCTTAACCTCTGCTGTTGATATAAACGATTGGGTTGTTTTATATTAAGCTATTAGTTTCTGCATACTATGCACATTTACTGTAAATAAAAGTTAAAAATCGATACATCAAATGATTATTATCCTTCGTATAAATTCGTTTATCGGCTATGTATACAAGCAAGGTGGCCAGTTTGTCCAAATGTTATTGCAAAATTTATCTGATATGACCTGTATATAATATCCTTAACAATTTTGTGGACTTCAATCCGCCGTTCTTTCATTAAAATACGAATACAGCTTTTCTTCGATTATTTCTGCTGCTAACGCAGTTATATAATTTCTGCAGTATAAGAAATATTTTCCTTTTTATGTAACCCACTCAGCACATGTGCTTGAGACAGACTTGTTGACGAAATTATCTGCTACTGACCCGAAGTTTTACGAATATTCTTACGACAAATGAGCCAAACTAAAACAATAGTTAAAAAAATATAATTAGCATTGTATGCTGCTGTTGTAGTATATATGTGTTATTTGTAACTCATTACTCAAGGTTTTGCTGTTATAATGGAAGACATCGTTAAGACATCGTAGTTGTAAAATACTTTGCTCCACAAACTTCTTTCTCACGACATTAGAGTGTGAACAGATTAACTACCAAGATAACACAGCGATTAAATGATTATGCTTTAAATAGAGCACTGAAATTTTTTAATTGCTATATTTCTATTTACTAACAATATTAAATTGCTATAAGGCAGGTTGATAAAGAGCACTGCAATTCTTTCTTTATTACATTTCTATTTACTAACAAGATTCAATTCCATTAAGCAAGTTGAGTAAGAGTTTTTACGATAATATTTTTAGTTTGTTAATGACATTTTATAATACGGTATTTTGATGGTACATAAGAAGTGAAGAATACATTTGTACCAAAGGTGGAAAACGTATTACAGAATTTAATGTGAGCTAAATATATTTTGTTGTAAAAGGTAACACTGTGATAATAATTGCCGTCCACATTCTCACACTGCTCCATTTTAATTACAATTTTGTGTGGACAGTATTACTATAATGGCCGAAGCGATCGACGTTATTTGAGTCAAATAACTTGGTCTTGACAAGGAAAATATTATTTTCTGTTTATGAGGACCGTGGACGAGTCGGAACTGTTATTTTATAGTAAAGATCCCTGTGACTTTCGTTTTGCTTTTCGACTGTTGTATTTAGCGCCCCCTCCAGTACCTCACAAAATGTTTCTTGGACCAAAATTAATTCCAAGATTTTCTAAGATTAGAACAGCTTGGCAGCTAAACACTGGTGGAGGGATATGTGCTATTCACAAGGGTTACTTTAGTCTTTTATGCGTTGTCCTAAAGAAGTGATTCGAATTGAAGCCACCTAGAGTGGTGGGTGAGCGGTTAATGCTCTGGCCTCGCATTCGGGAGGATGCCGGTTGGAATCCCCGTCCGGGAATCCAGATTAGGGTGTTCCATGATTTCTCCAAATCACTCCAGGCGAATGCAGGGATGCTTCCTTCAAAAAGGCCTTGGCCGAATTCCTTCCCGTTACTTGTTCCCAGTCCGATCACACCTTTAATGACCTCGACGTCGACGAGGCGTAAAGCCATAAGTACAAAAAAATAAAAATAAACTAATTCACACCATTTTCGTTCGATTTCCAGATACAGGTCATACTTTAAGAATCTGGTTGAGTTTGAAAGGTGTACGTCTTGCTATGGAATAGAGTCAGTTCGAATGACGTACAAATTTCAATGATCCAATAAAATCTGTAAATATCGTCTAGTGTTTCGTCCTGAGCCGTATTTTACCATAAAAATATCAGTTATAGTCTATTCGGAATGGAGCGTAGAAGAAATACGAACACAGCTCCCAAATACCGCGTTTACCAAGTCGACGACGGCTAATATGGCTAAGCATTTTTTTTTTTTTTTTTTTTTTTTTTTTTACAGAGGAGTGTGTAAATATTCTACTTCACAAATCTTATCAGCCTCCTGTGTTACTCATTAAGATTGAGGCGTTGTTTAATTCAAGCAGTATAAAATTTTTTGCCACAGCTTTAAGTAACGAATGTCACGTGATTTTGCTTTTCTACTGCAGATATCTGCTACCAGCAAAAACTACCTACATTACTCCACATTTGCTTACGGATCTAAATTAATAGTTTGTGTACTGCACTGAGTATATCTTGATATTGCGATAAAAGCCGAAGCTTGGAAGATACAGTTAGCCAAGACCACTAAGATGAATCTACCACTGTTAGGTCTTGCTGTAATTCCCTTTTAAATCAAAAATAGCCGAAAACGATAATATACCTGCTTCTGATTTTTATGTAGGGTTTTGTTTACACTTGGGAGAAAATGTTTTGTGACGAACAAGCCCACGCGAAAGTATAAAAAGACGAAGCGAGATCGAACAAGAGTGAGTCATGAAGAAGAAGTCGTACATGGTTGATAGAGCGAGCACGTGAAATGACTTTCGAATACACGAATGATGGTAGGTTATATGTCAAATGATCTATAAACAACCATGGCATGGCTTCGCAAATAGAGTTTTGAAAGTACGGAAACAAGTAACTTAGGAGTATTAACAGAACAATTTTGAAATCGTAGAAAATGTTTTGTCCAACACTAGATAATACTGGTGAGATATTGATTCAGAGCCGAGGAAACAGTAGTATAGAATTTAAATACAATTAAATTAATTATAATTTAAATTAACAACGCGTTGAAAATAGATGTGTACAGTTTTTTTGGGAGTTTGCAGGATTGCTACCGGAGTAGTATCACTGAAGTGGTTTAAAAGTCAAAAGAACTCCTTACGCTGAGATCGTCACTAATGGACAACAGTCTAATCTAAAGGCAGAATCGTATTCGAGGGCGTTGCCATTTCGCATCACTACGTTCATTCCCTGCAAGCTGCCCTTACAGGGAAAAAAAGAAAGAAACTTGTGATGAAGAAACTGAGAGAGCGATAGAGTTGCGCTGCTCAACTGAAATAATTTTTTTTTTTAATAAGTAAATACGATTGCCATCATGCATGTTTGGCTTAAAATTCACAAATGCACGAAGACTTAACGTGGTCCTAGTTGGCCTCAACGAATAAATAAATAATATACAAATAAATATATAAATACAATTGGCACAGGACAATGTGTACTTAAAATCAGTATCGTATAAAAGTTGATTAAAATAAGTTCTGTGCGTAGAGTTCGGGTGATTAATGACTAACTTTCGTTCTATCAAATTTCTATTCTTTAATTATTTATTGACTTCGTGAGTTACACTATCGAGTATTCCGCCTTTACATTTCGTACTCTCCATCCTTGTTCGTTAGCGTATTTCCTATTCCATTTTGAATCATCCCTTTGCTTCCTGTAGCAACAATGTTGTTTTGCCTGCAGTAGTTTGCTCTTTTCGTCCTCTAAACGATTTCTTATATATATCTTTCCAGACATCAACAAAACCGTCTGTGTTAGCGGTTCAAATCTGACATAAGAATGTCAAGAAATATATATATATATATATATATATATATATATATATATATATATATATCCTGAAAAAAGGATCGATATAGCTGCAATAATAATAATAATAATATATATATATATATGTAGAAAGAAGAGCCGAAGCACCAACTAAAGGTTTTAAAAATTATATAGAGGTTACAACGAAGAAGATTTTTTTTTTCCACAGGAAATTGAATCGCGATATGAATAGCAGCCTCGTTTGAATCAACTGTTATTGGTCCCTCCTTTTCAGTGAAGGTGCCACATCAAATTAAATTAGCCGTGTTCGCTTTGACCCGGTGTGTGAAAAGACCCGGGTTGCAAAGGAGTGTAATTTACTATTCTGTTATTACCTGCTGATAACTGCGGATCAGTTACTTAGTATGACAAAGCCAAATATAATTTATACCATTTGTTGCAACAGCAACAAAATAACAGTGGCTGGTTGGTGAATGGTAACGATCGGACTTAAAATTCTGGAGGACTCGATTTCAGATCCTCCAGATTTAGGTTTCATGGTTTCCCGAAATCAAAGTTGCTTAAAGAAAAAGGACATGATCGAAATCCTTCCCATTCCTTGCCACCAATCGTCTCCTGACTCTAATGACCATGACGTCGACATGTCTTAAACCTTGAAGCAATTAAATAAATAAAAAAATTATACACAACTTCCAATAAATAACTTAGAAAGCTTGTGGTTGTAACATTCAAGTTATCATCTCTTTTTATGCCAATGCATAAACTATTCTTTTAATTCTCTCTAGATTCCAAGAGCATAACTATTGTGAAGAGTAAAATAACTATTTAAGTAGGAAGCTGTACAGAATGGAGATAACGCTGTGTTTTAAAGATAGCATTTGATTTCTTGTGGAAAGGCAACGAATAAAGTGGCAGCAGAAATTTGCTTGGTTTTAATAGTTAATACAACACATAATAACCTTATCTTACAATTATGGTTTCTACAGACACTAAACGCCCTTCAAAAATGTTGAGTATCACTTACAACGGTAATATGAATTTGTTTTGGAAATATTTCGAATATCGATTGATCATTATCTTTGTTATTGATATTTTTCATGATGTTAGTAAACTTACTCCGATTAGATTCTGAAAGTATTTGGTTAGGATGTTTTTAAATAACTACATATAATTTTAGATGACGGTAATTTTTATTGTTATGAAAAAGATTTAAGTGAAGTATAATTAAAAAAAAAAGAATAACTATTATTTATTTGATTTACGTGATTACACGCGTTTCGTATAAACTTTCTCCGAGTGTTTAACAAACTTACCTGTTTGAGAGAACAGAGCATAAACACCGGATGCCTTTCTCTCTACATTGATTTCTGCAACTAGTGGTTGCAAATAAGCAAAAAGCAACATGTAAATTTTTTTTATCATTGACTCACTTTATTGCTTTTTATCTCTACCTCTGGTTTTTTTTGTGCAGTTACTTCCTCTTCCTTTTAGCTGAAATCGCAGCTGCATTTCCTTTTAACAATAGAAATGCAAATAAAATTTGCACTTGATTTTAGCAGTATATGTACAAATACTGTCAAATACAGTAATTTATTTGAAATTTCCTGGTTAGTCAAATAGGACTGTTGTTGCTTCGGGCATCATCGGACTCGGCGAGGGTTCCCGAACTATCTAGTTCACGGCCAGTCTCCAGGGGAAACCCCGTCAAAAGTGAGGAGTTTGTTCTGGAAACGTTGCTAAGGAAACACGAATAAAGATTAAATATTATCTTTTTATTGATGATAGTAAACTGTAACTGGTTAGTTTCTCGGAGTATTTGGTTAGAATGTTTTTAAATAGCTCCATGTGATTTTTTTTTACGAAAATTTTTTTTGTTATGAAAGAGTTTCTAATTAAAGTTTAATAACGAATAACTATTATTTATTTGATATATTTAGAGACTACGCAAGAAATTTATAAACTTTCTCTGAATAAAAAGGGAAAAAAATAATATAGCTTAAACATCGGATGCTCCTTTCATGAGTTTCTGCATCCAGTCGCCCTAAATGAGCAAAAAGCAACTTACAAATGTAAATGAACGTCATATTACAATTTTCTGGTATCTCTGATTTAGATTATAGTTTTTATCTCTGCCATACTAAAGACAATATCATTTTAGCTGGCATCGCAGTTACTCTTTTTAGCAACGTAGCTGCAAATAAAATTAAAGTCAATTATGTATTTGAAATTTACACTTCCTTTTAATAATATAAGTCCAGATAGTGTGAAATGTAGTTATTTGTTTGAAATCTCGTGGTTAGCCAAGAAGCGCTGTTGTGGCGGCCAAGTAAATAACACTTCGGGCATCATCGGACTAACCGAGGATTGCCGAGCTACCGAGTTCACTCCGAGTCTCTAGACGTAATACATTGTATCAAAGTGGACTAGTTTGAGCGCCCGTCGGAAATAACGGGTATTACCTATGGTGGAATTAGGAATTTGTTCTGTAATTGTTATTCGTTTTACCTTAGAAGCTTTTAGTCATTTTTACTGATATTTTTTCTTGATGTATGTAATCTTTATTTAATTGGACTCTAGGAGTATTTAATTAGGATGTTTTTACATAACTGAATTTGATTTTATAATGGAAATTTCTAAGAATAATTTCAAAAACGAATAACTGTTATTTATTTGATATATTTTTCTATTACATACGTTTCGTGTAAACTTTCTCTAAGTTTGTTTAACTTCTCTGTTTGTTATATTCTGTCTAAAAGAGTTTAGGTTATGTTGTTAATTAATTCCAGTAACTAATACGGAGGAAACAGCTTAAACATCAGATTCTTTTCTCCTTATATGAATTACTGGATCTAGTAATCGTAAATAAACAAAAAGCAGGATATAAATTTAAACGAACTTCACGATATAATTTTTTTTATATCTCTGCCTGGCATTATAATTTTTTTTTCTCAATTACGCAACAGACAATTGAATTCATCTGTTTCTTTTAACAATGTGAGTTAAAATAAAATATAATTCCATTATTTATTTGAAATTTACATTTCCTTTCAACAATATAAGCGCAAATACAGTCTATGTAGTTATTCATTTGAAATGTACTGGTTACTCAAGTAGCGCTGTGATGCCAGCCAGAGTGACTAATACTCACCGAAGATTACCTAACCACTGAGGTGAGTCCCAGTCTCCAGGCACAACGAATTGCTTCAAACTGGATGATAGGCAAACAGAATGAGGAGAAACATAATATAAGCTTATACTGTAACAAAGTAGTTGTGCTAAACTCTCGAGAAGAGAGGTATTAATGGTGGAGTCGCTGGATATATGTCGCGCTGGAGAGGAGGCTGGTAGGAATGTGAGGGCGTGGAATGTCTTCATTACGAGGCAGGGCACAATTAGCGGTGGTTGCGGCCGGCGAGTAGCGGGGATTAATCACGGGCGCCGCTTGCGTGCGGCGGGCGTTCCGTGCAACAGATGTATTACTGCTGTAACCAAATTAACTGGCCAGTATAAAAAAAATTTATGGCCACAAAATACTGTCAGAGCGTTATGGGATATAAAACCCGGCTAATTTTATAACAGTGGCGCTGCTTTTCTCGAGCATGTAATGGCTCCCTTTCGCAATTAGGGACCAGTGTTTCACTAATGAACGGATATGAGCCATAAAGCGGCGGCCCAGTATTGCGTCTGATTACACACGCGGCCGTCCGAGTTCTCGGTACGACACTGTAAAACAGACGGCGAGGCAGCAGCCAAAGGGGACCACGTCCCTCGCTGGAGGGCGGTGACCCTACCGACACCACCTCTCGGGACCTGGTCATCTGAAATTCTCCTGGTTATTTTGGCTGGTGCGGTAGGCGTATTCGGTATAAAGTGTTCAATCTGTAACATAAATGTTGTGCGAGTCCCTTGTATTTTGAAGTGTTCATTTAGGCACTACGCCATTCCGAGTTACAGCTTTCCATTATAGCCATCTACTTTAAAAAGTTTGATGGCATGTTGTGGCAAGACAGTATTAAGTCGTGTATATTATGTGTAAAACATAGGTGTCAAAACTCAATTTTGCAGAGGGCCGTATATTAAATTTAAATTGTGTAGGCGGGCCAGATTCAAATTAGAAAAATGTACTGAATTGTTATAACATTTTATTTATTTAATTGTATAGTATATAATACACGGTTGTTAAAAATCATATAAAAATTATAAAAGAGGGTAATTATTTTGAGCTCGAGGGGATCCAGATACCCGATTTCTCTTGTTTTTGACAAGCTCATTGATGTCGGGTATCATATGCAATTTCCCATTTAGACTGAAAAACTCTGCACTCACTATCAACTTTACGTTTTTGTGACATTATGCCAAAATCGTAACAATTATGGAACTCGACACAACAATTATGGATATCACGCGCGCACGACACAAACAAATGCACAATACCTTCACAATCGCCTCAACTGACTCACGTCGCGCCGACGCACTCCTTTAACATCGATAAGGAAGGTTTTAGTCTAGACTCGAAGCGCGTGGAAGATTCCGCTTGTTGCTATGAGGTGGCTTTACTGTCTATCTCTCTCGCTTGTCTAGACACGTGCTCCCCTTGGAATTACTTATAAATGTCGTGTGCGCATTTGAAAACTTCCGTAGAGGAATCGAGTGAAGTCTAAAAGCTCTAAAAAACATGATTCTTCTTTCTGTGTCACATTGCGATCGCGGGCCGTACTGATAGGGTAACAAAATGTTATATGCAAATCACTAAAAGAAAGTGCTTCGTGACGATAGAGAAGCGGAGAGGAGTTGTGATGCAGTGTATAGACTAAGTAAACGGAAGCTTGGTCAGAACCTGCAATTTGAAGAGATGAAGTGCCGTATAGCCTTTATCCGCAGTCAAAATGAATGAGTAGACTTATTGGTGGTGGTGGATATGTATATGTATATGCGAGTTTGTTAAATAAATCTGAAGTGAATTTAAAGGCGACCTTATGATTTAATAGAAATCGAACCTGCAATCTAGAAACAATCAAACCCATTATTACCCACCCACCACACATACCTGCTATCACCCGACAACACATGTGATGTGGTGGGCAAGCTCATTAAATCGCCACAATGTCACATGTCTGAGTTTTCGTTTCTTTCAGTTACGTTACTATCTGTTGAATACACTACGTGAAATTATAAGTGATGCCTCTTCGCTAAGTTTAACACCGGCCAGAGTCAGTCACTACGCTGAGGCTCCGCACACTGGACCGAGCACGAGGCAGGACCCCTCGTGCCGGCTGCCCTGACTGGTTTTCAGGTGCTTTTCTGCACTCATCGAGGCGAATGCCGGGACGAGACCCAACTTTCCCCCCCCCTCCCCCCACCCCCATACACTACACATTTCACAAACAGAAACACACACTGAACATAGTAACACATTTTCACACACAAATGGTAATACTTCACTTCCTACCAGTATCTACGACCTAGCAGTAGGTATAAAATGCTTGGGGTCAGCAAGGGCATGCGGCCCTTAAATCAAAGCACCAAATTTGACCATGCCAACGATGCCCCTGAACTGTCGGGACAAGGTGGTGAACGAGAAGAAGAAGACTCCTAGCTGAGCTTATGATGTGGTATTCATGGGCGTTCGACATTAATCACGCAGATGTATATGAATTCTTTAAATCGATGCAATAGTTAACAAGTTTTCTTGCAGATACCCATACTAGAGAAAGATTTTCTGATCAGTACTATTTATTCTGGTTTTTAACTCTATAAAGGACAGTTATCGATGGGACACAACTGTTGAAAGAATATCCGTAGATTAATAGTAGTTTAGGAAAATTGTTTATGAACTTTGCCATTAAATATAGAAGTAATATTTAATTACAATACATGAGTTTGTCAAATCAACCTGAGTTTCATGTGTCAATATTATTTTTGATGTGAGGAATTGTTATGTCGTTTGATTAACATTTAATGCAACTACTGCGATGCTTATGTTATAGGAGAGATTGACTGAAATTATGTAACAACGTTTTATTCCAAACACTACTGTTGAACAACAGTTTATATCTGATGGTTGAGCCGAGCGGTATCGTTGTGGCCCCGCATGTGGTTGGACGCTCTTTAAAATCTCCATCAGGTCATCTAGATTTCGGTTTTCCATGATCTTCCAAAATCAATTCAAGGCGAATGCTGGGATGGCTCCTTTAAAAGGCTAAGAGGACGAATTTATTCCCGATCTTATGATCATGTACCAGCAAACCTTCCGGGTTTCACCATGTAAGAATCAAACTAAAAAAAAAAAAAATCTTATCGTTGTACGCCTTCCATTTGATGAAGTAAACTTCATTACACCTATGATCGCCTTCCCCGTTTCTTCAAATCACTGAGTCATATTATTCGACGAATGCCACGGGCTTAGCTGGCTTGAGCCCTGATGCTAAAAGAATTTTAACGCTGGGAGACTTGATAAGGAGAGTAGAAGAAATCGTGGTGTATCATTCCCAATCCACAGGTGGTGGTCCATAATACAGGTTCAATTCCAGACTTTTTGCATCGCGCATGAATTAGAGGCATACGACACCGTTGATGGTAATCCTTACAGCAGTTAGGGTTGATAATCCTGGCGGCCTGTTGATATCCTTAGGATAAGCAGGCCTCAATCTCCTACATAGAACACAAACAACACAAAATAACCAGTTGACACATTCATTTACGCAGATACAACAGCACTTACGCTAGACGCAGGCAGGATTTTCCTGCTTCTTTACGGCTTGTCGACGTGGAGGTGAGAAAGGATTTGGGACAAGGAACGGGAATGCCTTTCGCAGAAACCATGCCGACATTGGCATGATTTAGCCAAACCACTGATAACTGAATTCTGGTTAGCCAGGCGGGAACTTGCCGTTCTTTTTTTAATTTTTTTTTTTACTTGTGGCTTTACGCCTCGTCGACGTCGAGGTCATTAGAGGTGGGATGGGACTGGGGACAAGTAACGGTAAGGAATTCGCCCATTGCCTTTTGTAGGAAGCATCCCGGCATTCGCCTGGAGTGATTTGGGGAAACCATGTAAAACCCAATCTGGATGCCCGAACGGGGATTCGAACCGGCGTCCTCCTGAATCCGAGGCCAGAGCGTTAACCGCTCACCTATCACGCTCGGTGGAGGTCAAGTAACGGTAGGAATTCGGTCATGGCCTTCTGAAGGAAGCATCCCCGCATTCGTCTGGAGTGACTTGGAGAAAATATGGATAACCCAATTCTGGATGGCCAAATAGGAATTCGATCCCGCGTCCTCCTGATTGCGAGACTCTAGTGTCACCGCGAATGAGTCGGTTGTTTCGTTTATAGTAACCAATCCTTTCGTATCTAGGTGTATCACATGTGGCAGAGGAATACTGGAAGCACCAGAAAAAAGTTGTGAGAGCTGCGAATGTGTTGTGCGGCCACCCCCTCACGTCGTTAGCAGCAGCTGCAGGTGTTGCTAGTTCTGACGAGACAAATATTTTACGTGGCTAATGAGATGTGCCGGCTGGATTGTTGAGGGCGGTCTAATTGAGCCATTAGTCAGATGCGCTTCCCGCTGAGATCCGCTGCCCGAGGACCCTGCTTCGACAATAGTGTGGCCTCGCACCCCAACCCCAGAGAAGTGAAAAGTCAGACACGTGAGGAACCTTTACACAACGCGGCTCCTCACGACTGGTCACTGATACCTGCTACTACAGTAGCTCCAAGAACATGTTCGCAGAAGACAAGGTCACTTGGATTGGAACACTCATCTATGCATGTAATTCCTGTACATAAGGCTGCCGTAAACACTTTTAATCCGGAACGCCGTTACTGTTTTGCGAGGCAGCAGCTAATCAAAATGGTGGTCGACAGTCTTTACTAGTAACCACTTTAAATGAATCTTAATATAAATTCCACAGAACGGAAGCAACGTATGAGCATACAAGCTACAAATTTACGCCAGCAGGGTGCGACTGGCGAGAGGCTCAGAATCAGCATACACCTGTAAACAAATTGATTTCATAAGAAAAAACACTGAAGCTTACAAATTTGCAAGATTAAATAATCGTTATTTTTCTCAGTGTTTTAATTCCAGTGGGTTAATAAGGACCAGCTAACTTATGGTGTGTACTCAGGAATTTCACGTAATAGTGGTGCTAAATTATTTTTTGTTGTTGTCACAGTTAATCGCAAAACTGGCGCAACTGAAAAATCAAGTAGTCTGCATGGTTAAAACGGTAGGATCGACATTTGAAATGACGCCCATTCGTTTAGTAAACCCGTACTTCAATGCGATCGCCCATTGTGACAAGTGGCTTCAACCTGGGTAATTATACAAAATGAAGTGACTGAAAATGCATTTAATCGTTCTTTCCTGATGCAGTTGCGCTTAGTTTTGTATATGTTGACCCATCCGGTTTTTTTTTTTCCTTTATATTACCAATAAGTTCACGAACCAACGCAACCATCTCGTGTCGGTGTATCTTTCACCACTAAATAATACAAAAGTTTACATAAAAACAACCTCAGCACCAAGTCCTCGGCCTCCATTCTTTTAGATGCGATGAAGTTTTAAATTGGTAATCAACGCAGATCCTGGCAAAAGATTATGCATTGTTAAACATGTTAAATCCTGCTCACAGTTTCCCAGACGTATCCAACCTAAAAAAAAATCCTTAGATATTCTTTCGAAGAACATCACATCGTCATTAACACAAGTTAATGCATACTAACATACAAGACACAACTTTTTATGCATTTAAAATTATGTGTGATGAAAGGTTATGATACGGAGCGCATAATGTTATCACGAACGCAAAATGTAAAATAACGTGTGTAGGCAGTAGACGACTGTTGTCTGGTATGGTTGTCGTACGCCTTATAGTAGGTCCATAACAGATGCGGCAGAAAGCAGGAGAGTCGAGGCAAGGCAACGCCCCACATTAAGTGGATTCATTACACACAGACCTCGCTAACGAAACAGCCTGAGTGCTTAACAGTAATTACTTACTTCCACAGCCATTACACACACCAATGGAACCAAACAATAGACCACACGGAAAAAGTCTTAGGATTTAGGTAGGTCACCTAAGTTTTTCAAGACGTGATTTAGAATTGATCTTCAAGGTACTTCAAGAATTTTGAAAAATTATCTTTACTCTATCTAGGTTCTGAAGTTTTGAAACTATTTTCAACGTCGTCTCGTAACACTTCATTTAAGTGCGTCGTTATGATGATATTAAATCTGGATTGTGGGAAGTTGTTTACAGTACAAGTCAACATAGTAGTCATCCGATATATCCATTTTTTTCCCTTTTCTCTTGAAACACCACACGAATTTAATGTAAGATTTAATGATTAATTCTTAAGGAATGATACCTCACGACAAAGTAGGATTACCCACTGTCTTGGAAATAGTATGTGAGCTTTATATAAAATGCAACATTTATGAGTAATAAGGAATAATTTTTATCCTTTAAATTGTTTTCGACTAAGGCAAAAAGATGAATATGCTTTGCATTTTTTAAAATAGTAGTTGAAGCTGAATGAAATCTTTAACCCATAAACGAATAATAGAACTTCGTTAGCGAAAATTTATAATTTTTAGTCTCTTTCTTGCGTACTAGCGAAGAATAGACCTCGGAAATATTAGAAAAAAGTTGGAGCATTAGAAATAACAGAATAATGTAGCTAATTATGAGGAAAGATGAATTATTAAATTATGGTGCTCTGGAAATGACAGGTGAAGAAACAAGTTTGAATAAGAGTCTCGCAAGAAGAACGGACAGGATGGTCCGTCACATTTAGAGAAATACGTGAAAGGTCAATCTGTCAGATGATGCAACAGTCGAAGGAAAGAATTGTAGGAGACACCGAAGATAGGAATATATTCAGAAGAAAACTCAAGACGTGTATTACAACGGATGTGTCTAAATGAAGAGATAAGCTACGAAAAGAAAATGACGTACTGACTACTGATCATAGTAAAACGATGAGATAACGTGATGTTATGGACCTTTCTTGAAACTCACATGCGGTTCATAATATTTATTAGCTTCTGTTGTTCCAAAACATGAAACAACTGGTGAGAAGAGTAATGCAGGATCCATAAGCCTTGCAGTTTCTACTCATGGAGACGATTGTGCGGGTGGAAACTAATCGTCCAAACTGCACCACTTATAATTTATAACTTGTCTGGATATCTTCTGAGGAACTAAGAACATTAAAAGTGGTAAAACATTAACGTTTGTAGCAACGTGGTAAATTTAGAAGGATTTTCGCCCTTAATTTGTAAACAAATCATTTAAAAAAAAGAAGTTATTTTCTACATGTTCCAGCTTCCAGTACGCCCCCTCCCCTCACCCTCCCCCCAAAATATATAGCAAGAATTTGGGAGATTCACTGCAACACGCTACCTCTGTCAATGCCTTGAACTTAGAGACTTGCATAGGAATTTCCATGCTATTTTTCTCTCTCTCTTCTTGTGTAAAACGGTAGATTTTTTTTTACTCCCACTTCTTCCAAGTGAATTACAGTACATGAGTGTGAGTTGTGATTAATATCGAGTTATTTATATTCTGTTTAATTTTGCCACGCTAGTGTAAAAATCATCCCAACAGGTTCTCCTTTGTTTGCGGAGAACTGAATTAAAAGCACTGATAAAACCCCTTTCTTCGCTTCTTAAAAATGCTTATAAATTTTACTTTGAATGCAAAGTTGGCAGTCAGGACAAGGTTTGGCCTCCAACAGTTGCCGCACTACTTGTTACAGTAGCTTGACCAAACAACTCATAGGTACCCGTGATGAATGTCATATGCTAAGCCCATGGTTTGCCATGAACCTCGCTGTGATCTCACAGTCTGCTACTATTGTCAGAATCTCTATCAAAAGTAAGTATACAATTCAGTATCCTAATATCCCTTCAGCTCTAAAACAAGTTCCTCACAGCAAATCCCAGTGCTCTCAAGAACCTTAGATCTAGAGCCAGAAACGGATTTGAAAGACTTTGCGCCAAAGCCTGGACTATCAAGTGATAGGTCAGGACAAAGATACTCCATAATTACAGCCAACTTGGTTGTAATTGTATGATTACAATCAAGTTGATGTAATCATAGTGTTAATACAAAAGAACAGGAAGAAAAAAAGCATGGAAAATTTGCAGGCGTGAAAGTGGAAGCGTGATACAGTGAATCTTCCTGATTCTTGTTTTAAATATTTTAATTTATTGTTGCTATATATTTTTGGGATATATTTGGGAGGATGAGGGGGACAGGAAGCTGGAATATGTAGAAAATAAGTGAAAAAAATGTGTAAAACCTGGAAATAATCGATCATTTTTAACCTTTGTTTTACAATTTAAAGAGACAAACACCCCCCCCCCCCAATCTACCATTTTGCTACAAATGTCAATGTTTTAGCATTTTTCACCTCTCTAGCCCCTCAGTAGAAATGTAAAGGGTAAAATAACCCATTTCATCCCTCGAAATTATCTAAAACAGATAAAAATATTCTGGGGAGTTCTCCCCCGAAAACTATGGTTGATGGAGGAAAACGGATGTCATATTCTGATTCAGGAGGTCATTTTACATAACAATCAGCTGGAATGGTCTCACGGTTTGAACAAAAAAAAAAAAAGAAAAAATTAGCACACAAGTATAATAATTTTGACAGGAGACGTGTACTGGAAAATGTATGGTCTAATACAAAGTGTGCTTGAAAGGTGAAAAAGTGATTACATGAAAATATATGAAGTACAACGCTGTCTCACTGGGGTTTTTTATGAGCTCTTAACCCGACCTTCACCTGTGGCACAGCTTGTTGTGTAATAGAAAGTACGCCAGAACGCTTCCATGGATTGGATTGCACATTGAACAGTAGGCCCCTGTAGGGCTAACAACCTTAGCTGTAACACATCCAAATCATATTTGACCCAAATGAAGGTTTAACGTGTTGCTAGTTAGACCAGACGAACACACCCACACGTGAGGGTACCGCGCAGGTGAGAAGAGAAGAGGACAGAGTGACTGGTCTACGGGACGTGCTTATCAGGAGACGCAGCGGCGTCAAAAGTAGCGGATACATGAAAGACTGTGTACAAGAAGATAAGGCCTGCGAGATTTAGCTAGAATTGACGTCATTCCCGATATCAAACAGTCTGGCATTATATCAATATTTAACATCCAATTTCCACACTAATATGTCTGATTGATATAAAACGGTTGACATGTCTCGCTGAATACGTGCCACGGCCTACTGGACTTGCTACCGTCCGAGGTGGATCACACGTGGACTCCTGAACACTGGCGACACTAGCTTAAGTAGGGAAGACGCGGGTGCAAATCTCTGTCCAGCCATCTATAGTCTGGTTTTCCAGGCGAATGCTGGGATGGCTCGTTCAGAAGGCCATGACTGATTTCCTTTCCGTGTCATCCCAAGTCCATTCCCGCCTCTAATGACCCCGATGTTGACGAAGCGTAAAACCATAAGAAAAAAAACTAGTTTAGGTGAAGTGCACTTTTTATCACTGTATTAATTGAGGTTCTTGCCATTGACGACACGTCTAAGCCGTTAGTACTTTTTCAGTTTCTGGACATTTAGTCCGCTTCACGAAACATCGTGAATTGAATTAAAAATAACGACGAAGCGGCTGCCATGTAACTTCTGCCAGTCTAGTCCTGTATTATCACATTGTTCCACTTTACACTCACTAACCGAACTAAGTTAGTAACTTTTTTAGTGGATATTATCGTTGATATTTTTCTGCATAGACGAATGGAGATAACGACTGAGGCAGAGTAGAAACGTGTTACTTTTTACTTGATTTGAATTTTTTTTCAGTATACCTCGAATCTATATATCAAATACAGTTATATCGGTTTGTAAAATACATGTGTTGGAAGGAGTACAGAGGAGGGAATGAAGATTAGTTCACGAAAACTATCGAAGAACATAATCTGTAACTGTTATAATACAGGATCTGGACGGCTAGTCACTGGAAGTCAGGAGATGGCTTAAGAGATTGCTGGGTGTGTATTTAGCAACTATTGCCATTAAGGCCTGGATTGATATGGGACGAAACTCAGAGTGACAAGGGTTTCTACAGCAGAAAAGAAGTCAAGAATTTAAAGTAAAAATTCGCATAATGCAAAGCTGGTGAATAATGAAACTGCCACCAGGAAATAAGCTGCATTGCAATTAATTCATAGTAACACTTAGAACAGGGTCACTACATCAGGGTCACTCCATAGTTTTTGTTGTGAATGGCAAGAGTTGCTGGATGAGACAGGGTATGCCACCTATTGACAGAATATTGAGGTGTGTTCTTTCTTTGCATGGCGGTCGAACGACGGTGGTTGACCAGCGACTGAGACACCTGATTGGGCACGGGAATTTCGCGCGCCAAGGTGGACAGAGGGTGAGCTGGCTGCCGGAAGAAGAGGGTGTCTGAACAAGCAAGACCTCTGTGCCACCTCTCAGTGGGTGCAGATCAGAAGCTGTGTTAGGAAGTGTAAAGTTATGAGTCTAAGTGTGTTTTCAGCGGGAAGTAGTGCAGTGGTTGAACCTATGGTTTAATAAAGTCTATGGTTACTTGATGCAGCGGTTCAACCTACGATTTGACAAAGTCTACGGTTGCTTGGCGCGGCAGTGCACAATCTCACATAGCACCAAGTGAGAAAATGATAAGGTGATTATAATTTTACTACTGAAAATGTTTATGGATCAATACTCCAGTAAACGTTCCTGGGTGAAGCAATTACCAGATAAGAACTTCTCATGCCTATTAAAATTGTTTTTATTATTTGAGCTAGTCGGACAATTTTTATATTGAGTATCAACAGCATGTAAGCATAAGCATATAGTAGTCTCATGTAGGGTGGCGCCCATAATAATCTGTGTTGTATTTTAGTTGATCATTATGTAAAAAGAAGGTGATTGTCAATTTTTTAGAATTAAATGCATTAAGCTATTCATATGTGAAAATAAATGTTTAGTTATGTTTATGTTCAGAGCGAATCTGATCCAATCCCTGCAAAGATTAAAATGCTTATGTGATACCAATGCAAGAAGTTTTGATATAAAAATGAAATCAAAATATTAAATTTTCATAATTTTCTTGGCTATTATGCACAGAGACGGTCGAACCGTCACAAGGTCAAATTCGGAACAGCGGGGTGTGTGTCCTGAAATGGTTTACCTGGGTCTAGACGTTGCTTGTTGAGTCGTGGGCCTGCTTAGTGAGGTAGTTGCCAGTGGCCAGGTGACAGGTGAGGCGGAGAGGGGTGGCTGATTGAGACACGCCGAGGGTGGCCGCCACCCTGCGATAAGGGAGCCGTGTAAACAACAAAAAACAAGGACACTTCCAACTGCGTCGTCTCAGTGGATAGCTCACAGTGTTCTGTCGCCGTCGACGTGGAATGTGTTGTTGCTTTCAACACATGCCGTTACTGTACTGGTTGTATTAAATGCAACGTATTCTCATTGGCTACCAGCATTTTCCCGCTGCTTCGCCCCCACGTACCTAGGTGTGTGGAATAAGGCGTTTACTTTTCTATTTATTTTTATTTTCTAGTAGCGACTATTGTACAGGAGAAAGGAAGAACCCAAATGTGATGGTAGAAGTTTTGTTTCTATTAGCTACAGTACTTTCTTATCTCATGTCTTTCTCGAGCTGGCACAGAGTTTTGGTTTTTATTTTCTGATTTTAACGTAATGTAATTTACAAAAACAGGAAAGTAACTAATCAAATGTTTATAAAGCTAGGTGAAAACTAGGTATTTTAATGTGAGGTGAAAAATTCGTCATAAATGCTGTCAAGTTTTAGTACTGATATTAACTTTGTTTAGGATTCTATCTGAGGTTCGTTTATTTTTTTTATTTATTACCGTTTTTCCATAAATATCTGTTGAAGAACGACTCCTGGGATGCGAATATGTCATGGTTAATACGTGTATACAAACAAGATCAATAATAATGATAGTGAAAAAATATTGTATCTTACAAACACAGATAAAAAATAAAAGACAAAAATAAACATTAATTTTTATAACTGATATTAGATACAATTACAATTAGTTCTTTAGTACAAATTTTTGAATGGAGTTGGCGGTTACATAATCTCCAGTTTTTCTTTAAATACATTTTTATTATCTACGACGTAGTATCGTTGTAACATTTAACTTGAAGTAAATATCACAATTTATTGGAATGTTAAACGTTGATGTGGTGGTTTGCTTTACGTTTTCGATGTATTCTAAAGTACTACATTTCAGAAATCTGAAAAGATGAAAATCAAAGGTACATAGTCAAAATAATGTTAACAGAATCCAGAGAGTGCTCACCTGTGACGACGTGTGATCTTTAGTGGGTATGTTTTGAGGTTAAGAAAGGAGTTTTTTTTTAATCTTATATGCAGTGTGATCTCTTGTATCAATTTTTTTTTGGTTACAAACAGATTATTTCTTGATACGGCTTTGGTCACGATGAGTGATAAGATATCCAGCAATTTTTAAGCTATACCGTAAACTTTGAAGCTGTGAAAAAATCAGTAAATTTTGGGTAATGCGATAGCGAAGGGGAATACTGCTTATATATTTAGAGATTAATAATGATGCTATATACCAGCTGAATCATGCAGCAGAAAATTGTAGCATACAAAAACGGAAAATCGAATAGTAAAGTGCTTCTAGATATGCTAGATATTACTATATACAGTAAAAGCTCCTTATTCGCGAGGGATACGTTCCGTAAATATGCCGCGAATATGGAAACCACGAATATGGAATGGTAATTTGTATGGAATTATAGGGGATACGTTCCAAGAAACCGAAAAAAACCAATTGAATTCAATTTATTAAGAGATTTTAAGGATTATTGTTAGGCTTAGGCACTGTTTTAAAGATTTTCATAATTTTTTCTTGTTTTTACATTTTTAAACGGTCTTTGATATCGTATTGATATTCAGCTATGGCATTAACAATTTGTCTTTTAATAACAGACTTCTTTCCATAGATGGATCAATTTTCATGAAGAAATCACAAAGCTCATTTACCATCCGTAGACCTTCATACTGTTTTTTTTTTAAATTAATTGTCACCATTTCAGTGCTCATTGAAGCCTCTTCTTCAATGTGTTGAGGATTTAACATTTCCTCCAAGTCGATTTCAGTCAAATCTTCATCTTGCGATTCAAGCACCCTTGAATGTCACTTGATTCTATCTGAGCACAATCATTTTTTTACTTGTGGCTTTAAGCCTCTTCGACGTCGAAGTCATTAGAGGCGGTATGGGACTGGGTACAAGGAACGGGAAGGAATTCGGCCATGGCATTTTGAAGGAAGCCTCACGGCATTCGCCTGGAGTAATTTGGGTTCAAAACCATGTCATCCTATGCAATTCGCAACTTGAGCAATGGTTGCAGTTAAACATTGAATTTTCACGGTTTCTCCATCATTTTCGACAGTAACATGAGGCCTCAGTTCTTTCTAGCATGATTTCAGCGTGTATGGCTTCAGTTCTCGTAACAATTCTTGTATTGCAACAATGCATTATGCTATGTCAAAATTTTTCCAGCTTAGCATAACATTCATAAATAACATAAATTGCGAACAAAGCAAAGGGGACAAGTGTTATTCACTCAGAATTATTGCAACGAGGTACTGATAGATACAGTGTCAATAAGGTATATTTTTAGTCGTTTCGGTTAGATAGAGTGACTCACGGCACGTGCCAGCAGTACTCAAACGATGCCGACACATTAGTAAAGGATATCAAATGTGCTGATTATTTCGAATGGATCCACGAATAATAAAAATTTCAAGTGGCGAATACAGAAAGTTGGCACAATACTGAAACCGCGAATAAAGAGCTTTGACTGTAGGCCTACTATATACACAAATACAACCGATTGTTCGAGTAGTGTTGTACCGTATATATTACCAGCTTACCGTCTTGTAGTGTTGCTTTGCGTGTGGTCTGCGCGCTCGACCCTCATTTGGGACAGCCGGAAGTGTAAAACACCATCATTTCGACTCTGGGTGGTCCTCGTTAGTAATAATATCCTTGTAGCTAACCGTAGGGACACACTCGTCCAGAAGCCTACACTCACTACAAAGTATCATTCACTGAATGCTTTCATTTTCGTTCCCTTGTTTAATAGGAGTTTCAAATGACGATGTATACAATGATTTGCTGTCTGAAAAATACTCCAACAGATTGCACAAATAATTCATCATTTTCACAGAACCCCTGAGTCATTGTGATCTACTCTTCTTTTCTAATTTTGAATAAATGAAATGATCAACGTTACCACAACATATATCCACAACCACTGATGATGACCCATACACTGTGGGCGAAACGGATCTGTGGAATAAAAAATATTCACCAAAACAATTATTTGTAGACGACGGCTTATTTATAAAATTTATCCAAACGAATTGTGGTTTCCATGTTTCCAGCATACGTTTGTTGATTTTTTCAAGGACATTTACAATGATATAAAGAACGTACGGCATAGGTGTGTAAATACATTCAAAATGCGATAAGGACTTGTATTTTTATCAACCATTAAAAATGTAGGAAGCAAATCACTGTTCAAACCCAATTAGCAGCTAATGAGAGTAACAAATAATTTTTTGTTATTATTATTTGAAGACATAAATAGAATAATGTATACATAACCAAACTGTTTCCATATACTGTCACACCTTTGGATGTCATTAGTTCGGAAGTGGTGTATACAAAATGGAGATTTTTATCCAAATCTATATATATAAAGTTGAATGTATGTTTGTTTGTTTGTTCTTCATACAAATTCACAGTTTTCATCCTATCTCGATGAAACTTTGCACACTTATCCTTTGAAACAAGGAGAAAAATACTGTCTACATTTGGTTGAAAAATTATCTGTATAAATAATACATGTTGTCTCATAATTTCGAAATACTACTGAATGGCGATAGACAGACGCGTTGGATATGGACGTCTGTATACTGCTTTTACGTGTATCGCTCAGACAGCTCAGTGGTTAAAGCGCTTGCTGACAGATATATGGGTCGTGGTCTCCGGTTCAAATCTCCCTGGAGGCTAAGATTTTTAAAAATTGTTTTTGATCGTAAGAGTCACGCCTGGGCCGTTGGTTATTCGGATGTGTGTGTGTGTGTGTGTGTGTGATGGAATTTGACAAGAAAATCTGTATGAAGGTCACAGGACATTTTCTCCGGTATGTTTAATAGTTGTAGTCACGAAATTTTGAGACCTTATCGAATGGTGACAGAAATATGTTGGAAACTGAGGTACGAGCTAGTAGTAATATATTCATTAGATTCAGAGAATAATTTGCTGTTGACGCTGAAAAGCGAATTACATCACTTTTGCACCGTCTTTTTTCATTTGTGCATTACGTGAAACTGAAAATGTAAATTCAAATTGTTACCTACTCTTTATATTTGTTCTTAAAAGATAAGGGACAATCCTCCATCCCTTCCTATTTTGCGCTAGCCTCTTCAAATCAACATTCCAATTAAAATCTACGCACTCAATTATCTGCATCATATACTCTAATATCGGCCTTCCTCAACATTTCTTACCATCGAGGGTTCCTTCCACTAACAACTTAACCAATCCTACATGTTTTAAAATGTGACCCACCATCCTGGCTCTTTTTTCTGAAAGACTCTTCCACAAACATTCAAGCCTCAATCATTATTTACAATACACGTTCATTTCTTATTTTATCTGCCCACTTAATTTGCAACATTCTTCAGTTCAAATTATTCAGTTTTCCTTCTGTTATTATTAAAACTTTAGTACACACGGAAGTTTTTGTTTCACTTTGATGAGTGCTGCCTCTACTTTCAGTGGTGATACAAATTCCCTCTCTCCTCAGATCGCGGTTTTTTGATAAATTCATCGTGGAAAATTATCGCGACACATTGCTTTGCTTAAAATGGGAATATCGAATTTCCACATTTTAAAATTACTCCACAATATAGACCAAATATATCCTCAGAGGACTGAGGAGCTGAAATGCATAACGACTCTGCAGTTTACTGGCGTACGAGACGTTTAAAGCTGTGATTAATGCGCAGCTGCTGATCACGACCTGATCGCTCGGGGCTGAGGATATTACGATTTCGAATACATTACCGCCATTTAATTGTACTAAACTTATAAACGGTGCCTCAAGGTAATGCTTAAGTTGTAACGAGACAGCTTAATTAGGCTGCTCGCAAAATTCTCAAATAATAAATGCTAATTACTAGAGGTAAAGATTTACAGTTTGCGTTGAATATACAGATCCTTTATGGGAAAGCGGCCTCCAGGGATTTGATTGGAAACTAAAACAGAGATAAATAATGGTCACCAAATGATATGATATAGAAAGACTTTGTCTGTTCTTCCTATCTATCGATAAGTTGCATTCCTTTTATGTCTATGACTTAATGGGACCCTCATTTAATTCAAAACGAGGACATTCGTTTATCTGAAAAGTTAAATTTGCATTGTGAACAATTTCTAGAAGCACTGAATTTTGATGTTAGCTTTTCTTATAATGATGTCGTCCTAGGACTTCACCTGAACTTTTCCACAACTGTTTGTTTATTTTTGATGTTCAATGGCCCAAATTGTCGGACAAGGACCGACCGTGCTGGGTGAGTGGTTAACTCTCTGGCCTCGCATTCTGGAGGACGCCGGTTCGAATCCCCGTCCGGGAATTCAGATTTGGGCTTTCCATGGTTTCCCCAAATCACTGCAGGCGAATGCCGAGATGCTTCCTTCAAAAAGATCATGGCGGAATTCCTTCCCGTTCTTTGTCCCCAGTCCTATCGCGCCTCCAATGACCTCGACGTCAACGAGGCGTAAAGCATAAGACAAAGTGTTGCTTTTTGTCAAATCTTTGATTATTTATGCTTTCACGTAATCATAAATACACCGACGTCTGTTTGGCTCTCAAGTTAATCTATAAATCCTCAGGTTCTGACATTTTTAGTGGTAGAATGATAGAATGTCATTTCACACCCACTTCTTTCACAAAATCAAGTTATCATAATATTAACATGATTCTTATAAGTTATGAAAATTAATAACAAGATAGATGATTAAGGTAATTACAATAATTATAATCCAAATTACCGACCCAAACACGTGAAGATGCTTATAATATGCTCACACTGCAGCAGTTCCTGGCGCACGCATCCACTGAGCATTGTTGTTAGATACCTCATTTTACCTCTCGTTCGTTCAGTCCTTAAGAAACAGTTCTGTTTTCGTTCGGATTGAAAACGATTGTCGATGACATTAATGGAGATGATGAAATGTTCCTGATTAATGGACTACTGCAGGAATATGAAGCTTCGACACTTGCGCATAAAGAATATGCGAAGTAATATTTCTTCGTCCATTGTGGAAACGCCACTGAAGTCTTAAACGTTGTTTGTTGCAGGGCAATGAAGTAAATCCACCACTGTAGAATTTTTCCTCTTAAAGTTAAAGCGAAGTAAATGCATAAATGTGAATGGTTCTCTTTTGAGGTTCTTCGTATACGGATCTGCATTAACCCCGTAACACTAAAATTAGAATACGCAGAACTACATACTCAGGGATATTTTTAGATAACAGCACACGTTTATTATTTTAAAGATACTAGTACATTTAAATAAAATAAACGTATGTATATAATAATTGAAGTTAGGAAATAAGTTTCACATTTAAACTTTAATTTTGTATCTGTTGACTAAATTTTCGGGATGATGTACTGTACATAAATGGGTTTTGAAACAGTATATAATATGTAACTATTTGAAGATGCACGCTCACAGGATAGGTAATTTTAAAACAGAGTGAGTTTTTACCATTAAAAATTTAATTAAATCATACATCGATATGATGAAAGTCTATTATTAAATATAATTTCTTCGTAAAGTACAACGTGAAATATTGATAAGCTGTTAATGGGCGATTTTGATCCAAGGGTTTGAGAATATATCCTATCCAGAATAAAATAAAAATAGCAGTTAACTATAGGTCGGTAGACTTCTAGTTAGATAATGAACTTAAAATTAGTGACACTCTCTTTGACCACAAACTCCACCACTAATTAAAATTTTAATATTCTAGTGGTTAATCGTATAGACTACATTCTTTCAAATCTGAAAATTCATCCCTTAATACTATTAGCAGTAGAAGCGTAATATTAGCTAACAGCGTAAGTGGTCTTGAATTATTCTTTGCTAAACTGCGAATGTGAACAAATAGGTATAAAACAGAAACCATCATATCAAACGAAACAATTTACTACAAGATAAAAGAGTAAAAGAGCTATAAATAAGACACAGAGAAGAAAAAATTCATAAAAAAAACAGAAGCGGTTGAGTAAAGCCTGTAAAAAAAACTAATGTTGGAATATCAGAAGGAAAAACTTAGCGGCAGGGAAAAAAATGACTTAAACCAACAAAAAAACATTATTACAAGGAAAACATTAACGAAGATCTCAAGTTATTAGATCATCAGAAAGAAAAGCAAATTCAGAGTATGAACAAAATCCAAATTCAAAAACACTTGAAAATTACAAAAAAAATGGAACAAACTTATCGGTAATATGGGAAGACAGTATTACTACAAAGTGGAAGCGTTTAATAAATTAACTGGCTATGACGCCTGTATGGAATTAGGAAAAGTATATCGACGGTAAGAAATGATTATGATTTTAAAAAAAAGACACTAGCATCTCAGAAATAATGATTTGGAAAATTTTCTTTTGTAGATATAAGAGTCAAGGATTTTAAGAAATACCGAAGGAAATACTAAACGGCTTGCCGGTATCGGTAAGGGATTTTAAGATAAAAATTCGTAAAATGCGAAAGTAGGGATGTAGAGAGATTACTATTGGGGCTTCTGCGCTTCATAGCAGTTAAATGATTGTAATTAACTTAGAGCATAGGTGTCAAACTCAATTTTGCAGAGGGCCGTATATTAAATTTAGAATGTGTAGGCGGGCCATATTCAAATAAAAAATAGTACTTCCGTAGAGGAATCAAGTGAAGTCTAAAAGCTTTAAAAAACATGATTCTTCTTTCTGTGTCACATTGCGATCGCGGGCCGTATCTTTGACATTACTGTTATAGAGAGTTTCTAATCGTATGTAAAAACAAATATGGTGATCAATCCGAAATTCAGGATCAGAAAATATAAGAGTATACCGGAACAAAGCGAATGGAGGTAGATAAATTGACAGACTAAAACATTGCTTCAACAAGATCGAACTAATGTATATAAGCAGATTACAGAAGTATACCATCATAAAAATTAAAAAAAAGATAATAGGAGCGATAAAGACACTGGAAAACATGAATTCACCTCGAACGGGTCAACTCTCAAACAAACATCAGAATGGAAAGAATAACAACGTGGGACATAAAACGAAGGTAATAATGTATAAAATATTGATTACACTCATCCTGAAAAAAATGGACCAAACCAAACAAAAATTTCAATTCGTACAAATTACCGTATTAAGGAAAATAACAGGAACGCATGGTGATACAGGATAAGTAATTAGAAAGCTTCCACCAATAACGGAACGAATAAGTAATGTTAGGGCACTAATGACCCCGTCGTCGACACGCCCTTAAGCCCTAATAACAACAACAACAACAATAAGTAAAAGGAAAGAGTGTAACGAATATTTTACTAGAACAGCAGACAACCGAACAGTCAAGATATCAATAAAACGAGACCGATATCAAGAAGAAACATGCGCCAGCAAGACAAGAGAATAGCAGAAGATCTGGAAAGGTAAGAGGTAATATCAAAAATAACAGCAGAAATGAGTTTGAAGAAGAACTAGGACAGTTAAGTCAAATGTTTGCTCGAAATTTTTTTACCAACCGTGAATAATGACATGTAAACATATTTAATGTAATGGTCAGGTGGCTGGGTAGTAAATTGTTTTGGGATCGTCGAGTGGTCTCCAATTCGAATCCTGATTTCTCCAAATAAATTTTATCCATCCTAAACTTACCTTCATCACTTTCAAAGCTTCCTACTCATATGTCAAGCACATTCTGCTACTAAGTGATTTTCACTTGTTGTTAAGTTGTAAGTCCTCTTTATGAAGTGGAGTTTCAAGTGTCAGAGCAAGACCACACAACGGCGAAACCAGTTAAAATTAGAAAATCTGTCCATATGTCATCCAGGTGTCACAAAATTTATTTTTAATGCTTTCGTGACTGAAGTTTTAGCATGACTTAAGTTGATTTTGATTCTGATTGTGACAGTAAAATAACTCATCCACGGAAAAATTCACCCTGAAACTCTATCTAGCACTCTCTCATTGCCACGTGTGTCCGTGCTCGCCCTCCTTGTTCTATTCGAGCAGTATCCGCAATCTGACGTTTGCGCCTTCTCCTGATTCAGTCCCGCCGTTTGGCAGGGGCTGAGGGAGTTCTTCCCGCAGCACAGACGATCATTGCCCCCGCTGCTTATGCAGCCGGTGGCACTGTACGGACAGCTCCCCTCTAATTACGACAATTAGCACGACTCGCGGCCGCCCCAACTCGGGGGGCGTGTCTCTCTTGCCTCCGATTGGCTGGCGTCACGGGGGCGGTTAGCTACACCCCCCCCCCCCCCGCACCGCGGGGATGAAGTGTTCTGGTGTTGGTGAGACAGCAGGACACACTTATGAAACACCTGCCTCGTTAGTCTTTTTACATACATCAACAGGACAAGAAGACGGTGCAAATAACTCACTGAAACTTGTTCTGTGTAAATACATTTGTGTGTTTAAAAGCTTTCAGTGCCTCGGGCACTGATGGAGAGTATAATGTCTTGCACTTTTACCCGCTTTATCTTAATCACGTTATTGGTGGAAGAGCTGTCATTAGCATCTATCTGGCAGGATGGCACTACAGCCAAACACGTTCTTTACACGACAGATTACATAAGCTGTCACACTGTGTCTGAAACTAACCTCTTAAAGCCTGCCGTGTAGGAATATTATGCACCAAAAGATTGCTATTTATGTTTGTAACTTTAGTCTTGCTTTAAAATGGTGTGATAATGGCAGCAGTATTAAACAGCCCTTCCAATAGGGTGAACCAATGAGCCGCGATTCTGCACAGATGCTGCTTGTTTCTATTAATAGTTTAAGCCGAGACTGAGGCACTGTTCGGGAATGGCATTTGCCAAATCCCCATCCGACGATCCAGATTTGGGTAATCCTTGGTTTCGTGAAAATACTCTTCCAGAGGCCATTGCCGGATTTTGTTCCTTTTCCTTCACCCACAATAACATTGACGTTGACGAAGCGTAAAGCCATAATCAAAAAATAGTTTAAAATATTGTTGGTATGGTCTCAATATAAGAACAAGCCAAATAATACTACAGACTGAAAACACTTGCAAATAAGTGAATATAATAAAACGCATTCCTTAGAATATAGTCAAGGGAAGATGGTCATGCTTATCAATCCGCTGAGACGAACAGCGTCAGACATGGAAACTCACAGAGATAACAAATCAAGCACCGTGGTACGATTTGAAACAGTAGCTCCGAGTAACTGATTCGCTATTTTGAAACCTTCAGTTACTCTTCTGGTGCGATTTCCAATCGCTTAACTAACTTCGTCCATAACTGGAACGTTGGTTGAATCCTTCCGAAGGAGGCGTACTAAGTTATCGTGCTGGAGTTAGCACGGCCAGTTTTGAAAGCATTCGAGCTATCAGGCCTCTCCCGTAACACTTACCACGTACCAAAGAATTTTATGCAGTCCTTCATTAATCCTAACGTTTCTTCCAAACTGATTTAATTAACTATGAAGTGCTGCCCGCTGATTAATATATTTTTTTACTTCAGCATACTATAAATTTTGATGTTTTTAGATTGTGGGAAATACAATTTAATACACAGCTCAGTAGTAACTACTGACTGTTACTGTGGCGAATTGGCTGTCTGTCCTGAATTCCTGATACATAGTAACTCTATCCTACTTATTCCGCTGAAAGGAATTGGTTAGTGAAAAATAAGACAATTTCTTTAGCGAAACTCGTCACCAACAGCTTGAAATAAACATGTGGTTTCTCTCTGTGATACCTATTTAAATAAACGGGACAGTGAACACAATCACAACACCTGGTAGTTACACGATCAATCCCCAGTTACAAAGACAGTTTCTTCGCTGGATGTATTCTCTCAAACAAACACTCGTACAATTTCATGTGCTTCTTAGCCTCAATTGATTGTCGATTGTGAAATTTAATAGAAACTGTTTCTGTTATTAAATGCATTAATAAATGCACATAAACACACTTGGTAACGGTTCTTGGTATTCGCAGTTTTCGTTTTCAAGTCAGTAATTTTTCTTCAAATTTGACTATTTAATCACACTCCTTTCTCTTAACGTGTTGTTTTCAAAGCAATGACACTGACATCCGTCAAAAATTCTGAGCACTGAATTTTAGGAATGGTTGGAAAAAATAAACAAGTGTGTACCAGTAGTTGTGAATGATAGTACGCTACGATCAACTGTGTAAAGAATCAATAGGCGTTGATTCTTCGCTATAGTAATTACATTCTTTCTTTCCAGAAGTAAAAATATCAAAGGGAAAATCGGAAATATACCATTGGACGTCTGAAATTGTTTCACTTAACGTTTGGTTGCACGAACGATTTAAAAATTATTCACTTTCATTAATCTATTCATTTATCGCAACAGCGACAACCACCTATTGGACCAACAGATGATGCGTAAGTGGAATTTCAAGGAAATAACGGTTTCTCTTTTCGATTATGGTTCTTTTCGAAATGTTCGAGATTATTTTACTGCATGCTGTCCATTGGTATCAATTATTTCTTCAACAAACCCTCCTAATTTCTTTTCTTCCAAGAGCTGTCTCTCGATTCACGTTATACAGTCTCTCATGCCGTATTAATTTCTGCTTGTTCTATTCAATTACACACACACAGACAGACATACACACAACCTCCCTGTTACTAATTAACAACCAGCGAGTCTCCTCTTATTTTTGTATAGCGTCAACTCAATCATTATCACTTACATACACAGACAAGATGATAGAGAAAACGACAGATAAAATTATAATCAGCATTTAAAATGAAAAAAAGGCACCGTTTATTCGTTATCTCACAACTGAACGTTTCCAGTAATTACTAAACGGGCTGGGTGAGCGAGCCAGGTCGTTAGGACGTGTGTTAAAATCTCTATCCGGCCATACAGATTTCATTATTTCATAGTTTCCCGGAAGTTGCTGGAACGATTCATGCCTTCAGAAGGCATGACCGAATTCCTTCCAGTTCCCTGTTCCTCATGCTCTCACGGCATTAAAGTACTCGACGCTGACAGGCCCTAAAAACCGACACAAAGAAACGATGGTCTTAAGCTTCATTCGTGTACTTACATATGTCTGCATACATGTTATAAATTAACGATAACCAAAATGCAGACTCGTTTGATATCACCAGAAATACCGGCGTGAACTGAAACATTGAATTCCAACGAACGTTACAGTGTTACATATAACTTTGTGCAAAGCAAGGGATTCCAATTAAACCTGTTGTAAATTCTGAATATCGGATGCACAGCCTTAATGTATTATACCTACTTACGAATATTTATACACTCATTTTAAGTACAAACTGAGAAAAAATTTCAAATAATTAATCATTGATGCTATGCAGAATGTTTAAGCACATGCATAGTAGCCTAAATTTCAGGATGTGGACTACAGTTTAACAATTTCACATAGAGGTAAGCAACACCTAGCAAGATAATCATAATGACACCAGATCGTGGCTACTAATCTGCACTAAACGAAGAAAGTACTCATTCGATCAGGAATTAAAATAGTTAAAATTACTAAAGAAATATTGGTGTAACATTTTCGAATTTTCAATGGGTAGTTGAGACATGTCAAAAAGGAATAAAAAATGCTATGCGAAATTAATTTGCACTTTTATTGAGGTATTTGAGTTAGCTATTGTTTCCCAGTTAAATTTAATAATTTTACAAAAAGGCTAGACAACGTATGTTATAGGTGTAATGAAAATATTTGTATACTTAAATACTTTCTAGACACATTCTAGACATCCATAGAGTGAATGATAGAGGTGTAGGAGCCTTTCAAATTCTGCCTCGGCTCTAAATTGGAGATTCAAGCCATTCTTTAATTGTGGAACAGTTTTGTATTTTTTGTTTATGAAAGATTCCTATCCTTCGTTGGAATTTGAACAAAAGTAGTTCAGATGATAATCAATTGTTTTACCGACTAAACTATGAGGGTCTTTTATTGCAGACTTGGCATCATAAAAAAAATTCCAATATGGTGGCTTATTCAGTACCTTACCTTGTAAGTTCAGCTATTTTTCCTCGTTTTTTTTTTCATTTTCAGACATATGATTTTTTAATTTTTTTTTATTCAGCTGGGCTGTAACCTTATGGTGTTCCAACTACCACCAATATTAACACTGTAACTCCCTTCTGCAAAACTACAATTAGTTATTCTTTAAAATGAATAAACCTTAGTTTCAAACTGTTCAAATAACTACATCTGAATAACGAAATGAATTTCAATTCCAGTATTTTTTGACGAACTCTTATAAGATGTATTTATAAAGAATTCGTTTAAGAATTTAGTGGCATTCCCGATGTGAAATATTTGAGGAATTGTAAACAATATGTATAGATATACTATTCTAAACCTGTAAGAGAGCTCCGTGTGCCTGATAGTTTGAATTAGAATCACGCAAAAATTGCAGCAGCAGTCTGAATGGTGTTTTCAAATACTGAGAGTTTCTCCTGCAGCTTAAAAACTGCGGAAATAGCTTATGACCGAGGAAACAGAGCAAGAAATTATAATCATTTCGATATTGAACAAATATGCGCCACAGATCACTCTGTAATTGTGATGAGCACTCCTTTCAAGATATACTGACAAAGATCACACTACTACTCTTTGGATTCTGTTTTAATTTTTTTTGTTTCTTCAGTTTTCTGAACGGTTGTTCATTAAAATAAGCGAATTCATTAATCAGACGTAATAAGCACAAGTAATTTACTGTAAACATCTTTGTGCTTCAAGAGGTAGTGATCTAAAATTATTCTAATGCTCTTTGGATTATGGTTATATTGTTTTTGCCTTTGGTTATTTATTTCTTCGGATTTCTGAAATATAGCAAATTTAAATAAACGGAATACGTTTATCAAACCACTAAATAATATATTACACCTCAATAAGTATAACTGAATTGTGATTTACAGAAGTAACTTTGTGCATAATGGGATATTAAAACTGATAGCATATTGTCCATGATCAAATCACTATATCAAACATTAGCACTTCCACAAGCGTAACTAAATTATGATTTTTAATTTACTGTAAATGTGTTTATGCTTAATAAAAATACTAAAACCTGATAGCGTTTTGCTGTTTTATTCCATATCAGCATTTAAAAATGCGATGTTTCTTTTTAGTTACCTGTTACGGTAACGATATTTCTCGTGCTCTAATCTTAACTGAATTTTCTTCTTAGTGATTATTATTATTTTTATTTCTTCATTGGTTAGGACAATACTAATATATAATAATTAAATCTACGCGTTAATACGGATAATTTAGCAGTGGTTCAATAAGGCCGTATGGAGTATTAAATGTCCATTTGGTACACACTTCCCATAGGCAGTAATCGTTTAGAAAATGTACATATTAAAGCTTACAACTTATTAAGCAAGAAATACGTGTTATTACCTATGCCATAGGGATATATGCATATCGTATTACCAATTCTTGCAAGCTGTTTTACATTCATTACTGCACATGCTATCAATGGCAGCAAAAATTTGTTTAGAAATGGCCACCGACTGTACTGCAAAGCTATCACATACGATAATAACATGTTGTCTCATGTCTAAGTTACATTTCTTATTGCTTTAATATGCACTTTTCCGCAAAGGTATAATATAAATTATTTCTATAAGGTAATTTTTTGTCACAAGCCTGTATCTTCCTTCATAATTAACCGAAATCAATGAATGAGGTGTCATTTGAAAGCTTATTGTCTCCACTTTGGTCACATCATATTTTAAGCAAGGAAGTTTTCGGAATTCGACCCTTAAAGGACAAAAATGTCAATCTTTCTAAAATGCTGTTTTCTGTTTTACAAGTCATTTATCTCCCTCGATATCCATCTGAAATAATTTAATGTACTATCATTTTAAAGATTAAGATCTGCGATTTAGTGACGTCATATACTAAGAAATTTTTTGGAATTCGACCCTTAAAGGGCAAAAGTATCAATATTTTTTCAATGCATTTTGTGTCACGACCCATTTATCATCCTTCATATCTAACCGAAATAGATAAATGAGGCATCATGATAAATGAGGTAACATTATATTTTAAGAAAGGAATTTTTCGAAATTCGACCCTTAAAGGGCAAAAATGTAAATGTTTCTAAAATGCTTTTTTTGTGTCTCGAGCCAATCTCCCTGTATATCTAACCAAAATCGATAAATGAAGTAGGATTATGAGGAGTATTATCTCAGCTTTGTGACACCATATTTTAAGAAAGAATGTTTTTGGAATTCAACCCTTAAAGGGAAAAAGTATAATTTTTTTCTACAACGGATTTTTGAGTCACGAGCTTTTTATCTCCCTTGAGATCTAACCGAAATCGTAAATGAGGTATCATTTTAATGACCAAAGTAGCTGCTTTGGTCAAATCATATTTTATAAAAGGATTTTTTTGGAATTCTACTCTTAAGGGACAAAAGTATCAATATTATTTCTAAAACGTGTTTTTTGATTTTGTTTAATTACAGGCGATTTATCTTCTTTGATACCTAGCCGAAATCGATAAATATCATATTGTTTTAAAGATTAAGGTCTCCAGTTCGGTAAAATCATAAATTAAGAAAGAATTTTTCCGAATTTGGTGCTTAAAGTGGAAGCGTGTACGAGACAATAGAGCCAAGTCCCTAGATTGCAGCAGCAGATATCACAGAGATGTCAATAAACTTTTTTTATTCAATAAGTAACTTTTCGGATATTTTGTTTTCTGTTGGGCAAACACTTTCATTATTCATCGCATTTTATCCGCGAAATTTTCGCATGGGTCGTCTAGTATCCTTAGAAAAGTGTGTGCCAAATTTTTGACCAAAGGGACAGTCGCTTCTCGTTACGCCCTTATTGGACCGTTCCTGATCATTTTTCGTAGCTTTCATTTCTTATATTTCATATATTATACTGCAATACAGTAAATGTCAGAAATAAATCTTACTGACATCAGTATGAAGAGCATAATAACTAAAAGGAAGGAAAGTTTTTAGGTGACATTTTGCTTCTCGATGGAATTATTTGGTACAGGAATAAAAACGACAAAGCATTTCCACATACTCCAGGTTCCGCGCACGTAAAGCCGCGAGCAAATGCTATTAAAACGCACACACACATGCTCTCTCTCTCTCTCTCTCTATATATATATATAAGTTTTTTTTAAAGCAATGCTGTGTATGCAATGAAGAAATTTTCTCATCTGACCTGTAGATGATATTGATTTAACAAGGAAAAATGTAAAACATACGTTGATCGGTAGTTTTTAGTGGATTGTTTGTAACAGTATCCGATTCACGGTCACTAATTTTAAAAAACCGGGTAATACATTAGTTGTCAAGAAAAATACTATGTGAGAGCTGGGGAGATATTAGGGCAAACTGTTTTCTGTAACTTGTAGCTAGGAGTATCGATGGGCTAAGAAGCGACCTTTCCTCAAGGTTGCTCCCACATTGTACTTGACTGCATGGTTTTTATCTTGCTGTATACAAGAGTAAGGTCAAAAGGTCCCGGCCAGACACAGAGTTGGCGTTGCCATCAAGTATTCCTTTCGTGATATTGGTATACATGTCGCAATAAATATCGTCGACGTTCAATTTTATTTTTGGGATAATTTTATTTTTACGGCTGTTTAAAGTAGACGTATATTTTGTGTCTATTAGAAAACGAGAAACTGCAATTTTGTTCTGGCAGAATTGAAACGTGTTCATGTATCCCCTGAAGATGATCCACATCAAATATGACTATAAACCGCAGCCACAGCTGGAAACATTGAGACCGTGCACTATACGGTGTTCTACGATCAAAAATTAAAAGGTGTGCGACATAGCGGAGGCTGTTGGCATATCTTAATAACGGGTACATATCGTAGTATGAAAAAAGAAGTCAATATGAGAAAGTTTTGTGCTTCATAGGTGCAGCATTTATTGAACGAAAAAAAACTAATACCTCAGCAATGTTATGCAATATGAAAATGATGCTTCTAAATTTGTGAACTGATTTGTTACTTTGGACAGAACTTGAGTATACCACTGCACGCACGAACGGAACAGTAGCAAGAAAGTAAAGTCGATTTCAGCTATCAGAAAGATAATGAAGAGAGTTCTTTCGAATGCAAAAGACATTCAGTTTATTGAATATCTCTACAAGGCTAAAACAACATTTTTTTGTACTACGAAAGTATTCTGTACAACTGGATTAAGAAATTAATTATAAGATTATAAGATTACTAAAGAAAAAAATCATTTTTCATGACGAAATTGCACCTGCTCACTATGATACTTCGGCGATGGGAAAACTAAGGAATCTACCCTCTTCGATAGATATGGCCCCTTCTGGCTTCCACTTGTTTCCAAATGTAAGGAAGCCGGCCTCGGTAGCGTAGGGGCTAGAGTGTTAGCTCCGCGTGCCGAAAGTCGCCGGTTCGAGTCCGGCCGCGGGCATGGGTGTTTAACTGTTGTGTCTGTGATTGTCATGTCCGTCCTGCGGTGTGTCTAATTATCTGGAAAAATTCATCAGGCTGGCTGTGTGGCCTAAGATGCCGAAAGCCATTAAAAAAAAAATTGTAAGGAAATAAATAGGGGATAGCATCAGTAGATGACTATTTTTGAGACCTTCCGTAACCACACTTCATTTTGACAAAGTGGATTAAATTAAAAGCGGAGTACCTACAAAAGAAATACTTTTTTTTTTTTTAAAAAAAAATTTCATATAGTGGTTGAAGATTATTCATCTGGTGCTCGTACTATGAGTAAAGTTGAAATCACAAAAATTAGAGAGCTTTCAATACATTTTTCTTACCATAGTTATACATTAGCCTTTTATTGCTAATGTAATGTAATGTAAGACTTTGGACTGAATATAAATCAAAGTAAAACAAAAGTGATGAAATGTAACAGAAATGATACCAATACTAGCAGATTAAATATAAAAATAGGATCTGATGCAATAGGAGAAGTGAGTGAGTTCTGTTACTTGGGAAGCAAAATTACAACCGATGGCCGAAGCAGGAATGATGTTAAAAGCAGAATAGCACTAGCAAAAAGAGCCTTCATGAAAAAGAGAAACCTTTTAGTTTCAAATATTGATCTAGGAATTAGAAAGAACTTCTTAAAACTCTATGTGTGGAGCACAGCACTTTATGGTAGCGAAACATGGACTTTAGGAATACCGGAAAGAAAGAAACTTGAAGCATTTGAAATGTGGTGCTACAGAAGAATGCTGAAAATTAGGTGGACAGACAAAGTAAGAAATGAACGAGTTTTGGAAATGATGGGTGAGAAAAGAAGTTTATGGAAGAAGCTTACAGAAAGATGAGACAGGCTGGTAGGTCATATTTTGAGACATGCTGGATTGGTTAATTTGTTAGTGGAGGGAACAGTTGAAGGTAAGAACTGTAGAGGTAGACAGAGATTAGAATATATGAAGCAGATAATTGAGGACGTGGGTTGTAATGGGTATGTAGAAATGAAGAGGTTAGCACAGGATAGGAAGGGATGGAGGATTGCATCAAACCAGTCTAAAGACTGATGACAGCAAAAAAAAAAAAAAAAAAAAAAATGTAGGAACTCCTTAAAATAAGTATACGTCAGTCAATTGTTTTGGCTGAAAATTCTTATTATGAAGAGGTCTATAAAAGAAACTATCAGATTATCATTTGTAACTTTTGGTGGCTTGTTTTTCTAGTTTTCCTGTCTGTTGTTTGGCATTTTGGAACGTTTCAAACGAACCTAATATGACCTTGTAAAGTGCCATCAACATGGACCCACTGTCAGTGCTTTTGTTCCGGGTAGCGAGATGATATTTGGCGTAAACCCGTGGGGCAGTAACGTCTGAGATTAATATCGGCTCCATCAAGGTGGGAGCTGGCTTAATGACGAGCTGCGGCCCGGGCGCCGTGTTTGCTCTGTAATAACGACGCCGCCCTCTACACCTGCCAACAGGTGTGCCAACATCGGAAAGCCTGAAACTTATCTCCATCACATCCAACTGATACTACGGAACATTAAAAAAAAATGCATAATGAGGCTTGAGAAATCTGAACATATAATAAAACTGTTACCAGGAAATGTCTGTACATGAGCCATATTTTTTAAAGAAATATGATTTGGGTTATTGTTAAGAAGCTTCATGGAATGCATCAACTATTTTTAAATTTTGTACTGTTTGTCTGAAGTTGTGATGAACATGGTTAAAATAAAAAAATCTATTACTCCGATTTAACAAGATTTCGGTTAGTGTTAAGTACCGAGCGTGGTGGTGTAACGGATAGCGTTCTGGCCTCGCATTCGGGAGGACGGCGGTTCGAATCCCCGTCCGGGCATTCAGATTTGGGTTTTCCATGGTTTCCCAAATCACTCCAGGCAAATGCCGGGATGCTTCCTTAAAAAGGCCATGGCTGAACTCCTTCCCACTCCTTGCCCCCCCTCCTTTCCCGTCTCTAAAGACCTCGCTGTTGAGAGACGTAAAGCAGTTTTTTTTTTTTTAAAAAAAAGGTTAGTGTTAAGTCTGTGTAAAGCTGGGTATGTTTCATTTGAGTTGATTTCCACAAGCTAAGGAATTTAACAATTGCATATCAATTTGTCGTCCAACGATGTTCGCGCAAAACCTAATAGGAGGATTTTAATGGGGTTTCATTAATGTAAAGCGTTTGATCCCACGAGAAAAATAGGGCATGTTTAATTATGATATGACATCGTAAAGTTTAAGATAAGTTTTCCTGGAACGCTATTCATGCAAAAACTACTGCTCGTATTTTGTCGGGATTTCAGTGAACGTACGCACGTTCTTTCATGAGTAAAATCAAGTATGTTTCACTTTGATGTGATATTGAAAAGCTAAGGAATGAATTCACAGTTTGTTCTGGAGTCCCATCATGCATAAGTAAATTAGATTTACTGGCCCATTAGGGGTGTGGATCTTGTAGTTCTTGTTGGTATTGCTTTAAGAGGGAAGCGTGCATTCTAACAGTGAACGAAGTTGCAGGAAACTGCTAGTTTTATCAATATTTTTAGTATGTGCGTTGGTACCAAGATGTAGGTACTATTATAAAGAGGTCTTATTTTAAAATTCTCATTGTTAATTGTTTTTTAAAGCGAAAACACAAAGCCACCGCGTTTACCTGCAGTAAGTTGGCCTGTGCTTCTGCTCAGACGTTGAAGCTCATTTTTTTTTCTTTCACCAGTCTCTCGACTGGTTTGATGCAATCCTCCATCCCTTCCTACCTTGTGCTAGCCACTTCATGTCTACATAATCCGTATAACCCACATCGTCAATTATCTGCTTCATATATTCTAATCTCTGTCTTCCTCTACAGTTCTTATCTTCCACCGTTCCCTCCACTAACAAATTAACCAATCCAGCATGTCTCAAAATATGACCTACCAGCCTGTTTCTTCATTCTGTAAGCTTCTTCCACAAACTTCATTCGTCACCTATCATTTCCAAAACTCGTTGATTTCGTACTTCGTCTGTCCACTTAATTTTCAGCATTGTTCTGTACCACCACATTTCAAATGCTTCAATTTTCTTTCTTTTTAGTATTCCTAAAGTCCATGCTTCGCTACCGTAAAGTGCTGTGCTCCACACATAGAGGTTTAAAAAGTTATTTCTAAGCCCGTGATCAATATTTGAAACTTAAAGATTTCTCTTTTTCATGAAGGCTCTTTTTGCTAGTGCTATTCTCCTTTTAACATCATTCCTGCTTCGGCAATCGGTTGTAATTTTGCTTCCCAAGTAAAAGAATTCACTTACTTCTCCTATTGCAACCGATCCTGTTTTTATATTTAATATACTGCGATTGGTATCACTTCTGCTACGATTCCCATGATTCTCTTATTTTATTATAGCCACTTGATTCATATATAGTTTATAAAGTATTCTTCTATCTCCATATTTTAGACTTGACTTCTTTAAAATTTTGATCATCTTGTCCGACCTAACATTATCAAAAGCTTTTTCTAAATCAACAAATGTCATAAAGTATCTTTGATTTTCTTGATCCGTCCTTCAAGTATTAATCATAAAGCCAGAATTGCTTCCCTTGTACCGCAATTTTTCCTAAACCCAAACTGATCTTGCACCTACTATCACTTCTACTACCCTTTCCATCCTGCTGTATATTATTCTGGTCAGTAATTTTGAAGAATGTGATGTTAGACTGTAGCACTATAATTCTCACATTTGTTGGCTTGTGCGTTCTGCTGAAGTGCGAAGATGAAACGTTTATTAAGATTAGTGGGAACCTCTACTGTTTCATAAATTTTTCATATGTCTGAATAATCTTTGGATTCCTTCTTCTCCTGGGGATTTCAGAAATTATGCAGGAATCTCATCAATTCCAACTGCCTTATTTCCTTTCAAGTCATTCAAAGCTCTATAAAACTCTGCCCTCTAAAAAGGATGTCCTAAGTCATCAATGTCGACGTCGCCTTCCTTTTCCATTACGCTATTGTTCAAGTTGTCCCCATTATACATTTATCAATGTATTCCTTCCATCGATTAGCTCTATCGTCGAAAAGAGGTTTCCCATCAGCAACTTTGATGTTTACACCTCTTTTCTTAATTTCTCCAAAAGTTTGTTTGATATTATTATTTGAAACACCTTCTTTACCTATTACCATTTCCTTTTCTACTTCTTCACACCTTTCTTGAAGCCATTTTTTATTTTTTGTATTTCCTGTTTATTTGACTCCTAAATTGTCTTTATTGCTCTCTTTCTGCTTCATCCTGAGTATTTTTGTGCCTTCTCCTCTCATCAATCAGTTCTAAAATTTCTTCTGTGATTCAAGGTTTTCGGGCAACTTGTTCCCTAAAGCCTAACGTTTCTTTACAAGCTTTCATTATTTCTCTCTTCAGTGCATTCCATTCATCCTCAGTTGAGCACCTTTCAGAGTTACTTTTTATACCAAATTTCTGCAAATTTTTCTCTCATGTTAGATTGTTTCAGTTTATCCACTTCCAGTCTATTCTGCTTATATTGCTTCCTTATTCGCTTGAATTTCAGCTTGCACTTTATTACTATCAAATTATGATCAGAGTCGGGGTACGTTTTACAGTCTATAACTTGATTCCTGGATCTTTTTGACCATGATATAATCTAGCTGATATCTGCCTGTATCCCCAGGACGTTTCCAGGTGTATATTCTTCTTGCATGGTTCTTAAACAGTGTGTTTGCCACTACTAGCTTATATCTTTCACAAAATTCTAACAACCTGCTTCCTCGCTCATTTTCTTTCTCCTAGACCAAAACTTCCTACAGTATTCCCCTCTTTTCCGTCTCCCACTATGGCATTCCAATCACCCATAATTATTAGATTTTCCTCTCCCTTAACATATTGGATTAATTCTTCAATTTTGGCGTATATTTTCTCTATTTCTTCGTCATCTTCCTGTGACGTTAACATTTACACTTGTACTAACGTTGTTTGGGTGGGCTTAGTTTATTAACCTCATCAAGATAATCATGTCACAAAACTGTTCATAATAACTCACCCGTTTCCCTACTCTCTTATTCATTACAAAATCTACACCAGTAACTCCACTGTCAGCTATTGTGTTAATTATTCTCTGTTCCCCAGACCAGAAGTCCTGTGCATCCTTCCACTTAATCTCATTAATCTCGGCGACATCTAAATTAAGTCTTTCAAACTCCCTTTTTAAGTTTCCTAACGTACCTGCCCTATTCAGACTTCTAACATACCACGCCCCGACTCGTAGAATGCTCGTACTTGATGTGAAAAGGAGGACTGTAGCAGAATGAAGTCTTCGTTTGTTGACCTGGGTCCAGGTCAATCAAGAAACTCCTTTTGGACCAGGTAAACTATGAAAAGTCTACGAAACACTTGTTCCACTTTGATTGGTGATTTTCACAGACAGAGTGGGTGAATTTTCTTGATGCACCGTCTGTAAAACGATTACCACACCTAACGGGGCAAATCAACGAATTGCTAAATTGTTGTTGGAATATATGAAGCATATTAGCAAAGGTCACTCCGTGGAGATGCAAACTGCTGAACGTATAACATTTAATACTTTTCACAATAGCCAGGAAACCAACACACTGGCTGACCGTCTTGGATACAGCTTGAATGTGATCTCACGCACAGATTTCGTCAATTTAAATCCATGATTTGGAATACTTACTTTGAGTATACAGGCAGCACTCACTGCAGCATCTGCCTCTACATATAACCCTAGAGTTTCCTCCTCGCTGACAGTAAAAAATCAAACAAAAATTACATTTATATCTCAGCTGCTGGTGTCCTGTATATAAGTGATTAACTTATGAACACCTGACCTCACGCCAGTAAAAGCTCTGCACTACAGATCACGCCAAATGACGAAGGCTACCAATAAAGTAGGTATGTAACTTGTAGCTAGTCTCTCTCCGTTTGTCATATATTTTCTGAACTCGTATTGAATATGGAAAATTTATAAGTTGCAATATATTTGATGCTACTTCAGCCTCCTGTCTTCTTCTTACTGATCGTTAAAAATTAGCTATTTGTTTCATAAGTACTCTTGTGTAATTCTTGTCTCCTTTAAGTATGCAAAATAATGATTTTTAAATCAAAATTCACTTACTTACCTTAACTCGTATTACAGTAATTGTTTCAGGAAGGAAAACTTTATGTATTACTAAAAGTTTTCCAATAATCAATATACCAGACACTTCATTCATTACGGCTATCTTGAACTGAAGATTTCATGTTTGTATACTACATTTTCGTGACGACTTCAAAACAGGTTTGAATAAGGAAGTGTTCAGATGCCGAAAAATACCAAGTTGTAGTGAAAAATATTAAAACTGAATAATAAGTATAAAATTAGCTATTATTATTCGTTCAAGAGTTAATAGTATAGTATAGGCCATGACCGAATTCCTTTTCATTCCTTGCCCCCCATCCTTTTCCGTCTCTAAAGACCTCGCTGTTAAGAGACGTTAAGCACTATTTTCTTTTTTTTTTTTTTTAAATATGCTGCACGTAATTCTGAATTTATTCATTGTCAGGAAGAGCGAAATTGTACCATCAAGAACAGCATTCTACAAGCAGCAGTTCTGTTTGCAGCAAACCACTTAGTGAGGGAGCAGAGCGCTGTTTCACTATTCTTGGCCTGAGCGCTAATGACAAGTTGTACTATCAGGAAGCCAATCCCAGCAGCAGCAGCACTGATGGAAGCCATTTCTGAGTCGAGGAGAGAAAATTAGACGTCACCAATGCAGAACAACTCTATAAAACAGAATGGCGGACAAACCAAGGCCACTTTGAAGAACTTAAGTGGCGATATTTACAGGACAAAGACCAAACAAACTCCAACATATATATATATATATATATATATATATATATATATAAGATGGTTATGAGGAAGGGATGGTTGTTGTCATTGCTCTTCTCCAAGTGTCACGTACTATACGGTTGTTGCAGAAACTGTACCAGCTTTGAAAGGGCTTTTGTTATTGGCAACTTTACCGTCAACCATAGTGTCTACTTCAGTACCGTACGAAAAAAAAAAGAAACAGAAGATAAAACCGTCAGAAAAACTGACTTCTCTAGTGTAGTGTTCTTGTCTCATTCGCCAAATGAACAGAAATCATCAACACATTAATGGAGCGGCGAAGTCAGTTTATTTATGAAAATATTGCGTAAATCTCTTAACGGGAAAAAATCATTGTAGAAATGTGATAGTTGATAATGAAGGACCTAGATGAACTGTCGACCTGCTATGATCTGCAACAGAATCCATGTAAAGCTCTTGTGTCTCTGCGCAGTCGATAGACTGCTCAGAGCATAAGCCTAGCCTGAAGTACGACTGTGCTTCTTCGTTTCGGCGACATTGCCTCACTCGAAAACTTCTATCGTGTCCCAAAAATAATCATTTTGGAAGCTTAATTGAAAATGGGGAGGGGGGACACAGCAGAAGGCAGAACGTCACCCCTCGCTCATCCCACAAAGCTGTTATTGTGTGGGGTGAAGCAGAGCAGATTACTACCGCTCTCAGCCAGTCAAAAAGCCTCTTAACCGGCGTTTTCAGATCCACAGTTCCATCTTCTTGGCTGCGAACCACTTAAATCAGTACAAAATTTGGAACAGAGGCAGAAAGAAAGAAACAACTGATCGATACAGATCAGTTTCATTTCAATTACGTAGCAAGAAGGAATGAAGAAATGCTTTAAAAAACTGAGGGCTGAGAATTAAACGCCTGTGCTCAACTAAAGGAGGATCTACAAGGTGACTGTATCAGAACGCGGTGAAACGTCTCCGCAGATGCATTTCGAAGTGCAAAACCAACGTGGAATGATGGCGAAATCACTGTGCTGAAACAAACAGTGTCTGAGACTTCGTTACTTCAAACGTCAACTATGTCCGAAGGGAGATTTCTTATTAGGAAATGACAAGGCTATGAAAACCACCAAATTTTTTGTGGACACCGTGTGGTTGGGTCACACATAGCAAGTACGCTAAACTTGATATGTGTCCGGAAGAACGAAAATCTAAGCCTCGCATTCTGGGGGGACGATTGTTCGAATCCTAGTCCGGCCATCCAGATTTGGGGTTTACATGGTTTTCGGAAATTACTTCAGGCGAATGCCGGGATGGTTCCTTCAAAACGCCTTCCCATTCCTTGCCCCCATTCCCGGCTCTAATGAGCTTGATGTCGACGAGGTGTAAAGGAATAAGGAAAAAAAAATAGTAGTAAGCAAAAACCGAAATTAGCAATCATAATCAATTTTGATGGAATTGGTTCGGGTTATATAGGAAGATGGAGAGGATATATAACAAGAAAAAAATGAATATTTAATTATTACTGTTTACTGCATGGCTTCTAGGAGACGAGGAAAATAAAACGGAATTATAAACTGAGAGATGACATGAATGGCAGTTTAAAACATAAAGAGCAATAAAGTTTTGACATACCTCGGCGCACATTGTATGCCTTTGTGACTGGACTTGGTTGCTGACGGGAATGGCGCCGTTAAACAACAGTTTGCAGCGAGCGCTACCCGCTGCTGCCTCTGATTTGTTGCCTCGTAAACGGAACGAGGAGCCACACACGCTGCGGTCGGGCGTCGAAGCCCTCCGCATCTCGGCGATTCCGCGCGATAAGTGAAGCAGCAGGTACGTGGTCGTTTGCGCTCGACCACAAATAGTAGATCGCAGGGCGGTAACTTCACGCGCGGGTTTTGCCCATTAGCGTCCTTTGTGCGGCTCCACGGTAGGCGGCTGCTATCGCCGAGCGGGCATCTCGTATCGAGCCCGCCACGTACGCCGCTAATACGCGGGAGTTGCGCGCCCGATGGTGTTGAAAGTAGCGCTTTATAATATCTTAGAGTTAATTACGGTGCGTGGAAGCGCAGCGCGGCTGATTGTGCCTATTATGTTGCCATCTCCAATTACAGCGAGCGAGCGAGCGAGCGGTACCTGCCGTCGACCAGGCTCTCCTACCGACTTCGTGATCCACTGGCCGATACCCGCCGCCGTAATTACATTAAAATGGATAAAGAGGGGCGCGCTCCAAAAAACGTCTTTCTTTATAGGCTACGGACGAGTATTAAAATAATACAGCCCGATAGGCGTCATTATTAGCGGACTTTCGTAATTATCGAGAAAATACAATCTTTCTGGGTAATTGTATTGGTGACGGTGGCTTTGACGCGTTAATGTGTTTCGAAATTAAGTGCCGAAGTTTTAATTAATTAGTGAGAAGCAGTGTGCCTCAGGGCAGTAAGAGCAGTGGCTCGACTTCTGTGACTGGTAGTGGGGACTAGCTGTGTAAATTACTATACACTCTCCATCAATATGGAACAGAGTGCGCTGTAACCTTAATTGGGAAGCGATGCTATGTTTCCGAACTATGATTAATTACACCAAACTGATAACCAATTCATTTTTATATCTTGGCTATTATCAAAGAATTTATTAGTTATTGTAAAAATGCAAGGAAATTAGTAACTTTTTTCATACTTTACGCTTGGTCGAAATTGAGGTAATTAGAGGCGAGAAAGGACTAACGGCAAGGAACGGGAAGAAATTCAGCCATAGCTTCTTTGAAGGAACTATCCCAGCATTCACCTGGAATCATTTGGAACCACTAAAACCCCAAATCTAGATGGCCGGGGATTCCACCCCGCATCGTCCGGAATGCGAGGCCAGATATGAATTATGAGGCTGGTTCAAAAAGTAACGAGCCGGAGACCTAGGAACAGTAACCAGTACCTGTATTTCAGAAGTGAGGCACTTGTCCCACTGCGACACTTGACGATGAATGACTGTCTCGTAAAATTCCTGGGCCTGCGATGAGAACCAGTTTCACGCGTACTGCTTGACGATGTCGTCCGAGGGGAATTGTTTGCCTCGCAGAGCCTCTTTTAGGGGACCAAAAATGGAATAATCTCAGGGAGAGAGGTCTGGACTGTATGGAGATGTGACCGAGAAACATTCCCCCCCTCTCTTCCACTTGAATTTCTTCGCGAGTGATGTGATATGTTGACCGTACGAGGCCTTGCAGAACAGAATGACCCCACGGGTGGCCTTGCATGGTCGTTTTGATTTGATCGCTTGGTGAAGGGTGGTCAAGTTTTGCTAGTAACGCTGGGCTAGTAACACTGTTGTCCCTTGCTGCAGGAAGTCCATCAGAAGGGGGCCGTCTTGGTCAAAGAAGAACGTCAGCATAACCTTTCCTTCACTTGTTTGGATGGCCTTGGATTTTGTTGGTGCTTCCACTGGAGACATTGTCATTTCGTTTCAGGTTCCAAGTGATAACATCAAGAATCATTTCACTGCTTGCTATACAAATGTGCGCTGGACGAATGTCGCATGCTTCTGCCTGCTTTGTAGTCATTTGACTTGCACTCTTGACCCGATAGCGGCGGGCATGTGTATTTCCACGATCTTATCGGTAACCCTCTTTGTTACTGAGGCAACGGTATTACCATTTTGTCACCGGATGGCATATTCCAGACTCCGGCTCATTTCTTTTTGTATTTCACTTATACTAGCAATACATATTTCACTTTCTCCTCGCCCATCAAACTTTTTTTTCATGTTTAGCCTTTAGATAATTTCACATCGATATTTTAATTTAGTTAACTACATGAAAGTTAGTGTATTATGGCGTAGTAATGAGTGTCACAGAGGTTTCCTCTACTCAACAACCTGCCGATTGTCCTCGAATTCAGACCACCGACAGTTTACAAAAACCTAAAATCTCTCCTCCTTTACCCCCTCATCTTAATTTCTGTCAACATTGTTTATACAAATCCACGATTTCTAAAAGATTTTAAAAGTACTCAGCACACGTATTCTTCAGAACAAGGCGGTCTGGTAGCTCGGCGGTTAAGGCGCTTACTTTTGAAACTTTCTCCGGTTGCGGGTTCAAGTTCCGTGGTGAGCAGGAATTTTAGGATTTGTATTTGATTATATGAGCTACGCTGTGGTTCTGATTCCACGTTACACTGAGTAAAGAAATGGCCTTCCTGTCTCTGACCCAATAGCTTGGTACATATCCTTTAGGAAGATTCGATCAACCTTCGGGTTGTGGACTAAGTTAGGTATTTAGTTTGTGAAGTGAATACTTGTTTAGGCGTGTTGGGCGATTTTTGAATGGGTGGAATCTTTTGAGTTCGCGTTACCCACATGCTGATGTTAACAGTGTATCTGCTTCGGTCTGGTGACTGAGTAGTTAAGGTGTCTAACTGGGGAACGAAAGGTCCCCGGTTCGAATCCCTGTCTCGCCTGAGATTTTCATAGACTCTTAACCTCACCTTCCCCTCTGGCACAGCTTGCTGTGAAGTACGGTAGAACACTTCCCTGGTTCGGTTTCGACGTTAAACTGTAGGTCCTCGGTACCTAGTAGCACTGCCGGGTTAGGTTAAGGTGGCTAAGAGAGGGGCGGAAGGCGCAGCCTATAGAAACCGTGTCATGACGTCATTGTGACCACATGGACTTATTATTATTATTTAGTATATTTATACCTATAGGTATGACGTGCTATGCGTATAATATTTACAGTTTTAAGTTTTCACGTGTGCCGGCAGTTCCAAATGAACGCCATTTTTTTTAAAAAAATTTTTAACTGTGTCTGCTTGCGTTTAGATGTACGGGATTCTCACAAGAAACTACTGATAGTGTTTTGACGAGGTTTCCTTTAATTTACATATCGTACTCTCGCAGGTAAAATAGCGTATGTTTCATTTTGATGTGATGTGGAAAAAATGAGAAATTAAAAAATTAATGCAATTTTCTTCGTTGTACGCAATTCACGTAAAAACGTCAGATTGTGATGAGATTCAATGTACAATGTATACAATTTCTATGTAATGTCGAAAAGTTGAGAATTTATTTTTAAAAATAGGTCAGTTTTCTGTTGAACGCGGTCCATGCAAAAACTTCTGGTTGGAATTTAAAGGCTTTTCTATGAATGCCCCAAAAGTAAAATAAGGTTTGGAAAAATGGGAAATTTAGAATAATTTTTCGTTTAACGCGATTCATTGAAAAAGTACGAACCGGATTAGATAAGCTTTCGATTAATGATCTCGCAGGTAAATTAGTTTTTTATTCTAATGGGATGCCGAGAAAAATGAGAAATTAAGGATAACGTTTCGTTAAACACCATTCCCGCAAATACTACTGGTTATACATACAGTGATCAGCCAGAACATTATGACTATTGATATAAACACGTCCTGACTATAGCAGTGTCACCTGACGAGGAACGACTGCTAGTCAGACACGCGCACGGTGCATGCAGTATCAGTGAGCGAGCTATCCGTGCTTAGAATGGGGCAGGCGCTCGATCTATCAGAGTTTGACTGAGGACAGATTGTGATGACCTGGAGGCTCGGCACGAGCATTTCGGAAAATGCACGAGTTGTTGGGTATTCGAGGAGTTCTGTGGTGAGTGTCTTCAACAAGTGGTGAAACCAAGGTGAAACTACGTCCAAACGCCGAGAGGTTGAGTGGCCATCCCTCATTACAGATGTCGGACGTCGTAGGCTGGGCAGACTGGTAAAACAGGACAGGCGACGAACTGTGGCGGAACAAACATCAGACTTTAATACTAGGCTTAGTACATGTGTGTCTGAACACCCGGTGCACCGAACACTCCTAACGATGGGCCTCCGCAGTAAACGACCCATGCATGTGCCAACGTTAACACCACAATATCGGTAACTACGACTGTACTGCATAATATTTTCAGAGTGTGTCATTTATACATCAAAGTCAATACGATGATATTTGCTGGAAAAACGTCTGAATACTGGAGTTGTAACATTTTTCTAAAATAAGTTTCGAAGATAGTTAAAATTTAGATTATTAGATTATGGCTGTCAGATTAGAGTTAGGTATCATCTGATTTGATTAGTATTAGTTCGTTTCACACTGTAGAAGATGCGAAAAAAAGAGGAAGTATATCATTAGCCGAAGACCGTTACAAGGTGATGATATCAACAGTGAAACTGGTACTGTTTACACCCTTCATTTTCACTGATATGGTGTTGATTGGAAGATAATACTTATCATTTTATGAAAATGAATGTCAGATGTGAGAAGTATTATGAACAAATATGAAATGAATCAGATATACGGCTGCTGAGTACCAAAGCGTGATTGTTGTAGCTAGCTCAAAACGAGAACGATGACTTTGTCTTTCGGCTCCGCTTTTTTTTTCTTTTTACTAGCGAAATCATGTAATGTTCCTGAGTATTGATGAGTGGTTGTTTTCCGTTGTAAGGCCGTGTGCGGGAGTAGTGTGAAGCAGAGCCGTGCAGATGGTATCCGTGGGCTGAGGTGTGTGCGCGTTTTGTAGCTAATTAGCGGGCGGCTTGCGTGACCAGGAAGTGTCCGTCGGAATGTCGCAGCTCCATTGTCTCTAGGGTCGGCGCCCCGGCCATTGTGCCCCGCCTCCCCCGCACAAACACACATTATCGACACATCGTAGAGTAATCAGCGCCGGTCCAATTGAGTCAGTCTCTACGCTAACGTAACCCACAAAAAACTGGCACCTGCTACGATCCCTTTGCCAATATTGTACACAAGCAAAGTTATTATCATCACAAATACAGAGAAAGATTCCACGACCTTACAATAACAACATGCCAGGGCGCCTCAGTTCTACTAAATTCTTCGTGAACAATCTATACAGTTACCTGAACTCTTATAATGCTTGGAATTTGAAGATAAATTTTATACAACTATCACTGCCAACGCGTGAAAACATATTCTGCGAAAAAAAAGAAGAAGAAAACACCGAGAAAAACGAGGTTTGTAGTGACATATAAGGTGAAACACTAACAGAAGTGAAATGACGTCAGTCAACCGCTTGGTTGCTCTTCGTCAGAATCGGAAGCTCTCTTCGTTGTTTCACTGAGCCCTATTTGCACAACCGACGTAGTTCTCGCCTGGCTCAGTTGGTAGCGGCATCGTGATGTCGCGCTGACACGTAGCTGGTTGGAGTCCTGAGGCTGCACGAAATTTTCATCATCAGGCCTTGGCCAGCACGGTAGCAGAGGTGGCGGTGCACCAAAGTGCTCGGTTAAATCCCAGACCTCTGCACAGCGAGTACGGAGTGAGTGCATGTGACACTGTTGATGGTAATTCGTCCGTCGGAGAGCGATGTTAAGATTGGCGTCCCCGTCGATGTGTTTCGGAAGAGCCGACCTCTCCTTTTCTTCATCTCTCATCCACTACACACACTAAAAATAGTACACTGACCACACATTGCATTATAACTCTTGCGAACACTGTCGCACTGGGGTAGGCACCCCAGTTCATCTTCTACCCCACATTACCAGGGAGAAATAAACATCCCTTCACTAGGACACAGGTATGGCACTCATAGAAGGAAAAGAGGTCCCATATAAATATCACAAACTTCCCTTTGTTGATAGTGTTTTACTGGTCGTGTTAACAGGCACATTTATCTCACGTGTTAGACAGAAAGGTTCATCGACGCAGCCAATCCATAATTTAATACCGCATATTAAAGTACCCTAAAGTTTTAAGGACGATCGTTTTATTTCACCCAGACCAGTGGGTGTTCGAAATGTACCAACATCCAGATTTTAGTTTTCATGGATTCCTCAATGGCGAGATGCTTTGTTCAAAAGGCCATAACCAAATTCCTTCCCATTCCTTGCCCTCAATCCCTTCCCGTCTCTAACGACCTCAATGTACTCGAGAAGTTAAGCTAATAAATAATAATAATAATAAGAATAAAACAGGAAAATAATTCCACCGGTGGAATTAAGCCATATACTTTCACACCGAAAACTCTTGGCTTGGTACATAAATAGTGAATAAATTAGATTACCTAAACTGACAAGCGGTACATGAGAAACAAACTCAAATATTGTCATTTGACTTTCATGAAACCAACTTCTATTTTCTACAACCTTAATCGACAAGTTTGAGCAGATTATTGTAATAATGAACTAGTTTATCAGATACGAATATGTTGCCCCTTCAAATTTCGTTAATTTTTTACTTTGTTCCATGTCAGAACTGAGTGAAGTATCACAGGCGTTACTTAAAATTTCAAAGTGGAATCTTAGCAGCAACATGTGCACATATGAGTTCCATTTAAAAGAGTGAAATTAGACGTTTGTTGCGGAGAGGGAATGGGGATTCGGCGTTTCTAGACAAGTTTTATTGTTTCAGAGTTTATGGAAAACCCATTGCTTAGACGTTAATAGAAAAATGACGAAGGTTGCCTCCAGCCGTTTCATTAATTGATCCGCTATGGGAAATTTTAACCCACACGTAGGCCTAGTAGATCTTGCGAATGTGCTCGGCAGACTGACTTTGCAACCGACCCAAGAGGGCTCGTACAAAACCAGAATACGGACAGGAATGGCACGAAGAAATTCATTTTAACAGCTGAAGCCTCCGAAATGGGTTCAGCCATGACACTGTTCATTTACTTATTAGGAAACTAGCCCCAAAGCCCGTCAAAAATAACAGGCTTAACGCAGTGTTATGGTAATTTATTTCTCTGCAATTGCCTAACTAAATATAATTGTTATAAAATAAAGCTCATTGCAATTTATCGTCCCTTAGCGAAAAGCTTCAGTTGTCAAATTGCTCCAGGTTGCATTTCAGCCTAACCACAATCTTTGTTAATAGTGCCGCTAGAAAAGCAAAGCTTCAATCACACGCGAATAGTACATTCACTCTAGCGCATGTGAGCATCATAATGCATCGCCATATAAACTTGATCCCAAATATTCACTTGTTCTTACACCTTTCTTAATACCTGCGATGAAGATCGATATTTTAACGGCTGAGACAGTTTACATCGGCTGAAATAATGAAACCAGGATGCTAAAAATAAATCTTAATAACTTACGCTATGCCACGTAATATTTAATTGTGGTTTATGTCACATATATCGCGATAAATTTTTGAACTTCTTTCATTCAAACCATGTAATGATTGTAGTTAAAAAAACTGATAATTAATATTCAAATTTTAACGAAATACATACCTTTCTTTCAGTATTCTGGCAATTCATTTCTTAGCAATCGCTTAACTAAATAGAATTATTGTTAAATAAAATTCAGCATAATTGCTCTTGCCTTGAGAGGTAGCAAAAGGTTTCAGTTTCCATTCTGGTCCAGGTTGTATTTCAAACTAACCATATCCTACGCTAAACTTGCCATCAGAAAAACAATACTTCAATCTCACGTTGTACTGTAACGCATTTTTGTGGCACTAATGCATGGCGATATAAATTTGTTCAAAAATTTTCATGGGTTCTCACACTTTTTCTGTTACCCGTGATTCAGACCGATATTACAACGTTTGAATGGCTGATACAGTTACATGTTGCTGAAATAATAGCCTCAGTAATATTGCTCAGTGATAGCAAAGGAAATTAAAATGAATCTTATAAACTTACATTAAGACACGTAATATTTGTTTTAATTGTTGTGTAGGATGCACAGATCGCGATTAGTGTGCAACTATTTCCGTTCAAACGATTTAATTATTTCAATAACAGGACACAGTTTAAATTATTTTGAAAAAAAAAAATTAAATAGTTAAGGCCCTCTGCTGTAACATCAAATGCCAGTTGTTATTCTGACCCATGCTAAGTAACAATCTAACCAAAACTTTCGCTAGCATTGATGCTCGAAAGTTAAAGGCTTTCTCTTACGCTTTTATGGACAAAGAATTTAATGAATACTTCTCTATATCAAAAGAATATTACTTAAATATAAGCATCTAATTATTAATATGCCGATTTAAAAGCAATGCATACTTTTATATCAGTGTTCTGTCTGTTAATTTATTCGCGGATGATTAGAAATGTTATTAACCAATGTGCATGACCAAGAACAGTAGCGTAAAGCGCGACGTTATTGTGCGACGTTATTGTGCGACGTTATTGTGCGACGTCATGGCGTGACAGATGACGTCTTAGATGTCAAAGAGTTGCTTATTCTAATATTAGATTAGTAATTGCGAAGAGTGTACAGATCTGAATAGAAATTATTTGAAAGAGAAGTAATTTAAATGTAACAGACAATTTGCATGATCAGAAAAAGAAGTGAAATACGTTTGCGTTTCCCTCCATTTCTAACCGATTACATGATACAAATAACATGATTTAGGAACATGTTACGTTACGCAACATATCAGTGAGAATATCTCAGAAGGAACAGTCTATGTTGGTTTGTCTTCGAGCGACACGATCTTGTAGATAATAGTACTTCTTGGTATTGCGTGAGAAGCAGGTACTACTTTCCGCTAAGAGGAAACCATCCGCGGCAGATTACTAACTAAGTATTATCAGTGCAGGCTAGACGATCCTGCGCGTGGTTGCGGGCGTTTTGTCTCGCTGGACGCTAACGGCGAGCGCTATCTGCGGTCGTCCATTACGGCGCTGATAGCGGGCGGGATTCGCGAGGCTTCTCTTTATCACTGCCCTCACAGGAGTAATGGCCGCCCGCCTACACCGCAATCTGAACCGCTGCGCCGCTCTAATCTTTCATAATTAGGCAATTAGGTGGCCCACTGATTAAAACGTGAAAGGCTGCGCTGTAAAAACCGCACACTTGTTGTCACCGCAGTCAAATTACACGACGGGCAGCCGGAGGCAGATAAAGCCCTATCGCCTGTGTCCATCGGCCGGTAATGTCTGCTCCCAGGGCGGCAATTACCACCGCACACCACTGTTACTAACCACCTCGTACTCTAGTGTGTAGACTGCGCCATCAACTGTATCCTATGAGAAAAGCTCCAACAAAACCACTGGCGGGTTGTTCTTACTCCAGATATCTCACACCAAAAATAAGATTAACTAAAGCATTAACTTACGTTGGTCCTCTGTCATCATTATCATGTGTCTCCCGGGTGGTCCGCGGGCCTGTGTTTGGGCAGCCTTGGATTACACAAACCATAGGCTAATACTCAACCGCAGGTTTGTATGACAGTACTCTAAGAGGAGTGTATCTCAAGATGTATTAGCTGTTTGAGAAGATTTTACGTATAATTCGTTCGTATTTTCTAAATAAAAAAATAAAAAACAAAAAATTGATTGCAAGTAGGTTTGTTGACATTGTATAATGAACAGTTAAACGCTGTTTCTTGTTATAACAAGAACCATGATTTCCTAACGCTTTTGATCACACTTTTTGATACTACATTTCCAATTTATCTTTTATTTGTATGTTCGTTTGCGCCAACTAGGATCACGTTAATCCTTCGTTTTTGGCCTGAATTTGTTTTGGATGCGTACGTTTCCGTGTTAAGCCTATGATAGTTACTTCTAGAGGGGACCTACAGTTAACCCAACCACAGAAGGGTTCAGGTGTACTTCAAATTTCACAGCAAGCCGTGGCAGGGATTAACGTAGGGTTAAGAGCTTATGAATTTATCCTCCGAGACAGGGATTCGAATCGGGGACCTTAACCTTTCCAGCAAGGCCACTTTACCACTGAACGAGTAGGTCATCCTATATTTGGATTTTACCTTTTTTTATAGTATAGTGTTCTTAAGTTTTCTTGAAGTACCGTGTTCTGCTCACATCAACCGTGATGTTTACAGTAACAGAACTGACAAGAGAAAGTGAGTCATACGGTGTATGAATAGTTCAGCATTACCAAAGAGTGTAAAATCTTTACGCGATAAATGTTAATGTCGCTATATTAGCCAAATACAGTTTATACATATATAAATATTGTTTCTACCATATACCAAGAGCGAAAAAGCAAAGTTACAATGTATAACATTAGAATGCTACGTAAACGTGAAAGGAACAATAGCATTCGCAAAACACCTCACAACGGGACACAGTCCACTGCAAGTTCAGTCGTGAATGGCACTGTAATCATGTTCCAATTTTAACCGGTGAACCGTGACATTTATTGAATTTTTCTTATTTTGCTCTTTCAATGCAAACAAAAAAATATATATTCAAAAGATTAGTGTCTAGAAGCAGGGACCCATCGCATACACCGAGCTTGATGTGTGACCTGGTATTCGATAGGACGCTGGCTCAAATCCCTGTCCGGGCATCTAGATTTCAGTTTTCCATGGTTTACCGAAATCGTTCCAGGTGAATGCCTGTATGTTTCATTCAAGAGGCCAGGGCAGAATTCCTTGTCATTCCTTGCCCCATTCCTTTCCCGCGTCCAATCACCTCGACATCAACAAAGTATAAAACCAAAAGCGTAAGCATAAGCAAAGGCTGTGTTTTCCACGGCCTTTTCGGATAGGGCCTAGTAGAACATTTTGTGGAAATGTTTGTATCGTGGGAGGAACTAACCTGAAATACGAGTGCCTTATGTGGAAAATATATCGGCTCTGCTCACTTAAATTTGATGGCTGATCTCGTTAAGTAATTACTGAAAACATATTCTCGATAGTGATTTTTTTATGGTGATTAAAATTAAGAATCTGATGTTACTTGTTAAGACCATTTAGAGATTCTAGTTTTACCCAGCATCATTCGTTCATGTTCGGTAAACAAAATTAAGTTCATTCCTAATAATTCGTTATGCACTACAGAAATTTTGCAATATTCATTATCTGCAGCATCTCTTCAACAATGTCAGTCTTGTCAGCTGGTAACATTCCTTTCTCGTAAGAACAAGCTGCATGTTTGAGGTAGAAAAGTTTGTACTGAGATTTGCCCTGTTTTCACTCGCTCTTGAATTGATTTTCACCTGTGACAGAAATTTTTACATGTTTGGATTCGACGCAAAGTTCTGTTTCCTCTATAAGTTAGAGGATTACTGGGATTAAATAAGTGTAACCATGAGAGAGGCCAATTACCAGGCAAACTGTAACTGTGTCACCGAAGTGACTAAATTATTCTTCCCCCCTTACGGCTTTACGCTTCGTCGACGGCTGTCATTAGAGGCGGGATGGGACTGGGGGCAAGTAATGGGAAGGAATTCGGCCATGGTCTTTTTGAAGGAAGCCTGGAGTGAATTGGGGAAACCGTGGAAAACCCAAATATGGATGCCCGGACAGGGATTCGAACCCGCGTCCTCCAGAATGCGAGGGCAGAAGGTTAACCATTCACCCACCACGCTCGATAAAAAAAAAAAAAAATATTCTTCACTGCTATACGAGTGCTTTATATCTGGTACATCAGAAAATACAGAAAAGTTTACTTTGTCCAGAACATGAGTTTGTTGTTTCAGACATCACTTTGGACTATTTAAATGCTTTAAATATGCTTTACATCTGGAAGAATTAAGATATACGTACTGCTACACTTCCTAGTCAAAAGTTGAGATGAAATGAATTTATATGAAATGCTCTCGGGTGACCAGCCTAGTCAAATAACCAGAAGATGGCGACAGTGATTGTTATCGCCGAAACAGTTATTTGATTCGGCTACACGAGAGCATTTCATATATTCTCAACAGCAAGAGAAACTGTGTTCTTATGAAATAAATTTAATTGAAATGGAATGCATGCTCCGCTGGAAATCGTCCTACCCAACCAATTACATATTTTTATTATTATCTTATATACTACTAGCTTCGAGCCCGTCAAAAATGAAGGTTTGAATGCAATATCCTGAAAGTTCATTTTTTTTAATTGGTTAATTATATGGAATTGTTATTACATAATGCTAATGTCCTGGATTTTGTAATGTTCTATATATTACATTTGCAGTTCACATAGCGATACAGTAGAACTTACTACTGTATTAATGACGATGGAAGTATAGAACCAATAAAATTAAAAACAAATTAGGAATCCCACAAGAACTTTTGCTGTCAATGTAATATCAGTTTTATTCCTGGTCCAGGCACAATTCAGCACGATAAATATGAAACTTCTTTCCCCCGCAGTAAATAATACTCCCAGTAACATGGCGCTTATGAAAACAGTTTAAATGGTTTGTAAAACTCATTTCAGAGCGAATTATGCTGTAACAAAATGTGTCAGATGCGATTCTGGTCAACTTAGCCCCAACCTCCATTAACATTGCATTCGAAAATCATAGCTTTTATTACCCTCATATGAATAACGACAGGCAGCACCTATGGTGGTAGTCTGAATTTATTCTGGAAAAGATTGCATGAAAAAGCGAATATCGACCATTTTTAATGAAATCTTCGTGATATGAGTACTATACTGTGGTTAGTTTATCCGAGTATTTGACTATGATTTATTTAAATAAATACATTTTACTTTAATGACGGAAAGCATAATATCAAAAACGGATAACGGTCATTTATCTTGGTGATACATTTCGCGATTCGTAAATTTGGTGTAAACTTTCTTCGAGTTTTTAATCAACTTCATTGTTTCTTATCATCTGCCAAAAACATTCTTAGGTTATGTTTTAACCTCGTTCTTGTAACTGGTACAGATAAAATAACGCAAACTGGGAATACTCTTCTCCTTGCATTAATTTTTGCATCTGGTTGTCATAAATAAACAAAAAGAAACATGTAAATTTAAATGAACGTACCAATTGTAACTTTGTAATGTATGATTGCCTCGCATTAATTTTCTATCTCTGCTCGCCGCTATTTGGATGCAAGAATATCGTTGTTGAATTGCAAATTATAAATTGAAATCATTTTTAATTATATCTTTCGTGATATGAGTAACTTCTTCTGGTTATATTATCAGAATATTTTGGTTAGATTTTATTTAAATAAATGCATTTTTATAATTTCGAAAACGGATGACTGTTATATATTTGTCTGATACATAGCGCGATCACATACGTTTCTCTGAGTTTTTAATAAACTTCATTGTTTCTTATCGTCTGCCAAAAAAAAATCTTAGGTTATGGTTTAACCTAGTTTTGATAACTGATACAGATAAAATAGCGTAAATATTGAATCCCCTTTTCCTTACATGAATTTCTGCGTCTAACTGATACGGATAAAATAGTGTAAATATTGAATCTCCTTCTCCTTATATGAATGTCTGCGTCTAGCTGTAAATAAACGAAAAGCAAGATGAAGGTACGAATGTAATATGGTGGTTGATGATTGGCCGTTCTCTAGCCAATAGCAGTAGCAGCTATAGACGACGCATCCAGACTTCTCGTTAGCGTTTTATATAAGGGGATAAGAGTTAAATTTATCCCCCCCCCCACCCCATCTATTTTTGCCATTTATGAATTTTAGTTTTAATTTTCTTCAGCGCTTTTGGTAAATGGTTCATCACTTCCCTCGGAAGTTTTAATCCCGGCACCCTTACACACAAAAGAAAATTTTCCTATATCCTTATGCATGAAATCAAGTGCCAGCTTATGCTCATCATCATCTTTTCCCTTCCATGCACTACTTACTCCTAATTCTTGGACAGATATCCCTACAAGCACCATCACCTACATACGCCTCGAACGCTCCCAGCACTCTCTCTCTCTCTCTCTCTCCACCCCCCCCCTCTTCCTCTTGTCTTCCAGTGACTCCCAATACAGCTCCTTTATGATATCAGTTACTGACTTCGATCCGAGCTTGGTGTCGAGTGTCAAATCAAACTGTGGGAATGTAGGCGGAGCCTGTGCTGAGTGGTGTTGCCGCTGCCGCAGGTCCGTCGCCGCAGCCGCCGCCGGCGTCTCCCGCGCCCGCCGACGCGGGGGTGGACTGCGGCAGCGCGCCGCCCCCGCCGCCGCCGCCGCACAGCGACCACGAGGGCGACGGCGACGGCCCCGACGGCGAGGAGGCGGAGGCGCCGCGCCGCAAGCAGCGCCGCTACAGGACCACCTTCACCTCGTTCCAGCTCGAGGAGCTCGAGAAGGCCTTCTCCAGGACGCACTACCCCGACGTCTTCACCAGGTACACGGCGCCACTAGTCAACTCTCACTATCCAAACATGTTACGAGACGTCCACATATTTAACTCTCTCTCCCCGGATTTTTACCGTTGTCCCCCCATATTTATTTTTAAATTTAATTTTTAATGATCACTGACTGATTAATGTATTCGTTCTAAGAAAGAAATACGAAGTAGATTTGTTTCCATGTATGTATCCAACAATGAAAGAAAATTAAAAACACGCTGCATCTTGGACATAACATCTTTTGAAACTATGTCTCCTTCCTGTGTGAAGCAACGTTATCTCTGATCCTCTCTAGAATTAACAGAAAATTCAGTACAGAGAATATGCACTTGTATGCTGCAATTAAGCTATTATATTTGAGTCAGTAATTCCGTGAGGTTTTAATTTTGCTGTCACTGCTTCATGTTAAGTTCTATTTTAATGGTGTCCATCCATAAATCATCAATTTCTCTATTTGTGTTTTGATAGTTTTGGTTACCTCTCTTTCGGAGCGAAGCTATTTTTCTAATTGCTATGGTAGGCAGGGTTCATTCCTCTGAAAAATGCCACCGATAACAAGTTGGATGCAAAATGAGGTACCTGTTTTTTTGCTAACGGATTACTGCTAGTCGACGTGGAGGTCATTAGAGGCAAGAAAGGACAGGGGTCAAGGAACGGGAAAGAATTCGGCCATGGCCTTTCTGAAGAACTCATCCCGGCGTTCGTCTGAAGTCCTTTGGGGAAACCATGGAAAACCCAAATCTGGATGCCCGGACGGGGATTCGAAACCACGTCCTCCCGATTGCAAGGCCAGAACGTTAACCGTTCACCCACTACGTTCGGTAATTAGGTACCATATATTAAAAATACAAAATATATAACAATGTTAAATATGTTTATTTAAAGCTAACCTAACCATTAATTGTATAATTTACAACAGTGCAACGTGTCGAAAGTGTCCCCGGAATCGGTGAAAAATTCTGGTAACCCTAGAGTAAATCAATGCAAAATAAGAAAGAATAATACAAAACATATGTTCAAATGCAAAGCGTAACTGTGAAGATGATACAAAGGACTAATAGTATAGGATCATTTTTAATATGGTCTCTCTGAGGAAAAGTGCTCGACTAAATTCGTTTTTAAACCAAAAAAATCCATTATAATCACATGGTAGTTTGGTTTCTCAGCAGTAATGTGTATAACTAGACGCCATCAGCTTAGGGTAAACAGTGATGGCCGAGGGTAGTCGATTAGAGTTCAGCCACGATAATTAATGGTTTTAATTAGTTCTAGTGTTCAACGTGCGCTGTATACAATGTGCGTATCAATAACACTTGACAAAAGTAAAATACCAACTGTAGCAGGACGTATTGTCGAAAAGGCTAAACACCATTTAGAATAAAGTAATAAAACATACTCGGACTGGAATCGTTTTCGGTCATTCACGGCATTTTCAAAGGTCTTAACTTTCTGTTCACGTGTTTTATGTATGGAAGTACTCTGCAGAGCTTCCTTGAGTTGGTTTTTGGGTTAACGTGTATGCTGTTACCACAGAGGCAAAATATGTTTCATCTAGGGACTCTGTAATTCAGCGCTTAAGTCTACACAAATTTTAGTGCAATTAAAAACTTTTTCTCGATTTCCTTCATTATCATGCTGTACAATATTCTAAAATCTGGTTGAAAAATTGATAACACTAATATTAACATTTAAAAACGAGAAATTAATACTTACAGTACTAATACATATCATCATTATCGAATTTCTACTCTATTCCATCATTTAATGTTATAACTCATCTATTGTTTCCATATCCATTACTTCTTTACTGATAAAGCCTGAACGATGTACTTGTAAAGGAGGCTCAAGTATTATAACACTGATGGTAGTTTACGGTGTCCTTTTATTACACGAAAATGGCGCAAATTTCGACTCGAATACATAATTTTATTTTTACCATTATTTTCAGATTCCGATGGCAGTTATTAAATCAGTTGAGTAAAGAACATATTAGTGTACATGATTTTGACAAAACTGTATATTTGCCATCATCAATAGATGGATAACTAGCGAAAACAAGTAACATGAAAGTTTTAAGAACAGGATTCTTTTTTGGTTTTATTGAAATATTCTATAAATAGAATAAGAATATTAGTTTATGTATTTAACGCATCACTAGATACGTACAATTTGAAATCAAGTACAAAAATAAAAACAAAACGTAAGTAAGTTATATGTTCTACTGCTGCCACCTATCACAACCAGAGAAAGAATTATGACTAAGAATAATACGGATGAAATAAAAAAGTACTACTTTTATTTTAGACAATTTAAACTAAAGAAGACAATAAAAAAGAAGGAAGTTCAGTAGTAAAACGTATCGAAAGCTCATAAGAAAAATGGAGGTGTAACCCAGATGCACTGGCGCAACGAAAACACAAATCGAACGAAATTCTAACACTACAAGCAAGTGATGTCAACTTGATAAATTTCCGTGCAATAACTTTCCAATGCTTGATCACTTTTAAAACATTATGTTGCGGATGGAGTTTGATGAATGAGACTACGTGTGCAGGTATTCTTTCTGCACATTTTGTGTGTTCTCGTTGTTTTAACAGCCTTTGAATAATTGCCGGGGTGTAGTCGTGTAATGAGGCATTAAAATGGCACGGCAGCACCTGGACATAAGGAAGCAGACTTAGCGCAAGACCAAGCAAAGGATGGCTGGAAACAGTCGTACAGGTTGTAAGGGGAAGTACCTGCAGTTACCTTCAGATTAATAACCGCACAAGTACCAGCCGCCGGCCCCGGTAGCGTAGGGGCTAGAGCGCTAGCTCCACGTGCCGAAGGTCGCCGGTTCGACTCCGGCCGCGGGCATGGGTGTTTAAGTGTTGTGAATGTAATGTCCGTCCTGTGCTGTGTCTAATTGACTGGAAAAATTTCATACTGGAAATACTGAAAGCACTGAGTGACATAATTACTACTGAGTTGGCTGTATGGCTTCAGATGCCCAAAGACATTGGAAAAAAAAAAACAAGTACCAGCCGAGCGTCATGCGATTAAATGACTTTAAGAGATATTCTGTACGCGGCAGATCATAAGGAAACGCATTGGGCATGTTTAGTCGGCAATGCCGAAGGTTTGTTGGGCCACCTGAAGGTTTCTCGAAACTTATAAACTGTATTAGACGTTGATATATTTAGTATTTGTCGATTAAATACGGAATATGTTTTATGTTCTTACTAGCTGACCCGGCAATGCTTCACTATTGCTGGACTTGAGTAGGCACATAGATTAAATGAAAAAATATTTACATATAAATTTTAAACTGCTGTTTCATTCATTTTCAGTTGGAAAGGGTGAGAGGGGATGAGCTTTGGAAAACATATGCAGGCAGTATTTTTCTGTTTGTTTCAAAGTATATGTGTGCAAAATTCCCATTGAAATCTGATGAAATATGTGCTTTTGTCTAAATTATGGGGAGGAGGGGTGGGTTATTTAATTATTTTTTTGGCAGGGACCTTCTCTGTCATCCCGTCGACAACTCACCAAAGCATCACCGTCAACGGACGAACGGTTTGCGGGTTTGTTTAAATTATGGGGTGTTATGGGGAAGAGGGGGTAATTAAGGTGGTGGAAAGAGAGGAGAGGGATTGGGTTTTTGTGAAATTAATGTGTACAGTATTTCTCTCTCTTTTTTAAAGTATAAGTGTACAAATTCTTATCTAAATCGGGTAAAAAATGTGGTTTGCCTAAATTATGGGGTAAAAACGTAATGGGGGTGGAAAGGGGACGAGGGGATTAATATTCGGAAAGCGTATGTAGGCAGTATTTTTATGTTTGTTTTAAAGTATAAGTGTACAAATTCCTATCTAAATCGGATAAAAAATGTGGTTTTGCCTAAATTATGGGGTGGAAATTTTTTTTCACTGGAACCTTCGCAGACGCACACTCTCCAAAGTTTCATTGCAATCTGATAAATGGTATATGAATGCATAGAAGACAAACAAACCCACAAACCCACAAACAAACATTGATTTTTATATACAGGGTGTTCGCCGGAAAACGCAACCCTCCCAGTCTGTTGCCGTCGGCAACTTGCTCGGACAGCGGAGCCAGCAGTTTCCGCCACACGGCACCGTGAATCACCGCACTGTTTAACACCTCCGCTGCCCCAACAGTGCAGTGCAGTGACCCTTACATTGTTAAGAACGGTTTCTTTGCATTGTAGCTAGTTTGTGACTTCAGTCTCTTATTAATCAGTGTTGTGAATAAACGTTTCTTTGCGGTTTGGCTGGTTTGGGGCTTCATACTCTTACTAATCTGTACCGTGTTTGAGTGTGAGTAAAATTATGGTACGTTACAGTTTGCAACAAAGAATATTTCTCGACGATACATATGTGAAGAAGAAGTCGTTTAAAAAGTGTCGCAGTAAATTTCGTCGCGAATATCCTGGCGCTTTACTGCTAAATCAACAATTCTGCGTCTGGTTAAAAAAGTAAGAGAAACGGGTTCATTTTTTAACAAAAAGAGACTGTCGGTCAACCGTATTCTCACAGAGGGGAAAATTGACGATATCGCTTTTCGACTAGAACAGTCACCCAAAAAATCATTAAGTCAGTTAGGGCAGCGTGTGTCTCGAAATATGTTCAGAAGATGTGAAATGTGCATTACACAAGAGTGTCAACACTTCCAGCATCTTTTATAAGGTAAGCTAATGAATTACGTCACATTTAAATGCTTAGCACATACAAGTTTATGAAATAGTCCGCGGCCGACGGTCGAACAATGCCGGGAGCTGACCGCTCGCTCGCCGCGAGCAGTTTCTTCCTTGTAGCGCTAACAGTGGGTTGCGTTTCCCGGCGAACGCCCTGTATAAGAAGAAGAAGATGTAGTACCGTTTTTGAGATAGAAGCGGTAGACCAGCTAACAATAAGTGATACAAAACTTACAGCTTTATTGGCCGCTGACATCTTTAATTTTTAATGAATAACATATTTTAGTTTTCAGTTCAATGAGCTCTGAACATTTACAGTTAACATGTTGGGGATAAAAAAAATTAAAAAAATATGCTTCTAATAGGCTTCTTGTTTGTAAAATTCCACTTACCTTTTGCTGGTTTAGCATTGCTTCAGTGATGTTGTTACTGCCGACGAGCAACCAGCTCAAAATGACCATGAGGAGGTATCAGATTTGGTTACGAAACGTTGGCAATCCCATCATCAATGAAGCAGTGATAAGCCTGCCAAAAATTAAGCGCAATTTTACGAGGATAAAATTTTTTTTCGTTCCTCTTGTATGTAAAATTTTATATAATTTTGAATACTATATTCGGTTCTGTTTCAACGAAACACATATCGGTTTAAACACATGAAGGTGGTTCGAGAAACCAGACAGAAGTAACAACTTCTATATGATTGGCTACAAGTACCGCAGGTTACCGTGGTTCAGTTGTATTAACTTGGCTGATGTCTGGTTACGTCGCGCAGTGTAAGATGAGCTTGAGGCTGGCCCCCGCCTGGGTGGTGGTGAAGCAGCGTGGAGACCCCCGCTGCGGAAATGACAGGTTCATAAATGAGAAGCCGCACTAAACGGGAACCTCCCCGAGAAATCTATTAGCGGGGTTGTCAGGCGACCTCGTCGAGCCTCTCTTGTTTGCCAACACGTCGCTTGATTGATCTGCTGGCAGTCTGGTAATTAGATGCGCGCAATTACTGGCCGTAATATTTCAGGTGTGCTTAATAAAGCGGGTCGTTAATCAGAGTCTCCCCTGGAGGCCTCGTTACTGGCGCCAACACTTCAGCAGCCCGCGGCGCGTAATCAGGAGAGTCCACGGCGGGCGGCGTACCCACGCTCAGCCGCACTCCACGTCGCCTCTAGCAACAAGTAACGTCGGAGCAGGTGTTGGGAGGACACTATAGCAGCATCCTCCAACGAAATGTCAACCTCGGCCTCATGCGCTGCACCCTATTTTCACTCTGCCGACTCGTGGTGCCCGAAGCATAGGGAGCGTCCATAAACCACGTAACTCCATATTGGTCTCTTTAAACTCCCCTCCCCTCCCCACCCAACCCCTCCACGTGGCCCAACGTGGCTTTTGTCTCTAACCCCCTCCCAACCCACGTAGCACATAGGTTTTTCCTTATTGATTCCAGAAGACATTTTGTACTGTTATCTCTTTTCAGACATACGGAGATAATTAAATGACGGAAATAAATATTCATGCGCTGTTCTTTTTTCTGTACCTCATTATAACTGTGACAATTAATATGAATGAAAAGCTACGTGGCCTGACTCGGAAACCCCCTCCCTCCCGCCACGTAGCCCAGCGTAGTTTACAAGCCAACCACTCCCCCCCCACCTTTTTCCCTAGACTGAGCCACGTAGTTTGTGGACGATCCAATACTGCCGCTGCATGCCACCAGAAAATAACAAGAGTGCAGAGAACCGGAAAGTGATTTCTCAACAATGGCTTTTGTCACGGCTTCTTCTTCTTTTATACCGCCTTTCGAGTCGGCTGCCATTAATGAGTTTTAGTCATCGTTGGCTCATCCCTTATTCGGGCATCAACTCCCCAGATAAAGGCTGAAATTTAGGAAAAGCTTCATTAGGACGACAGCTGTATTAGATGTACCGCCGAAAGATACCCGGCTCAGTCTGTGGCGAACAAGAATGACTCATGTGAATTGATGGGTACCTACTGTAGAGGCACTACCACCTGGTGGCAATCTAAACTGGAAGACATGGAGAGCGCTAAATCAGTTGAGAACTGTTAGAGGCAGGACGAGGGATAACCTGGCATGATGGCATTATCTTGAAGATCTAAATACTGCGTGTGAGTGTGGGGCAGAACAGACCATTCAGCATTTATACAATTAGCAGCAGTTCCTGTCAACCTGTACTCTGCAAGATCTCCTTCGCGCCAGTGACAATGCCATACAAGATGCTGACTTTTGGTCATCCGTAGTATTAATTCATTGGTATTGATTGATATCATTTTCTTTCTATCTTTCTGTTTTGTTATGTTATTGATAATACTGTTTCTAACAATTGTAACAGCAGCGTTTTTGATATGAAATAAAAATAAAATCGTTGGCATCGTCAAATTTGGAACTTTGATTTTGCTGACACCTAGCATTTTATACCTACTGCCAGGTCGTGCTGTGAACTAATGGGGGAGCCAAGTGTTGCCATCTGTTTGTGAAAAGTGCAACTATGTTTTGTGTGTGATAAGTGAATTTTCTTTTGTGAAATGTATATTTTATGAGGTGGAGATTGGAGACCGTCCCAGAATTCGCCTTGATGGCCTAAAAACTGCGGTCAGGACGTTGTCTGGGCTCGTGCCCGGTGCCGTTGTATCTTACTGACTGAGTGCGCGGCGCTTCAGCGCACTGAGCCACTCTGGCGGCATCTAAAGAATGAAAAATCAGATATGATCAGCGGGAAAGAAAAACAGAAAGCAATTATAAACTAAGACATTAAGAACAAAAACAGTAACCATAGTGCATATAATTTTCTAAAATTGTATTACCAGGGTTTATCCTTCGAAAAACAGTTAAACTATGAGAATTTCTCAAAGAAGAGTCAACAGAAACATTCTACGCCCTGAAGAGCAAATTGTTAGTAGTTTAAAGAAGGCATTTAAAAAAATATCGAGAGTAAAAAAGTTCAAGTTCAATTAGATATTTTTGGGTTTTTCAACGTATGCAATAGAATCCTGGTGTGTGAAGTATACAATTAATTAGCTACCCAATTATTCGCGGTGTTATTAGAGTATGATCCACACTAATAAACAAAATAAGAACAAGGCAGAGATGTTATGAGTGTTCTAGTGACAACTACAGAACATTGACTACAATACAAATTAAAGCTACGAAAGCTACATTATTAATGGAACAAATCTCAACTTCCAACATGACGCTGTTGAAACAGATCAAATAATGAAAGCGAGAGTCTAATTAAATATGTGAAGGGTGAGCAAACTCTAACAGCGTGGAAATTGGGGAATACTGCAAATTAATCTTGGTTTTCGAGTAAGAAAGAAAGGGACATGTTTTGAAAAAAAAAATCGAGAAATTAAATTTTTTTTTCTTCTACTGGCTTTACGCCGCATCAACGTCGTAGTCATTAGAGGCGGGAAAAGATTAGAGGCAAGGAATGGGTACGAATTCGGCCATGGCCGTTTGAAGGAAACATCCCGTTCGACTGGAGTGATTTGGAGAAAGCGTAGAGAACCCAAATCAGGATGACTGGAGAGGGATTCGAACTAACGTCCTCCTAAATGAGAGGCCAGAACGTTACCTCTCACCCACCACACTCAGACTGAAATAAGCATATAGTTTAGCTGATAAATCTGACGGCATACTGGCGAGAATTTCAACAGTACTAGGTGCAAACATATTGCATATGTGCAAACTTAAACAAATGTTCGATGAAAATGTAAGCTAAAGCAATGTCAAACTGTCTGAAAAAAATTCAATTGAAGAATAAAATGCATAAAAAGAAATATATTTAAACGAGGTGATCAAAATTTAAACACGAAGAATTAAATTTGCCAACTGAATTTAGAAATTGATATATCAGAGGTAAATACCCAAAAGTACTAGGATAAAACTAAATAATTACGATATAGAATTATTACTGGAGCAAATCCACCCCTGTCTTATGGCACCCAACTGAACACCGCAATACTACCTGCTAAATGGGCCTGATATTTCACATGGAGTGTTCTAGCTGGCAGAGGTAATGGTCAGTTTAAGTGTTCGTAAGAATACTGGCCGTGACTGCTATTCGAACTAGGCTCTCCAGATTCTAGATCTGCTGTCATGCCAATTAAACCGTTAGCCACCAGAGCCATCACCGTAAAGGATGAAGCAGGAAGACAACAGACCAATATTTAAGACATGAAATAAAAAGTGAAGAAAGAAATACATTGATAAATAGCTGCAACAGAACCCAGAAGAATCAGAAATGAAAATTCTTGGTTATAGGTGCTGTCAATGAAGCATTTGGGAAGATCAAATAGAATTTTGAAGAAATAAGGAAAAATATTGTAAGTAAATTCCTCCCTTTTTTTTTTTAAAAAAAAAAGGACGGATTCAGGGAAAGGGTACATATAGGAACTGTATGGAAACAATCTGGAAATTAATGTGCCATGGAAAGAGAGTACTTTTGTTACGCGAGATCCTAATTTAACAACAAAATTGAATAGTCCTTTACAAGATTTACACTCAAATAAAAGAGAACCTGTTGATTCGAAACTATCAGAATTCCAAAAAAATCTAGGAGAAGAAAGAATTAAAATATTGTTAATTCATGATAGAGGAGATTTTCACACAAATTTTCATAAAGATACCTTCCTCACATTTACGATGAAAGTTTTACGGTCAAATGCGAAAACTATTGTACGTATATTTTTTGACGTCACATGCTACAAAAGTATTAACTAAGAAATGAATGACGTAATCGATGAAAATCAATTTGGGTTTAACGGAAAAATAGTACCCAAGAGATTTATATTAATATTTTTAGGATGAGTATGTGTTATTGGAAAAGCTTTTTATAATGTCGGAAATTTTAAAGAAATAAAATTGTAATAAATAGATAAAGGATTATTTTATGATCTCTGTAAGAATTTGTTTGGTGTAATGAACACGAATTATTACTAAAAGAGGAAAACATTCACTACCGTTCTTTAACTTTAATAAAGAAGATGGGAAAGAGGTGAAAAAAAATTGTAGTGTGGCATCGGGAAAAAACATTCATTATTCTGCGGCTGGCGTGGTGTAATGTTGTTAACATATAGGAATGAGGACACGAAAAATTGCTGATGGGCACGTGCGAATTGTAAGACAAAGAATTTTTACTGAAATAAAACAATATAATGTCACAGATTGGAGCAAAAATGATACAGAAACAGTATAAAAAACCGTGCCACATGAAACGGTAATTAGATCACGAGAATTCTCTTATTAACCCTGCAGTAGTCGCGCTCTGTAAAGTCCCATTAGAAATATATGTAATCCACGCGACCAGTGCAGGGTTAAGGAAGTATAATTACAACTGATGGTCAAAGTAACACTTTTATCAAAAGCAGAATAGGACTAAAAACAGAGACTTTTTCTTTTAGTATCGATCATTGAAGACTTCGGAACACTTACTAATACTATGCGTATTAAGGGAAGCTCGTTTTTGCAGATAAGTTTGGACTTTCTAAGGCTCAAGCATCGTTAATGTTGTTCTATAGCTGGTTGCTGAAAATTGAATGGAACTACGGTAAGAGCTGGTTCTGGAAACAACTGTTGAACAAAACAATTCGTTAAAGAATATCAGAGAATGGATGGTATATCATACTTTAAATTCCATGTCTGTGGAAGAACTACAGTGGAATGCAAAGATCAGAATTTTGGAACAAAACATTGAGAATTTTGGTTGTATTTGAAATGTGTAAATGAAGAGATTACAACTAGGAATAGAAGATATTGAGGAGTCAGTGAGAATAGAAAGAGCAGATATGACTTGTATGAACGAAGATTTTCCCGGCGTATTGCTGAAATGTACTCGTCACGGGTTCTCCGGCGGATAGTTTTGATGAAAGACGTGCATTCGTGGGCTAGCTCTGCCGCTATCATCAGATCTCTTGTTACGTCTGTAGTCTGCTTCGGTTGTCACAGACGTAACAACAGACCTGATGATAGCGGCAGAAGTAGTCGCCGAAAGCTCGCCTTTCTTCAACTCTATACGGCGGAAAACCTGTGAAGAGTACGTTTTAAATGTTGCTTGTTTACTTAACCCGCAGATCTGCTTTCCACAACATTGACAAACGCTTTCGGTATGAACAAGAGACAGATATTTAGGAGAGACGAAACAGCGTACTGAGAGTCTATACTATTATCATGAGCAATGATTGTGTGACTTTTTTTTTTTCGGTGACATAAATTGCTCATGTCCTCGGGTCTTCCTCCTGCCGGCACGTATGTAACACTTCTTTGTAGCCGTATTCCAGGTAAAAATCAGAAGTCACACTCTCAATTACGGCTTCCATTAACCAAAATGCAACTGTCAATTTAACTCCTAGTTTGAAAATAGTTTTTTTAGTTAGTTGAGTGGTATCGGATAACAGTTTCAAAGTGTCATTTAAAAGAGACTCTCGGCAGCAAAATCTAAACATGTTATCTGAAGTTTGAATTTTGGTAACTACTTCATGTTCTGGGTGGCCTTGTCATCTGATTGTATTTTAGAACCAACGCTGGACTTCACAACTGCATTTGAAACTGCAGTGACAAATTTCTTATAAATATGTCAGATGCAGTTAAGAGCGTAATCATAACAAAAAAAAGAAGAAAGAAGGAAACGTACGAGTAGATAAACCACGATTAAATAATAAACCTTCTTATTTCCTACGACTTACGTTCTAATAATCAAATATATTGTCAATAGTATGTTCCATACGCTTGGAAAGTCTAAAAATAAAGCAACAAGCCGTAAATAGAAATAACGTAGGGAGCAACGTCTGAAGTTTCCAAGAATTAAGGAAGGTAATTTCGACGTACATTCCGAAGAAGCCATAAACAACATCAAACGCATTATACAGCAAAGATCTGCTTTTGTGCTGATCACTTTATTAGTTCCACACTAGAAGTAGTGGCATGTGTATGGCTGGCAAAGTAAGGATAGCTAAAATTATTTGTTGAATGCTTCGCTGAAAAGTTGTTTGTTTTGAAGTCAGACGCCTTCCTGAACGGCGCTGTGTATAATTTGCCATTAAGAATTCAACAAATTCTGCCAATTAGTAAAGTATAACGAATAAGAAAAGTTCTACAAAATGAAATATAAAGACTACAGGAAGCTTAAATCATGACTGGGTGCTTCCGACTCATTAGTCGATAGGTAATCAAGTATATTAGGCCAACACTGATCCTGCGAGCGGAGAAACCAATAAAGACTGTCTGCCGAGGAAAACGGCCAACTAGAGGGCACATCAACGTCTCTCTAGGTCGTATTCATAACTCAAAAAGTTATCTTCAAGAAGGGTAGAAAACATATTTTATGCGGGGAAATATACTTAAACATATTTTATGTCGACATCACAAGAGTGATAAAACGATACCCACCTTCATATTCATTACCTGAAGATGTAACAAACTGGGATCCATTCAGTTTCCAACTTCTGCAATGTATGCAAATTTTAAACTCTTTGTAATCTCTAAATTCAACCATGTATGACAGCACTGCAGTAGAAGATGCTGAATATGTTTCATTGCATTTAAGACCAGTATTGCAAGAACACTGCCTTTGAGTGGTATGGTTATGTAGCATGTATGCACGAGACAAATGCTCTTCTCTTACAAATGCTACAATAGAAGATATTTTCTCTTCGAGCCAACGAGGTAGAAACTGGGGTGAGGTCTTTCCATTAGCTTTGCTTGATACGTTAACAGAAAGACAAGCAAAAAATCCATTTTTTTTTTAAATTTAATGCATCTCTATCATCATTTCATTTATCCTTTGGAAATTTATTTTATGTACGGAGATAACTTTACTAAAACTTTATTATATAACGCAGAAAATTGGCTACTCAGCTCATCCTTCCAGATGTAAGTTATTATAATTTTCAATTAATTTTGTTTGAGCATGTGTCACTCTGGCAATTTCTATTCACACAAATTTCTGTTTAAGTTCTTTCAGTTTTTGAAATAGCATGTTCAGCATATCCTTAGATAATTTATTTCCCTCAGTCACGAATGAAGAATATTGACTGAAATTATCTTTCCTTTACACATATCACTGCTGATTCTATATCAAAATTTAACCAGAAAGTATCACCAAATTACACATTATGCACCCCCAACACTCTGTTCACCTCCACCTATCTTCAAATAACTTCCAAAACAGTTCCATTTTCCAAATCACTCTCTCGTTGTCTTCAATGGTAATGTTAACATGCAAGTCTAACTACCCTCTTTTGCACACAGTCCAAGTTTGATTTTTCCAATCCAATATATCGGTACCACACTACTGCGCCGTTCTGAAGCTCATATTCCTGGTTCATCCCCTTCTCACCATTTCCAATAAACGTACGTATTGACACTTCTCCCTGAATCATGACTAGCTTGTCCTGGCCAACTCAATTTATTACCAAATGTTGTAACAAGATTACACTTTATACCTTCAACAAGTAATTCGTCTTCTACCGTATAGTCACAAAAAAATCTTTAATCTTTCTCTCTGTGTACCTAACATGTTGACTCTTTCCGACTTTTGTCTTCGTTCCATATTCTCCAGTCCTCCTTAACATATTGTTCATATACCTCTGCAGAAATTCACATAACCGTCTTATTTTCATACATTATGTCGTTTTCAAATAATCTAACGTGTAAAAGAAGCAGCAGAAATTTCAAATAATACCAACAACATCAACAAATATAGCTGTCTTTTACTCCGCGATTCTTGGCGCTCGTTTCAATGTCAACATAAACAGTATTTCTGACGAAGGCTGCAGAGTGGCAGCTGAAAGCTGAGTTTATGAAATTAACAAAGCGGCATACCCTGAAAATCTATTAATCATGAATCCAACTTCCAACCGCTAAAAATACAATCGTTCATTACAGTGGTAAACAGCAATGGTTCTAGTACACTACCCTGTGGCATTCCTCAATATCAGCTCTTTTGATAACGCGTTTCCTTCATTTACTCTTTGCTTCCTATCATTTATGAATACCAACAAACTTCTTAATCCATTCATCATTTTATGAATCGCATTGTTAAACACTGTCAACTTGGCATTTCTTCTGCATTTCATCTTCATTAGTTCACTGGTTGTTATCCATATGAATAACTCCTCTTAAAACCATGTTGCTTATCTACAAACCACTCTCTTTTCTCACAGACATGATGTGGTTGCATGTGAAACTTTCCATCGACTTACTTATCACCGTGGTCAGACGTATTGTACTACGGTTAATTCCCAGCCCACGTGTCTCCCCTTCACCTTTTGTGGAGTATGCTCCAGACCTATTATAACTTTCTATTGCGCTCATTTATACTTATGAGATGACGGTCATGCTCTACTATTCCTAGATAACAGTCCCTGATGGTCTCATGAAACCAGTTGCTCAGTATTTTGGCCCTTTTCTTAACTTTCTTTCGTTATTCATAATTGTCTGAATACCTGCTTTATGCTTCAGCGCCTAGTCCTTCTAGTCGATAATTCTCTGCTCCTCCAGATAAAAGATTTTTTAAATGCATATTTGCCTTACCCTTTCCTACTCATAATTCCTTGTTTAATTGTTTCAATGTCCTTAGTACACTGCTGTTTCCTACACTATTCTGTTATACATAAGGACCAGTATTAATCGGAAACTAGGTAAAGAATTTATAAGGTACCCTAAATTTCGTTAGTGCTAACTGATTTTGAATTTACTTTTTTCCCCTCACTCAACCGTGAGACACTACCCTGAAAAGTGAAAGAGCACGGTTTGGTTATCTGTAAAGACCGAAATTTTTCACGCGCCTTTAACACGACCATTACCTTCAGCAACTGCCTTTGTGTATGTGATGGCTCCGTGGTGAGGATGTCACGTTAAAGGAAGAGGCCGTCCCTCCTCTCTCACATTGGCTTCGTCTGTCTGCCTCGAGAGGTGCCCGAACAAAAGCGTTTTTGCGCAAGAACTATTAATATCTCACTTCTCTTCAGTTTCAAAAGCCCAAATTAAAAGATTTTTATTTAGTATGAGAAACCTAAACTTTTTCTTCAGGGTTTAAATCTGCAAAGATTTTGTGGTGTATTTTTTCTCATTTAATGGGAGATCACTAAATATAAACTGTATATTTCACAAATTTTTTGTTTTATCCTTTCAAATTGTTAATAGTGTTTACTTGTATTGAATTTAAAGTAGCTTCCTATGCTTACGATTATTTATACCACTCATGTGTTTCGGATTTTCTTTCTTAGCATCGATAGTGCATCTAATTTTTTAAACAGATATTTGAACTATTTTTGTCTCTTTTCTGTGTATCAATGCAACGAGATATGCTTACGACCTAAATAACTTGTGAATACCTAGCAATAAAATATAGAATCAGGATAATAGAAATAAGATAATTTAGTCAAACTACGATTTTTCAGCAGCTGTGTGATTTGCTAAAAGTTTATATTTTACGTACCTACTCAAAGACGTAATGCAGAAGATCACATTTAATTCCAATATTATTTATTGTTTGCATAAAATCGATTAATTCCAAAGTTAATATAAAATTTTGTTGGCAGGGAATGCTGAATATTTTTTAAAAAGCTGCATGAGAGCAAATATTTCTGTTACTTATGTAATAGAGGGTATGAATTACTGTGGGTAACCTTATCTTCTTCAGTGCAATAAAAATAACAAAGGATGAGGAAAATGACTCATCACTCACAAAAGTTGAATGTTGCGACGAGTGAAAAACATATGTCACGAACAAAAACATATACAATATTTCGGTTTTACACCTTATTCATGTGGTAGGGACCGAGTCATATGGTTCGGGAGGTGCACACACTGAGTCTTGTGGTAAACTTAGGCGGGTATCACATGAATAAGGTGTAAAACCGAAGTATTGTATATGTTTATATCATGTCATATGTTTTTCACTCAGCCTTCAACTTTGGTGTGTGATGAGTCGTTTTCCATATTGTTTGTTATATATAATTCCTAAAAGCCGTTTCCTTTACCGAGCGTGGTGGATGAATGGTTAAAGCTCTGGCCTCTTATTCGGGAGGACGTCGATTCGAATAACCGTCCGGGCATCCAGATTTGGGTTTTCCATGGTTTCCCCAAAACACTCCAGGCGGATGCCGGGATACTTCCTTCAAAAGGCCATGGCCGAATTCCATCCCGTTCCTTTCCCCCAGTCCCATCCCGCCTCTAATGACCTTGACGTCGACGAGCCGTCAAGCTTTAAGTAAATAGTAGTCCATTTCCTTTATCCTTAATATCACTTCAGTGAAATAAAAGTGATTCAAAGAAACTGGATATTAAAGTTCTGTTCAGAGACTATTTAATCACATCTAAGAAGGTGCTGACAAACGAGCGGTAACCAGGGAGCCTGTTGACACTGCTAACGAAATGCAATCAAAGCCAACCGGCGAATTCAATACTGTTAACCACATGCATACAAGTATAACGAAATAACGGGACTCTGTTAACCATTTGTATCCAGTTCTGACGAATATTCAGGAAACTGCTTATCATATGCATTCAGTGCCAAAAAACGAAACAGACACTGCTAATCAGATGAATCCAGAGCTGTCAATCGAATAGGACACTGTTAAACAGATGTACCCACTGCTGACGAATGAACTTCTAACCGGTTGCATGCAGTGCCGACGATGGACTGCTACGATGTATCTGTTGGGACCGCTTTCCATTATGCATCAGAGATCTGCGTTACCCACGAGGGCTGCAAGAGTGGCTGTACAGGTCCCAGGAGGATGAAAATTTGATGGAAATAGTGTCTAAATTTGCTAGCATTTACGAAGTTTCTTCACCTCTTTACAAAAACTAATATGTGAAAGACAATGTTTGGAGAGAAATAGCTGATTTCATAGAAAGATAGATCAAAAAGTACAATTGGTTTAAACTACGTAGGAAAGGCGTGTTGGAAAGTTGACAAACAGGTGTGACTAATAGGTTTGACAAACAAATTTTCTAAAAAACTGAGGGAAGTGGACATTCTGATAACTCACTTGCTTAACCAAAACAGGTATTTATAGTTTAACATTACAGAAGTATGCACGTTAGTATTTAGTGGATTGGGAGTTCTGTAGCAGTACAAGTGTGTAGAGGTTCTTGTAACAGTTAAGTAAAATAATTCGTAGAGATTGAGACAGCTATTGTATCACAAAATAAATTGTGCGCCTGTAGATTTGGACAGGGAGCAGGGAAATTGTTTGATTAATCTTCGGTTAACTCATATGTAGCAGAGATTAGTAGTAATATTCCAGTTCAGTGGTGTACTAGTGTAGTTACAGCTATTAGGAATACAGTTGGTGTTGAGTGGGTAGTCCGGTTATGCTGTCCCAAATTAGAGTCTGGTCGTTTAAAAAGCTGCTCCATTCAATAATAATCTACTACTGGTAATACCATATTTTAATTTGTAACAGAGTATTATTCTTGCTGCTTTAACCTACTTGAAGTATTTGGGAAAAATCATGTCTGGAAAGTGTGGTGCCTGTCGCAGGAACATGAAGAATTGCGTGGGGTGCAGTGGGTGTAGGAAGGAGTTTTCATTAGGCATGCAGTGGAGAGGGAATGTGGGAAATAAGTGAGACTCTCCCATGGTTTTGTCCACTTTGCGTTAGGGATGAAAGATTCAGGGAGAAAACGATATATTCAAAGAGTTGTTTGAAAGAGTCAGGGCCTGTGGAGGCTTCGCGTGTGGAGGTCTGGCCTATAGTAGATAAGCCTGTGGAGGCCTCGCCTGTAGAGACTCAGGTTATAGTGGCAGAAAGTAGAGATGATGGGTATGGAGAAGAGGGTGATAAGAATGGTTGGGAGCTGATAACATGTCGTACGGTAAACAGGATGAAGAAGCCAGACACTTCAGAAATAGTTGGGTAAAATAGGTTTGACCTGTAACCAAAGTCAGGACGGGACGAGCCTCAAGTAGGTGTAGGAGTAGGTAAGGAGCAAGGAAAGAATAGGAAGAAAAGAGTTCAGCTGCTAGGTAGTATTCACGGGAGAGGTGTAGGCCCTCTTTTGGAGGATCAGATGGCCACGGGTTACCAAGTCACTAGTTTTTTCAAACCTAGTGCAAATTTAGGTCAGGTAATGGAGGATATAGTTTCACTGTGTAGGGGTTTTACCAAGGATAGGGTAGTGATAGTGGTTCGTACGGGTAACAGTATTGATAAAAAATGCTAATTATAGTACAGAGAGTGACCTGAAGAAAAAAGGAGGCACAACACACTAGGGTGGAGCTCATGTAAGACCTAAGTCTCCATAACCATCCGCAATTGAACCGCGCTGTGAGGCGGGTAAATGTGGAATCGGAGATGCTGCTTGGGAACAGCATTAGTTCTGTCATGGGGGTTGTTCCCGTGGAGACCATTAGTAGGTGGAGTTTCACTAGGCATGGCCTATACCTAAATAGGATGGTAAAGGCAACACTTTCTGACTTGTTAGCTAAGGCTGTAAGGGACGGGGACAGGACTGTGCCTTTTTTAGGTTAGGGGCTGCTGATTAGCGGATAAAAACAGGTTATAAAAGAAATACTGAGTGTAGATCCATAAATAGTAAAATCACTAGTATTAAGGAAACAGAAGAAACTTTTGAAACAATAACAGAGGGAGGCAGATCTGGGAAGGCGAATGTTGGGCCTGAAAACATCACAAAGTCAGTGATAAGAGCGTTACTTATAAACTGTAGAAGTAATGTAGTTTGCAAATCTAATCGAAATACACGAACCTCAAGTAATTATAGGGTGAATCCTGGTTAAAAGAAGGAGTTCTAGTCAATGAGGTTTTTCCCGATGGTTACAGAGTGTACCGCAGAGATAGAGGAGCAACTGGAGGAGGGGTATTCATACTGGTTAGCAAGGACTACTACAGTTCACTGGTGTTCAGAGATCATGAGTGACTTAGGGTAGACTTCTGGGGAAATAAAAATGAAAAAGTCAGGGTGTTGGCTGTATACCGTAGTGCAAAAATGAATGATAAAGATGAGGCTCTTGGGCAGAAACTAAATTCATATTCAAAGTTCAGAAGTGAACATAGAATAGTAATTTTTGGTGAGTATTTGAACTTACCAGGAAATAAGATTAATACCACAAAGTAGCAGAGATTTGCAAATACCTTAGTGAGGGAAGGAGGCTTTACACAGGCGGTTGAGCAGGATACAGGGGGCAAAACATTTTGTATATTTTCCTAATTAAGCCGGATTATAACCTCATCGGGTTTCAAGTAACTGAAGGAAAAAGTGATCACGAGGCCATTCTGATGGATATAAGCGGATTCAGTAAACCAGTGGCCAGAATTGAAGAGGGAAATAGATACAGTTATAAAAAGGCACAAAATTTGGAAATGAAAAGATATTTCAGATTTAATTTTATTAAATGGAAAAAAGGCACAAGTACAGTAAAGACGATGTGGGAAGAGTCAAGGAAATAATAAAAATGGTGAAGAAATGTTTATTCTAAAACAGAAAATAAATAGAAGTACAGAACCTACATACTATAACAGGAAAGTGAGAAGGTTAAAGAGGTTGGTGAGATTAAAACATAACAGAGTTAAGAAACAGTAAGGCAGTAGAGAATAACTGAAACAACTAACCAAGGAATGTTAAAGAAACAGGCCAAGGATGAGTTTATGATGAATATAATTTGTGCAGGGGGATCTCTGACTGATGCTTATAGATATTTCTATAGCTATATCAGGAAACTGAGGGGAGATAGGGTGTGGAGACAGTTATAGATAAGGATGGAAAAGAAGTAACTGACGATTTAAAAGGGGCATAGTTATTAAGTAACTGGTTCAGTGAGACCATCTACTATATAATTTCCTAAGCTCACTCACTCATTCATTCGATAACTAATGGCTGGAGAACGTAGTCACGTGTTAACCTTCACTCGCAAAACAGCGATTATGGACAATAATTCAGGAACGGTGGGGTTTAAATCAGTAAACGAGCCTTTCTGCACAGTTAGAAGTGAGCAGATTAGAAAATCTGAAATTAAATATGAAGATATTATGAAGGATCTAAAGAGCCTAAAAAGCCGTAAAGGGGCATGTGTGGATAATATTACTACGGATGTCATAAAGGTAATGGGATGGGACATTGTGTCTTATCTTGAAACATTATTTAAATTGAGTCTGGATACTTTTTGTTTACCAGATGACTGTAAAAGTACGATAGTAGTTCCGGTCCGTAAAGGAGGGGTGACAAATAGGGTTGAAAACTCAAATGATTACGAAGGCTTCCGCGGTCACCAAGATAATAGGGTTGAAAACTATTGGCCAATCAGCTTGACATCAGTCGTAGGTAAATTAATGGAGAGATTAATATGCAACCATATCAGACGTGTCTGTGAGGAATGTAATTTGGTTTCAAGTCGGCAACATGGATTTAGACAAGGATATTCATACGAATCTCAGTTAGTAGGCTATTTCTAATGGAATGGACAGGAGAAGTCAAGTTGATAATGTAGCACTAGTTGTTTCAAAGGCCTTTGACTGAGTGAGCCATAAAATGGTGCTAAATAAGGTAAAAGCTAATGGAGTTGACAAAAACGTGATTTTCTGGCTAGAAGGATTCCTAAAAGGTAGAAGCAAAAAGTCAGGAAAGGAAATGCAGTATCAAAAGAAGTAGGAGTGACCATGGGAGTCCCACAGGGTAGCGTATTGATACCATTGCTATTCATTTTTCTAATAAATGATTGTATTAATGGTTTACTGTCAGAAGTTAAATTTTTTTCAGATGACAAAATGTTATATAAAAGGATAAAAACAATAGAAGACTGTATATAGCTGCAGGGTGATCTAGATAGGATAACTAGTTGGGTGAGTCAATATGGGATGAAGATAAATGCAAAGAAGAGCATGCTTATTAGATAAACAAAAAAAAAAAAAAATGTTGATTATGATTATAAAGTGCTGAAATAGCTACTTGTTGAAGACTAGAAATGTAAATACCTTGGCATAAGATTTGATAGCTGACTTAACTGGGCAGGACACATTGGACAGGTAGTAGGGAAAGGGTTCAAAATCCTTCACCCGTTGGAAAGAGTGATGAACGGATGCACTAGAGAAGTAAGGGAATTGGTGTATAAAATTCTGGTCAGAGTGCTGCTGGAATATGATGATGTAGTATGGGACACACATATTGGGTATCAAATACAGAAGTTGGAGGGAGTGCAGAGAAAGGCTGCCAGGTTTGTCTTTGGAAATTACCGCAAAACACAATTGGTAACTAATATGATAAAGGAGCTGGAGTGGGATTCATTGGAGGGTAGGAGGAGGGTGAAGAGAGTTATGGGAATGTACAAGGCATATATTGGTGATGTAGCGTGGAAAGACATTATTGTGAAAATTAAGAGAGGTGCTTGGAAGGGTGAAGATGACCTTGATCACAAGCATGGACTTGATTACAAGTTTAAGGATGTTGGAAAATTTTCTTTTATGGGAAAGGGTGTAAGGGTTTGGATAAATTGCCAAGAGAAGTTATGAATAATCTGCTGAAAGAATTGAAAGTAAAAATTTGTTGAGGGCTAAAGTGGGATGGAGTGGAGGAGTAAGGAAGAACGATGGGTGTGTATTGAGATTCCACCGGAGCGTGCGCGACATGGTAATTTTATCAATTATTAACTGATCTTCCCTAAGTTTATTTAAATGGTTTATTACCTTTGTATCATTTATTATTATCAATTTACTAACTAAGAAGCCTTTAAAAAATACAAGTTACTTCATATAATCGATTAATTATAATTAAAAGTATATTACGCAATCATGTTACATTACTTATTCTAATTGGTATGATAAAGTGGAAAATATTCTGCCCATTCCCGATTCTCTTATTATTTTTACTTTCACAACAAATGAAGAGTTGTATTTCCTAGAGACTTAATTTTCTAGCTAGACATAAAGGATGCTTCAAATGGAACCCAAATTTTGTTCTGATCGAATTCTGTGGTTTGTAGGACCCCAAATAAAAATGTTCTTTCATTGAGTCACCTATCTCATTTGTAATTAAATGAGTTTCGTTACTTTTGTTTAGGAATGCATCTCTAAGTATAATGTGTAAACAACGAGTAACAATAATTAAAATTCTCAGTCGTTTCTGACTTAACACCGATCGTCCAGTAAAATATGTAATATGGTTGAATTAATCGAGTGTACGTATTTTCAGAAACTCTAATAGCTCGAGAAAGACAGTAGTTGGAAATAACTTCTTTACTATGAGTTCTTGCAACTTGACAGGAGAAAAGTTTTATCATGTTTAGAAATAATCAAAACGCCTGGTCACATACAAACAAATATGGTGTCTTTATATTTAAATTGGGCAGTTTAGATGGCAGAGGAAACATAGAACTAATTGCTAATAATTTTCAATTTTCCATTTGTTGGAAATTGCAATGTTACCTTCTTTCTCATATGACCCGATAGCAATCAAAATAAATTTGTAGTTTGTGTCGAGCTAAGCCAAAACTGTTGTGTACTTTTAACAAACGCTTGATTGATGAGAGTCTCAAACAACCTTCTTCACTCCTTATTTGAAAACATTTTCCTCAGATAATGGCAGTAGATTTTTTTCGTCTTTAACATCATCTAAGATTGACTGCAACTACAAATCAGGCTCACACATGACCTTTCAGAACTAGGATTGCAGAGCGAATGACGTATTTACGAACCGCCTTGTACGCGTCTTACGCTGCACAGGGAGATCACCTTAAACCAGGTAGACCCAGTGCCAACGGACAAATATGACGCTAGTACGGAGGTGAAGCTAGAGCTGATGAACAAATAGAATACTACTAACTAGGTGCAATCAGTACCAACGAACGAATTGGACACTGTTAACCGGATTCACATAGAGCAGACGGTTGAATTTGATACTGCTAAGCAAATGCAACCAGTGCCGAAGGACGAATGGAACACTGCTAACTAGATGCACCCAGAACCGACGGACGTTTGGGACACAGGTAACTTGATAAATCCAATGCCAATGAAAATACCAGATGCTTCTCTTGCCGATAAACGCATTGGTCTGAGAACGATTTGCAGAGCGAATTTTTTATACGTTCACAACTGTGCGTTTGTAACCAACTAATCATAGCGTCCTGCTGCCATGAGTATTGTGAGAATATAGTCCTTTTTTTCTATCACGATTTAAAATATTCTCACATACCAATTCTGCTTATACAAATACTTTATGAAAATTTAACACAAATCATCTTTTCTTCCTTTCCGATCAGGTCTACGTCCCAATTTCAATTCTTCTTCCTTTGTTGTTGTTTGTTTTTTCGTTTAAACCAATATTCCTTCCTCATTTCACTGTGTTTCTTCCTCCTGTCCTTACAGCGGACCGGAATTTTTCCTCTCCTGCATTCGAATCCTTCTATACTTAATACCTTTTTTCTAAAGATCTCTCTTTCCATAATTTTCTCTTCTTTTATCTTAATTCTTTTCAAATCTTTCTTACCTTCTTGAATCCAACTTGTTGATTTTTCCTCGAGAGGAAAATGAATATTTTTTTTTTAAATCTGTTATAACCATTCTAAGATATGTCCTAAAAACATAATTTTTTCTTATTGATTATGGCATATTTTCTATGTACTGGTATATTTCCTTATTACTTCTTAATTTCCATAGTTCCATTGTTTTCATTGGGCCCAATATTTTTCTAATAATTCTTGTTTCTAGTACTTACAATTTATCAAACCTACAGTTCAGTATTTGGCATTCACTCGCAATGTATACTTTCTTCTATGACAGATAAATCTAAACCTTTTCTTGAATTATGTCTCGCAATATTTACATTTATTTACTTCATTATTCATCCTATATATGCCATTAAAAAGTTTGGAACGTTTTTAATGTTTGTAGAATTTTATTTTTCTACAGAAATTTTCAAACCTATTTTGATGGCTATTTGTACAAAGAGATCAAGCCTTTTTAATTTATAACTGGATTACAAATTGACATTGTGATGACTCAACTTCATTAAAATAAGTTGAGCACCATGTTCAAACTAAACTCATATAGTCATTTTTAACAATCCTCTCGCTCCGCCGTTGACTCCAAAGATACTCTATTTGTCGACCAGCGCTGCCAACTTATCTCTTTGGTTTCCTTAACGTATCTATGGAAACGTAAATGTAACTATGGCTGGATGTTAGAATTGAGGATGATCACTCAGAAATCCTTTTAAGTTCTAAAATTTTAAGGTGCTCTTGTTTTTAAAAGGACAAGAAATGGCTGTTTCCCCGATTTTTGACGATTGGAATCACAGCGCAGCACAGGACTGGGAATACCCGGCGATTCCTGCAGGACCTGATTCTCATGAGGAATGGAGGTACGCGATGCGCCGTTCTATGCAGGAGATCGTTCCCGGATTGTACCTCGGTCCCTATTCGGCTGCATCGCGTTCCCGATTGGATACACTTTTATCCCACGGCATCACACACATTGTCTGTGTACGGCAAGACATCGAAGCTCACATTATCCGCCCGAACTTTCCAGATAATTTCCAGTATCTTGTGCTGGATATTGCTGACAATGCTACTGAGAACATAATACAACACTTCAGCACTGTCCGCCAATTTATAGACCATTGCCTGTCAAATGGAGGCAAAGTGTTGGTACACGGCAATGCTGGAATATCTCGATCTGCAGCTCTGGTACTTGCGTACCTCATGGAAAAATATGGGCTCACTTGCACAGCGGCATTTTCAGTGGTACAGCAGCGAAGGTTTTGTATCAACCCAAACGAGGGCTTCATGGCGCAGCTCCTAGAGTTTGAGCCCATCTACCGTGCCCAGCAGACGCTGCGACAGGGGGAGGCATCGATGTTGCGGAATAAGAGGCCACTAGATGACACAGGTATGAGCTGTGAGCAGCAGCCGCCGCCGCCTTCACCACTGTGTTGACGTCGCAGCTAGCAGCTTCCCTTAACGGTAACGGCTTCACAGAGATCCATTTGTCAGTCTGGTTCATCGGGAATTGTATGGACGAAAAACTTTAACGGCATGTAAAGTCTCATACTTTTGTTATTCTGTTTATGTACTTGTAAACAAAAAATCTGGTTCGTGTATTTAAAGGTTAAGTGAGACCGTATGTGGAAAATTTGTACCTTGGTTATTAAATATCTAAAACATTTTAATGAAAATTACCTACGAACTTGCGATACTCTTTTAAAAAAACTTTTCAGTTAAGCTTTAAGTGGGATAAAACGTACGTAAACTGCAATTTATAATGATAAATGTAAGTTCATTGATACCCTGATTAGTAATTTTTACAAAGAACAGTTTTATGAAAATGTTTTTCGTATATAATGATAAGTTATACTTAATAGTATAAGAGGAGCAACGTTTTTGAGAAAGAATTTTAGGTCGCCTAGTTTTTTTATATTTCTTTTCTTTCTGAAGATTGATGGGGAGGCGGCACGTCTGGCACCTGGGAGCGATTGCGTTTACCAGTGCGCATCCCTTGCGTACAGGTAAAAATAGTGCCTTTTGAAATTATTATAAGACAACTTTTCTTGTTTTCATAATTTTCTTTGACTTTTTATCAATATAAATTTACTATGCTAGGCAGTTTTATCGTTTCTAACATCGCACCAGATACAATTAAAAAGTAAAATAATTTTCAATCCATTTTAGTATAGCTGAAATCTTAATACAATTTAGTTCTGTAATCAAATAGTACAATATAAATGTGTCATACAGAAATTCGGTTGCTTGATTAGGAGCCAGACTAATTTAAGTCTCGGGTAGTATAGGTGAGTTAGAGTGCGGCATCTAAATCGTTGGTTGCGACTGAGAGAATCATGAGAGACAAGCAGTCACAGATGCTATTTTTAAGATGGCGTCGAGTGTTTATGTTCGTTGTATTATGTTTTTTAAAATGAAAACTCAGTTTCGTAGTGATGAGTAATTAAAAATAATAGACTTACTTTTAAGTATGACTATCTGGCTCAAAAATAAATCTAGCAAATTTAAATTATATTATTTGAATATGGAACTAAATCACGTTAAAATTTCAGCTATACTAAAACGGGTTGAAAATTATTTTACTGTTTAATTGTATCTGTCTCGATATTAGCAACGATAAAACTACCTGGAAAATATAAATTTACATTGATAAAAAGAAATATATATATAAATTTGTCTTAAAATGATTTCAAAATGCACAATTTTACCTGTACGGAATGGATGCTCACAGGTAAACGCAACCATTCCCAGTTGCCAGACGTACCGCAGCCCTTCCCTACTTCAATAAGAAAATATATAAAACCAGCTGACCTAAAATTAACTTTTTCGCGACGTTGCTATAAAGACAAAAACGGTATCTTGCAAGAAAATTAAATGAAAAATATTTCTAACATTTTTACCTCACATATTCAGGTAAACCTATTTTTAACCTTATTGTGGTAAGGTCTCAGCTAATGTTTTGGAATGTGGGTTATTTATAACTCTATATTGTGCTGTGTGGTCGTTAGGCTAAATTGATAATATATTTTTTTTTTTAAAGAAATTAGGTCCTATATGTTTTTTTTGTAGGATTCTGATTCTAAGACTGAAAGCAGTGAGAGGTAACTTTATGCTCCAGAAGAAATCAAACGAGAAGAAACTCTACGGTTTTGTGAAAACCTTCAAGTAGTGAAAGGTAAAAATCGATCATGTAATAGTGACAGCTGCTTTTAAAGCTCGAGTAGGAAACAACCTAATTCCAGATGTAATTGAAAATAAGGGTGATACGCGTTATTTGAAAATATAAATTACTGGGAGAATTTGCGTCCTTAAATCAATTAAAAATTATTAATACATTCTTTGCACAAAAGATATCCTTAAGTTTACATGGTCAGCTAGAGAGAAACGCCCAATTATTGGCTATAAATGGTCAATAAAAAATTAAGACACCAAAGTACATGGAGACAGTGAAGTATATTCAGATCATTACCTCGTTAGTTCAAAAATAAGAATGCTTGATAAATTGAGGAAAAGGCGGAATAAAATTGTATAAGTATAAAATGATTAAGAAGTCGTATATGATTTATGTGTTACGAGATGAAGGAATAAAACATTTTTATTAGAGCCAATTACAACATTGCTTACTAGAAAATCCAACAAATTATAATGTCACCATATAATTGGTTATTATAACTTCAAGAATATTGAAAGTAGCAGACGAAGCCACCGAAAATTGAATTTAGAAAAAGACTGGTTTTTGAAATATCAAATGAAGAAGTTGCAGAAGCAGTTAAACAGAAACAAAAGGATTATCCAAAAATGATACTGGATCGACCCCAGAAATTGAAAATTAGTATAAAAGAAGAAGAAATATTGTTAAAACAATAACAAAGAATCTGAAACGACAATCTTGGAACAGATTAATAAGATTAATATGATATAAAGTACTTAGTAAAGAAAATGGCTTACAAGCTTATGAAACACATTAACAAAGATGAAAGGAAAACTGCTAACATAAATTTGATTGCAGAAGACTCAAATATATTGTATAGTGGAAATAATAGGACAATAATGATGTTAAAAGAAATTGATGCAGCATTAAGAACATTCAATAAAAAAAGCAAGCTGCTGCACTGGATAAAATGAGCTTCAAAGTGATTAAATATGTGGAATGGTTTTATAATTCAAATACTTACACTCAATTAATGTTTGTGTGATAAGGAGAAACATCCCAGAAGAATGGCGAAGGCAAAATTTGTTACACTATTTAAAAAAAGAGATAGAAGCTCTTAAACATTTCATGTGATAACTTTAGAGGAGTTAGTTTGTCACTGGTTATAAAATATATGGAAAAATAATAAACACAGACTCAAGATAATAATACAGATCATCTATTAGGAAAGGAAGACCGTGTGTAGATAACATATTTTGTCTCAAACAGATAATGAATAACAGATTTTGTATTAAATTCTTATTCCTGTTGCTTTTGTCAGTTATGAAAACGTATTCGATAAAGCAAAAAGGGGGAAATTATGGAATACAATGCAAAAAGAACAGCATTACTTCTGTCGTGGGGATTGTGCCTGTGGAGACCATTAGTAGTTGGGGTTTCAGTAGGCAAGGCCTAAACCTAAATAGGAGGGAAAAGGAAAAACTTTCTGATTTGTTAGCTAAGGCTGACATCCAGTGCTGACGGGATCAGTCAGGACTGTGCTTTTTTAGATTAGAGGCTGCTGGTGAGGGGATAAAAATAGGTAATCAAAGGGATACTGAATCTAGAAAAATCACTAATACTAAAGTATTGAAGAAGCTTTTGAAACACTAACAGAGAAGGGGGGGGCAGGTCTGGGAAGGCGTTGGGCCTGAAAATATCACAAAACCAGTGATAAGAGCGTTACTTGTAAATTGTAGAAGTATAATGAACAAGGTAATGGAGTTTGCAAACCTAATCTAGATACAAGAACTACAAGTAATTGTAGGGGTAGAGTCCTGGCTAAAAGAAGGAGTACTAGACAGTGAGTTTTTTCCCGATGGTTACAGAGTGTACCGCAGACAGAGGAGCAACGGGGGGGGGGGGGGGGGGGGAGAGGTATTCCCACTATTTAGCGAAGACAAGTACAGTTCACTAGTGTTCAGAGATCATGACCATCAGTTACTTGGGGTAGACTTCTGGGGAAATAAAAAAGAAAAAGTCAGGGTGTTGGCTGCATACCGTAGTGGAAAAATGAATGATAAAGATGGCAGAAACTAAATTCATATTCAGATTAGAAGTGAACATAGAATGGTCATTTTTGGTGAGGTTTTGAACTTACCAGGTGTCAACTGGATAGGAAATAAGATTAATAATACAAAGGAACAGAGATTTTCAAATACCTTAGTAAGGGAAGGAGGCTATACACAGGTGGTTGAGCAGGAAACAGGGAGACCATACATGTTGGATATCTTCCTAATAAAACCAGATGATAACCTAATCGGATATCAAATAACTGAAGGAATAAGTGATCACAAGGCAATTCTGATGGATATAAGGGGATTCAGTAAACCAGTGGCCAGAATTGAAGAGGGAAATACATACAATTATAAAAAGGTACAAACTTTGGAACTGAAATAATATTTAAAAGTTAATTTTATTAAATGTAAGATATGCACAAGTACGAAATAGACGAAGTGGGAAGAGTCAGGGAAATAATAAAAAAGGGTTATGAAATGTTTATTCTAAAACAGAAAATAAAGAGAAGTACAGAACCTACATACTATAACAGGAAAGTGAGATGGTTAAAGAGGTTGGTGAGATGAAAACATAACAGAGTTAAGAAACAGCAAGGCAGTAGGGAATAATTGAAACAACTAACCAAGAAATTAATAATGTTAAAGATACTAGCCAAGGATGAGTTTATGAAGAATAATATTTTCGCAGGGTGATCTCTGACTGATACATCTATAAATTTATATTGCTATATCAGGAAACTAGGGGGTAGAGAGGGTGATGAGACAATTATAGATAATGATGAAGAAGAAGCAACTGAGGATTTATAAAGTCAGTGTTATTAAGTAACTGCTTCATTGAGAAAATCTAGGTACTATATAATTTCCTACGCTCACCCATTCACTCACCTGGATAACTATTGGCGGTGTAACGGTGTCACATGTCAGCCTTCGCTCGCAAAAAAGCGCCAGAGATACTTTTAGAAGAAATTCATGGTTATGTCCATAATTTAATAGCTAAGCAACTGCAACCAAATTAATTGCCAAAATATATTTATTAATTTTGATTTTCGTAGGGTTTCATAGTTAAAAAAATATTCATAAATTTTGCTGTTGAAAAAACGTGGATTTGCTTTTCAGTAACAGGTTGCTAATGAAAGAAACTTAAAAAAAATTATCCATGCTCTCTGCTGTAACCACGAATGCCATTTCTGATTCCGCTGTACGTGAGGTATTAGGTTATTTTAAGTAGCCATCAGATAAAATTTGTTACGGAATCAACATTTCTGGCAATTTATTTCTTTGGAGTTGCTCAACTGTTTAATATAATGGAATGTGTATTACGCTCTCTCGCTGTTACAGATACTATGACCAATGATTACATTATGAATGTCTGCCCAGTTCAATAAAAAAACAACGGTATGCTTTCAAGACAAACAGGAATTTTTTTAATTTGGCAAAGGGAACTTTAATAGACAAATACAAGTCAAGTTTGTATTTAAGCAATAGACCCTGTTCGTGTTTAATACCTATCTCTATTAATGATTCTGATTTCTCCAGCCTTCAAGAGATTTTATTCACACTGAAACACAGGTCAAGTTTATATTTGGTCAAATCAGGTCAACTTGTCATAATCTAAACATCCTAAAAACTGGAACTATTCTAGAGCCGTAACGATGCGCAAAAACCGGTCACTAGTTAGGGTAGGGGTTATAGTATCAGAAAAAGAGCCTATTTGCACAGTTAGAATTGACCAGATTAGAAATTTCGAATTAAATAGGAAGATATCATGAAAGAACTAAGGAATCTAAATGACCATAAAGGGGCAGTTGTGGATAATATTACTACAGATCTCTTAAAGGTAATGGGATGAGACATTGTATCTTATCTTGAAACATTATTTAAATTGAGTCTGGATACTTATTGTTTACCAGATGATTGGAAAAGTGTGATAGTAGTTCTGGTTCTTAAAGGAAGGGTGACAAATAGGGTTGAAAACTATAGGCCAATCAGCTTTTCATCAGTGGTAGGTAAGTTAATGGAGAGATTAATATGTAACTATTCAGACGTGTCTGTGAGTAACGTAATTGGTTTTCAAGTCGGCAACATGGCTTTAGGTAAGAATATTCAAGCGAATCTCAGAATGGGCAGAAGAAGTCAAGTTAAGAGTACACTAGAAGGCCTTTAACTGAGTGAGCCATAAAATGGTGCTAAATAAATTAAAGAATATTGCAGATGATAAAAAAGTGATTTGCTGGCTACAACAGTAGAAAGCAAATAGTCAAAATAGGAAATGCACTATCAAAAGAAGTAGGAGTGAACATGGGAGATCCACAGGGTAGCTTATTGGGACCATTGCTATTCATTATTCAAATGAGTTATTATGTTAATGGTTTACTGTAAGAAGTTAGATTTTTTGCAGATGTTGTAATGTTCTATAAAAGGATCAAAACAATAGAATACTGTATACAGCTGCAGGGTTATCTAGATATGATAACTAGATGGGTGAGTCAAGATGGGATGATGATAAATGCAAAAGAAAAGCCAGCTTATTAGGTACAAACATATAAAGCTTAAGTTTAAATATGATTACAAAGTGGGAAAAGAAATACTTATTGAAGACTCGAAATGTAAATACCTTAGCATAACATTTGATCGCAGATTTAACTGACCAGGATACATTTGACAGGTAATAGGGAAAAGGTTTCAAAATCCTCCACCTGTTTTTGAAAGATTGATGAGGGGAGCACTAGAAAAGTAAGAGAATTGGGGCACAAAAACTCTGGTCAGGACTACTGCTCGAATATGATGGTGCAGTATGGGATCCACATTTTGAGTATCAAATACAGGAGTTTGAGGGGGTGCAGAGAAAGGCTGTCAGATTTATCTTTTGAAATTACCGCAAAACACAATCGGTAACTAATATGATAAAAGAACCGAAGTGGGATTTATCGGAGAATAGAAGGAGGGCAAAGAGAGTCATGGGAGTGTACAAGGCCTATATTGGTGAGGAAGCGTGTAAATATATTGGTGGGAAAATTAAGAAAGGTGCATGGAAGGGTAACATGGCCATGGCACTTGATTTCAGGCATTATGGGAAAGGGTGTAAGAGGTTGGAATAAATTACCAAGAGAAATGATGAATAATCTACCGAAAACACTGAAAGGATTTAAAGTTAAAAATTGGTGGAGGGCCAAAGTAAGCTGGAGAAAGAAGGGAGAAGGATGGGTGTGTAGGGAGATTCCACCGGAGCGGGCGCTCGATGGCAATTTTATCAATTATTATTATAAAGAATGAATATCCAAATAACTTAATATAATTTATCCATGATATGTACAAAATAACATAATAATAAATTGACAATCAACCGTTAGAAATTCTAATGCTTTACTTCCCCTGATGGTAACAATCTTTTAATAATGATAATGAAGTGAGAACGAAATTTCACCGATTTAAATACTTGCGTGGAAATATGTGACGAACACTGAATGGTAAAGCCTGATAGGAGACTCAGATTGTATAAAACAATGGCAGTACTGATTTTGATGTATGGCAGTGAAATCTGGGTAAACAAAATACAACAAACTTAAAATTCAATCATATGAAACATAGTTACTACTATCAATAAAATGATATTCCCTGAAGGATAGAACAAGAAACGAGGCAACTACCGAATATTTCCTCTTGGAACGACAGAATTTCCCCAAAAAGAGAAAATCGGAAGGACTATGTCCTGAGGACGGGTAATGACAATTTCCGAAACTTGGCCTGCAATACTATGCCTAAGGGCGGATTAGGCTTTGCCTATCCATGAAGAAGAAAATAAATAAGTATTTAAACATACATTTAATTGGGAAACCAATTCTCACGAAAAGATTCCTGTAGTTAAAGGTGTTAGGGCAGCTCATTTTTTTTATTATAAGCAGAGAGTTTTAACAGAAATTAGTTTAACAATAACGAGTTTCAGATACCAAAATTAAAAATTGCATAGGAATTAGTTTATTACATTAGAATATAAGAGGATTATCAAACAAAGTGGATGAATTGCTAGTTCACATAAATTAATTAAATGCTATCAAATAGAATTAATGTTCTATCCTTGTCTGAACATCAGATAACTACAGAATCGGTATGTCAAATAAAACTGGCTTTAATTTAAATTCTCAGTTCTGTAGAACAAACTCTGAGAAAGGAGGAGTTGTCACATATATATGAGATGCTTAAAGTTTTGATGAAATAAATATGAAGCAAGTACTGTCTTGATCAATATTTCGAGGCCTGTGCTATATGGCTAAATTTCAATAATGAAATGTTCATAATAACTGTGTACATAGCACCCTCTGGCGTATTCTATTTTTCTGAGCCAATTTGAGGACGTATTAACATTTTTAAGCAGAAAAGTAGCTAGCATAGTCTTATGTGGTGATTTTAATGTACACTTTTCAAAATAACTTATCCTGAAGCTCATGTGGAATTTAACTTGTGTAGTTAAATTTCCCACTAGAATAATGAATAATAGTCACTCAACTATAGATAATGTTTTCCTCGATACCTCAAAATTCAGTTATACAATCAAGCCATGTTTCAATGGACTTTGCGGGCATCCATTAATTACGTGAGGTCTTTTCCCGTAATTCCCGACCCTTTCTCTCGTGTGAGATTTGGTGAAATCTGGTCGGACAACCCCCCCCCCCCCCCCCACCCAAATAAAAGATGACGTGAGATTTCAACGGGCCTCTTCCCTGGTGACCTTTTTTAGTTCTCCTGCTTCCGAGGGCAAGGGTAGTTATTACCCCCTTCTCCTAAAGTCTGTATCCGCGTCGTTTGTAGATCTTATACTCCCTCCTAAAGTCCATATCGGCGTCGTTTCTTTTAGCTTTACTGTCCACCGAGAATTTAAAAAGATGATGTGAGATTTGGCCAGACTCCCCTCCCACCCCTATTTCTCTTCACGTAATTAATGGATGCTCTCTTTTGGATCATAATGCTCTGTTATTAACTATCAACACAACGAACTAGCTCTAAGAGTAAAGTTTTTAAACTTCAGCGAGTGATTGGTCAGTTACTTGTTTTAGAAAGTGTCTTAATACCACAAATTGGTACCATGTTTTCGGTGTACAAGGTATGAATGAAAAATTCAACAATTTTAGTAGCATTGTAATAAATTACTTTGAAAGTAGTTTCCCCATGGCATCATGCGTCTCAAAAAGAACAAAAACCGTGGATAATTGCGGAAATTAGAACATCATGCATTTGTAATAGGAAGTTATTTATTGCCTCTAGGAAAAGTCACAATGCTAATGTTAAAACATACTGCAAACGGTACTGCAAAATAGTGAAAAGGTTATTAAAGAATGTAAAAATATATACTACAAACATAAAATTAATGACTTTGAAAATAAAATTAGGACAATATGAAACCTTGTAAAAAAGGAAATAGGGAAAAATAATCAAGCCAGTAATGACATTTATATTAAAGAAAATTCAGTAGAATCTATATTTCAGTTGCTTTTATAGTTAATAATTTTTTTTATCTGTTGTTGATAAATTGGCTGCCAATTGCTCAATGGCGCATAGTATGGACTTTGTCTTACAGGCTTCCAAGAATAATTTGACACCAGTTGCTCTAGAAAAAACAAAAAAAATTATGATGCCTCTTAAGAATAAATACTCAAGTGGTTATGATGGGATTTCCAGCAGATTAAATACACTGTGCTCCACAGAATTAAGTAACATATTAAGTTGAATGTTTAGTAGATCTGTACTTGAGGTACCTTTCCAGAAAGGCTTAAGTGTGCTGTAGTTAAACTGATCTATAAACAGGGTGATAAGCCAGATATATCGAATTACTGTCCTATTTCATTACTAAAAGCCTTCTCCAAAGTTTTTGAGAAAGCTATGTACAATAATAAACAAATTAATGTAAAAAATAATATTCTAACTAAATCACAATTTGGTTTTCAAACTGGCCATTCAACAGATCAATCTATATTTGCATTCACTAACAATATTTTAGAAGGAATAATTGATAAATTATTTCCTGTTGGAATTTTCTGTGACTTATCTAAGGCATTTGTCTGTGATGATCATGAAATGCTGATACAGAAATTAATCTATTATGGTATAGATGGCATTGTTAATAAATGGCTTATTTCTTACCTTCTGAATAGAAATTGGAAAGTGTTACTGGAAAGTTTTAAGGCTGCGTTATGTAGTCCACTCTATACTGAGTGGGAATTTATCAGATGTGGAATACCTCAGGGTTCTATATTGAGGCCACTATTGTTTCTAATATATATATATATATATATATATATATATGATCTACCCTATTTTGCACCTAAAAACTCAAAAAACTCAAAATTTGTTCAATTTGCAGATGATTCAATAATAGCAATTACACTCCAGATTTATCTACAGAGCACATTTCAAATTATGTCTTTAATCTATATATCTATAAATGAGAAAATAAGAAAGTCCGGATGTGTGTTTGGATGTACGTCTGCAGTCAATCACGCCTTAATAACTCAACATATTTAAATGAAATTTGGCATGAAGTCAGTTAATTGCGTGCGAAGTGTTATAGGATAGATTTTATCCCGCAAAAACGCATAGTTCTTTTAGAAATTGCCATTAATATCAATTCGGAAACAACAAAGAGTTTCCTACTTCGTAGATAGCCGTGCCACGTTTACTCTTTGCTTTTTACGTAAATCGCAAACACTACTTTTCAGAACCTTCTTACATATGCAAGTTTGTGTTTAGTTTAAAAGCCATAAAACCGACTCACTTGACAAATAATAGTTTGGAAGCAGGAAATATAAATCTGTACTTAACCTTAAATTTAAAAAATAGGTAGGTAGTGTTGTCAAATTCGCAAGGAGATGTTTTCATTTGCTTACATAAAATAGTATGACATATCAAATATTACACCATAATTTCGATCTTAATATATGCGTCATACAAAATGTAAAAAATCAGAACTTGGAAAAAAAACGTAAAATGCTATGAGTGAGTATACCAGCACGAAAGCCGATTTACTAAAAGTGCAAAATGCCGGTGCCCGAAAGGTCGTATTTATAAAAATGTTACGGATTCCATTCTATCTCGGTTTAATTTATTTCCTGTTTCTTTTTTGTTACTATACAGTCTCTGCATTACAAATTACTTTTGGCGAAATTTAAAACTTAACTAACCCTTCTTATTTTTCGTTCAGAATTTTTGTACAAATAGTACTGCTTTTTACTTACTGTTCAATTTTCTGCAAATATCTATCGAATTCTACACTTAAAACGAATGTATTCAATGGGCTAATGTATAAACTTATTGTTTCGTGAAGTAACACTGGAAGTCGTTTACAACACAATACACCTCATTTGCACGGAGCATATGAAAGCTGCATACTTATTACTAATAATAACTAAATTCCTTCTGCTTTCTGTTGTAACAAAAACATTCTGGTCCAGGCAGCAATTCAACCAAACCACTATTTCTGCTAATATTGCCGCTAGAAAATCTAACGATAGGAACACATCTCAGCACATTAAATGCTCTGGAACTACATTTCGAGTAGTAACAGAAGTTTCTATATCATAATTTACTATCATAATTAATTTCATTATACACCTTACTAAATCACGAGCAATAAAAGTCACTTTATCGCGATGTAAATTTGACCAGCAATATTAACGACCGTAGAGAATTGTGGACTTTCCGTTGTACACTGTAAGTTAAAAGCATTTTTAGTATAATTTTTTTAATTACGTTACCTCAATAACTGTCATGAAGCTGACGACATAGTTCATGCGGCTGAATGTAGTTTTAGATGTATTCAATATTTAATTTACTGTTTTAAAAATAAGTCAATTTTATTTCGCTATTCATGACGTCACTAACATACAATATAGTGAATGTATTAATGTGCGAGTGATAGAAGCTTTGATTTTCTAGCGGTAATTTTAAAACGCAGCCTGGCCAAAATGAGAACTGAAACATTATTAGTTATTTAAGGGGAGACGGAAGGCAGCTGGGCTCAAAAATTCGATTTTTCGATTTTAGCGTATTTGAACTGCCTGGTATTTTCTGAGTAAAACAGTTTTTGTTTTATAAAAATCCGACAATTTTTTCGGGAGTTATGATGGTTTTCCTGACGCTCTGTGCAATCTCGCATTTAAACGCCACGCCTTCCGTTTGGCGCCAGTATTTAGGGGATGGTGACAGCAAGGCTTTTCACCGGGTATGTGCAGAACAACCCTATGGTCCTAATGTCACAATTTCTAAATTAGAGTGCATTGGGCATGTCCAGAAGAGAATGGGTTCCAGGTTGAGAAGATTATTAAAAGAAAAGTCAAAAATTGTATTGGAAGATGGTAAGAAGCTAGGTGGTAAAGGTCGCCTGACAAATGTTGAAATAGATAGATTACAGAATTATTAAGGCTTGGCCATCAGAAGAAATGTAGAGAATTTAGAAAACATGAAAAAAGCTGTATGGGCTATCTTTTTCCATAAGCTATCCACAAATGAAAATCCTGTGCACTCTCTTTTCCCGAATGATGCTGACACTTGGTGCAAGTACAGGAGAAGTGACAGATATGACCACAAACATTCTTTACCTGAAGCAGTAATGAATGAAATTAAACCTATATTTAGAGACCTGTGTAAAGATATGTTGTTGAAGAAATGTCTTCATGGGAAAACCCAAAATTTAAATGAATGTGTGAATTCTGTCATTTGGACCCGGTTATCAAAAACTGTATTTGTGCAGATTACAACCCTCAAATTTGGTGTTTATGATGCTATTTTATGCTTTAATGATGGTGTAACTAGAAAATTGGGTGTCTTGGAATTATTGGGCATAAAATCCAGTGGAAATACAGCAAACTCCTTGGTACAAATAGATAAAGAGAGAATCCGCAAAGCCGATATTGCTAATTTAAAATGCACAAAAGAAGCTAGACAGAAAAGAAGAGGAACCAAGAGAAGAAAAGAAGATCAGTATGATTCAGATGATGCTCAGTATGGTGCAGGAAAATATTAGTGGTTAGTAATTCTCATTAATAACTATACTAGAATTCAATATTAAACTTTAAATTGATTTTTCTCAAAACTACATTTTTTTATTTTCAGGTACCATTATTTAATAAACTAATGGGGTTAGAAAGATGAAATTTGGTCTATTTGTACTTTAAGATGGTAATAAATCATTACAAGTAAATTGAAATCCACCAAACAATCAGCAACTGTTTTATAATAATTAATGTACTAAAAAAAAAAATTTTACTTCTGAAAGAATAAAAAAAATTTTCCTGTAAAACCATAAGAGGTATTATGTTCATTTTACTTGTAAATTCAGACATATATGTTTTATATATTCAGTAAAAATTTCATTGTTTTATCACTTATAGTTCTTCTTGAAAGTGTACCTATTCAAAGGATAAAATAGCATTGGTAGAATAGGGATAAAAATTGCCTTCCGTCTCCCCTTAAGCTTCTTTCATGAGCACCATTTTAGTGACATCATGTATCGCTTTGTACCGATATTGTATCAAAAGATCTATAGTAAGCTTGGACAATTTAGCAGAACCATGCGGCGTTGCCCGAAGTAAATTTTTGAAATTTATCAATGTTTTATTCAGATAATGGAGTGGCGGACAAGCGGAGTGGTAATTCGCCGGTTGTCATTCAATTCTGTTTGCAGAGTGAGAAACCAATTATGAAGAAACAATCTATTACTACTTTAACATTGAAATTAGTATTTTAGCGCAGAATTAATGTTCGAAACGAATGAACTATAGTAAACTGGTCTACAGGCAATTCAGTTGTTTCCAAAGATAGAGAAACCATTACCACAATACCACTGATCATTTTGGATAAAAGAATCAATTACTATTGTACTTACTACTATAATATGTAAATTTCTGTTGATGGAACCAATATATCCTCAAAAAAAATCAATATTCAAAGAGAAAATTAAGTTCTCTTTTGTTAAAGATTTTTTTTTTCAGATATCCAATGCAAATCAAAATATTCATTTTTAAAATCGCAATTTTACTAACGGAAATGAACGTCCTTGGGCCACTTAAGTTTTTATTTGCTGTTTGGATGTTAGTATTTTGTTGTTGTTGATATTTAGTCGATTCCATCAATGTATTGCTAATATTTTGACGTTTTGAGCTTCCATTAATTAAAACTATATTAATTTTTATTCGCGAGATGAAATAAGTAATTTTAAGAGATGCTGGGTAAACGAAATTCAAATCTTTCAAAGAAATGTAAGAAAACTAGGGCTATGAAAATAGGCAAAACCTAGGAGGCAAATCCTCAATATTGTATATACGGATATATTAAACTGAAAATACTCCTTACAAACAGAATATTTTTACTGTTTTAAAAATTCAATGAAGTGTGGAACATAAATAGATTTTTGTTATTTTATTGCAACATTTATTACTACTATTACTAATAAAAATAGCTCTAAAATAAATTGTATGGTCGTATTGACCTGGTGACAAGGCTTCTATACGTCTCCGCAATCAGTCCATTTCGTAGCCTCTTAACGTAACCCAGTAGTCCTACCGGACATAGAGGACCCACAGTTCAACACGGAATCAGAACCAATTGAGCATTGTGGCGTAATTCAAGTCACACAACCTATGCCAGATGTGAAGGTCGAGCTAAGGACCTTTGAAAATCCTCTCCGAGACTGGGATTCAAGCTGGGGACTTTTCCATCTTCAGTTGGACGCCCTAACCACTGAGCAACCAAACCTCTCAAGAAAATCTTATATTACAACACTCTTCAACGCGGACGAAGTCGCGGGTAACTGCTAGTCTTTTTAATAAATGGTTTACAGCTAATTGCTTGTCTTTAAACATTGATATAACCCAATATATATAATTCAGTACATCACACAGATTATCACCGGACTTAGACCTAAAACTTGCAGGCCATTCCATTCAAGAGTGTGCGAAATTTCTAAGTTTCCATATTGATCATAATTTTAATTGGAAGGTACAAGTTTCTGACTAACTGAAGCAATTGGGTGTACCCGTATTTGTAATTTGTACAATTTCAGGTATAGGTGATCTCCGTATGAGGAATCTTGCTTATTTTCACTCCTTAATGTCTCATAGAATAATATTGTGGGGTAATTCTGCTCATAGAGATAAAGTGTTCAGAGCCCAAAAGCAGGTAATAAGACATATGTGTGGGGTTAGCAGTAGAACTTCATGTTGAGAGCTGTGGTGGCTGAGTATAAATACACATTAATGTAATTTGTAGTCACAAATTATATTCTGTTTGAAACAAGTAGTAAAATACACAATTATGGCACAAGTAAAAATTATAATCAGAAAGATTACAAGTCATTGTCATTTGTTCAATATATTAAATAAGCTCCCAACACATCTTAAATGTCTAGCAGGTGATAAGATTAACTTCAGGAAAAAATAAAAATCATTTTTAATTGACAACTCAAATAATTTAGTTCTAAGATATCTACGAAATAATTGGGAGTAGTTTGTATAAATGTAGTTGACATAATTAGTGTACCACATGTGCTATGACTGTAGATCTTCTGGTGTATGTTTTATTTTGTTATGCAATGTTAAACTGTAAACTGACAACTTTCCACATCCCACAGAATTAGTCTATTGTGTTGGAATCAATGGTAAATAAATGTATTGTACTGTAGAAGATTCTAGCTCTGTACTTCAAACAAAAACATTCATTATATGTGGATTAAATATGTATGAATATATTTTAAGGGGAAGCATAATGGTTCCTTCACAGTCTGGGTCATTTCTCAAATAAAACTGGTTGAAATACACTTTCAGAATTTATTTGGGATTCTCAAATGGATCTTTAGGATGGGGAACAAGTTAAACCCAGCAGAACTTAAATGGAAATTGAAAATGTAATAAATGGAAGTGTAGAGTTTACCTGCAGTATTAGTTGGAAATCAAGAAGATGAATACTGAGGTTAAGAAAATATTGGGAAATTACTATGAGGCAAAAATACCAGAACTCAGAGATCCAAGAATCCAAGTTTTTAGAACTGAAGAGGTGATTGGGGATGAAGTTGTGATAAGATGTATTAGGAATCAAAACCCTGATGTAGTGTATGAAGAATCACGTGTAATATTTAAGACAAACAAAAAAATGAAAAATTCGTATATGGTTATAGTAACAATGAATGTCAAATATTCAGTAGATTTATGGCACCAAAATGTTAAAGCTGAAATTTCAATGTTGCCAAATAAATGAATTCAAGGGTGTGTTATATATTTTAGTTGTTACTTGTAAGATCATAAATGTAAAAATTGTTAGCAAATTTTGTTGAAACAAATAATAAATTAAAATTATCATTGAATATCAAACACAATATTCTAAACTGGGAATGCCTAGTATATTTTATGTGAGGAGGGAAGTTATCTATGACTGCATTAAGCAATCAGGAAAAAGATAGATATATTAATATGGAGGGACAGTAGTATTAAATTTGAATGGACTTACTGCTAAAAGGGATAGTGTTGTGACATTCATACAAAATATGTAGTAGTATCATCTGTGACAGGATTTGATCAAGAAGCGCTGATTTCAATAAAAGAATATTCTCACTTAAGGTGATTCAGAGAGCAAATATAGATGTGGCATCATTATAAATGTAACTGAAGAGTTCCTATATGAGGTGGCTATGAAAGAAGTTAATCAATGTAAATAGTGGCTACTGTCTATCAAACTATATATTAATGCAGATCAATATGGGATAATTGTGGGGATTTACAGATCACCTAGTAGCAGTGAGGACACTTTCATAGATTGTTTATCTATGTTTGTAGATGAAATATTTGAAATTAGTAAAAAAAAAAAAAATGCATTGGGGAAGTGGGGACCTTTAGTTTAGGTTGACTAAAAAAGAAGACTTCTATATAAAAAAGTTGGAAAGGCAAATGACTGGTACAGGAATCAAACAAATTGTAAAGAATGTGATGAGGGTCACTCCATGATCCTCCAAATATACTGTATTAGAAACATTAAGGAACCCTGTCAATAGTATATTAAACATTACTGATTGGTCAAATATTAAATTAAGGTGTGGAAATAAAATATTAATGAAGGGAAAGATTGAACATGAAAAACTATTAAAATTAGTACAAAATAAAATAGATGATGAAGGAATTGAGATCAGTACTAATAATATGGATAAAAGAAGGTATTAAGAGATACTATAGTCCAGAGTTTTTAGGAAGCTAAGTAAGCAGATGTGCAAAGAAAGAATACGTCATTCCCTTGATTTTTAATTCCATTGTTAAAAGGGAAGTTGCTGTTGAGGGGAAGAATTTGAAGGAGGTAGAATACTTTAGAGAAATCATGGAATGAATACAACAATATAGAAATAAATCCATAAATATATGGAACGGAACAAAAAGACAATAATATGAGAAAATTTTTAACCAAAAAAAAATATGAACCAAAAAATTATGGAAATACAGTAATGCTATCTCTAAGACTATGAAAAATATTTTAAAATAATTTATATTTGGGCCAGAATATGTGTTTGATTCAAAACAGGTAGCAAAGTATTGATGAACTAGCTAAAAATATTAAAAAATCTCAATGCTATGAAATGGTACCAAAATAAGAAAATAAATGTCATAGGAAATTTTAAGAAATTACACTATAGGAAGTTGAGAAATATTATGGGATCGAATGAAATCAGTACTGAGGCTAAAAAAAAAATAATTAAAAAATTACTAATTACTAAATTATTAATATTTTCAAAAACTCTTTAAAACAAAAAAAGATGCCATAGGCATTAAAAGATTTCTATTATTGTTCCAACTACCAAAGTTGAGGGTATTGATAAATGTAGTGATCTCATATCTATAAATTATTTATCGTTACTAGATAAAGTTATGGCGTCTGTAGTATATGAGAGTTAATAAATTATATTAATTGACGTCTCAACAATGTGTCAATCTGGTTTCTGGAAAAAAACATAATTCAGTCAGCAATTCAATTAGGAATGCAAAATTCGTTACAGGTTAAAGATAGGGGAGGAGCAATAGTATCTGAATTTCTGGATTTTAAAAGAGCTTTTAAGACTATAAACAGGATTTTTTTGTTATAAAAATTAAATAAAGGTGATGTATATGAATGGCTGCGAGACTATTAGATGGGCAGGTACCAAAGGCAAGGTTTGATGACATGACATCTGAGGAACAGGAAGTTAAGTATTCGGTGCCACAGGGATGTAAATTGGTACCTCTATTGTTCATACTGTATCTAAGTGATCTTCCAGGAATACTTAAATATTGTATAATACACATGTTTTTATTTTCTTTCATGCTGAGTATGTGTCTGAGGTAATGAATATATTAAGTGATGATCTAAAAATGGTTAATAGATGGCTAAGCAGTAATTGGTTAAGGTTAAAAGCATCGAATAGAAAATATATGGTAAAGGGTAAGCACAGAGTTAGAAAAGAGGAAGGGGAAATTCAGTCAGTTATTGTAAATAGAACCAAAATAAATTGGGGTCGACTATATAAGTATTCTGAAAATAATCCGTTACCAAGATATTTAAATAAATAGGACAGCCATACAAAAGTATGGGTCTAGACAGATCAAATCTTCTCATATGATGCATAAACAGTATGTTAAGGCTGAAAAGACTATGTTCGAAAAGGACTAGTTATGTATAAAAACTTACCACTAGAAATAAAAGAACCTTTATCTGCTGGAAGCTTTAGATGGGTATTTGGTTGGAAGACTGTGAATGAAATGTGATTCTTTAAAAATCGTGATGTTAAAGTTGTTTTCTCTGTTGAAAATGGTGCATTTATTAACCAGAGACTATCTATACTAAGCACGTTTTTGTCATCGATGACGTCATATGTCACGCCATGACGACGTCGCGCTATGGCATCATGCTTTTCGCCAGATGTTGTTCTAGGTTAAGCACGTTATTTAATAACAGTTCTACTTAGCTAATCCCCTGCAAATAAATTAACTGCCGGAACACTGAAAGGAAAGTACATATTCCGTTTAAACAGACATAATAATTATTAGTTGCATAGATTTATTTACTATCCGTTTTATGTAAAAGCATTTGTTAAAATCTTTCGCCACAGATATGTAAGATAAAAGATTTAATTTTCGCAATGTTAGCAGCAGTTTTGATAGATTGTTATTAGAAAATATCAGCAGAAAAATGTCAGTAGAAAATATAGCAGAGGGCATGAGTAATATATATATTTTTAAATAATTTAATTTGTTTTCTTGAGTGTTCTGTTATCTATACAGCAAAGACTTCAATTAAAACTAATATTACGTGGAATTATGTAAGTTTTTAAGATTTATTTTTAATTTCCTTTGCGTTTACTAATGCCATATTTCAGCCGCATGTAAACATGTCAGCCATTCAAAGGTTGTAGTATCGATCTCAATATCGAATATAAAAACAGGAAGATGTAAAAACCCGTTAGGATTTTTGACTTAGTTTGTATCGCGATGCATTATTACCATTGCAATGCGATATAGTACATGTATTAATAGGCGTGTGATTGAAGTATTATTTCTTTGGCGGCGAGTTTAGCACTTGGTTAGGTTAAAATGTAACCTGGACCAGGATAGCAACGAAAACCTTTTGTTACATCGCAAAGCACTATGAATTGCATTGAACATTATTTATATAACAATTATATTTATTTAAGCAATTGCTAAGAAATGTATTGCTGAAGCACTGATAAAAAGTATGAATTTCGTTTAGATTGGCATATTAATTACCAATTGATTTTTTTGCTGAAATCATTGCTTGGTTTGAATGAAAGAAGTTACAAATTGATCGCGACCTATGCCGCCTAAATCACAATTGAAGCTAATATAATGTGGCATAACGTAAGTTGTTAAGATTTATTTTTTTAACATTCTTCGTTTTCTCTGGGGTCATTGTTTCAGCCGGATGTAAGCTGTGTCAACCGTTGAAACATTGATCTTCATCATAGATAGTAAGAAAGATGTAAAAAATTGTGAAGAATTTTTATCACGTTTGTATCGCGATGCATGACGACGCTGAAATGCGATACATAGATTGTATTTATTCTTATGTAATTGAAGCTTTGATTTTCTAGCTGCGATATTGGCAGATATTGTGGTTAGGATGAAACGCAACCTGGACTAAGTTGACAGCTGCAATTAGATTGAGCTTTATTTTATAACAATTCTGTTTGTGAAATCAACTCCAAAGAAATTAATTGCCAGACACTCCCTTAAACCCGTCATTTCTGACGTTTGATGTAAAAGTATTCGTTAAAATCAATGGCCATAGATGTGTAACATAAAAGCTTTATGTTTCGATTAGTAATAAAGTTTTGCTATTAGAACTGGCACTTGATGTTACAGCAGAGAGCATAAGAACATTAAAAAAAAAGTAGTTCCACACTAATCGCGATCTGTACAGCAGAGACTACAATTAAAACTAACATTACGTGGAATGACATAAGTTATTAAGATTTATTTTCAATTTCCATTGCTTTTACTGATGCCATATTTCAGCCGCATGTAACTCTGTCAACCATTCAAACGTTGTAATATTAATATGAATCACGAGTATCAAAAATGGAAGGCGTAAGAACCCGAAAAAGATTTTTGATCAAGTATATATCTCCATGTATTAATACGCGTGTAGTTAAAGTATTGTTTTTCTGGCTGCAATTTTAGAATACTTTGTGGTTAGATTGAAATGTTACCTGGGCCAGGATGACAAATTAATGTTTATGATACACCGCAAGGCACGAGGAATTACATTGAACTTTATTTTGTAACACTTCTATTTAGTTAAGCAACTGCAAATAACTAGATTGCCAGAACACTGAAAGAAAATAATGTATTTCTTTTATAACGGCATATTAATTACTACTATAATAATAAATTTATTCCTACCCCTTTTCTTAATTAGTTTATTGGTTACAGTCATGTAGAAAAATGTTGTAAATGAGTTGCTATTATTATGTTACCGTTTTTTTAGCTATATATTGAATCAGATGTTCATTCTAGTGACAAAAAAACGACATAGTGTCACAGTGTGACACACTGAATCTTTTCCTCAATTTCTTGTTTGCTTCCTTAAATCCAAATCGAATGTCAGTTATGATAGTCTATGGCATTGCCATTCCTTCACCGATTTTTATCTTTCACGATTCTCTGCTTGTATACCAGAACAGCTAGAAACTCTTTTTTCTTTGTCTAAATGCACAATTCTTAAGAAAACTTTTTTACTGGCAAGAGGCTTGTTTCCTTATCTATTTCTTGGTAATCGTAGCATTATAATCCTTCATGAGAGTTAGAAACGTCAATGTAAAAACTACCCTGCAGTTGGAACATTTAATGCTTGTCTCTTTTTCTTTGGGTAAAATATATGAGACTATTTGGTTTGGTGTTAGTAAGATTTGTTTTGTTCTGGATAAACATTTTCCGAAGATGAACGTAAATGCTAAATCAATGTCTTCTAATCTCGGAGAATATATCGATATTTTCCTTCTGCATTACGGTATAGAGAAAAAGTTGACCCCAGGGTTAAAAATAATATTGTTGTGGGTGACACAGACAGAAGATTGTAACCCCCTTGTTACATCTCCTTGAATTCCAGAAAGCATTGTTAAAGCTGGTTAGAGAGTGGTGTAGCAGGTACGTGAGGCATTATCTTTACTTCATTATTAATTTATAATGGATAGTCTGCTACTTTGGGCTTCTGATAAATAGATAATTACTCCACCTGAATAGAAGTTCCTGGCATTTTGTGGTTGGCATAACTTTCGGATGTCACCGGATGATTTCCGAAAGATGTTTCCAGATACAGATTATTCCAGTGATCATTATATCAGCGCCCTTCTTTGTGTTTTATATTTGGATAAAACAGCAAAACGAAGAGGAGTTCCCGAACAGTAGATGCAGTCACTCGTTACAATGCGATAGCGGTCAGCTATTTATAATGGTAACGATGAATAATCGCTTAATTAGGTAACAGCTTGACGTAAGTTTGGGATTTTACAACAGATGTTATCGATGGAGTCAGGGAAAACAATGAGTTTTTGAATGTACTTGGGTTCGTATGTTCATGGTAGAGCATGATATGGTCCCAGTGCAGGGCTGGGAGGAGTGATCCGCAGATAGGCGGTGTCCCGGCCGATCCTATCCATCCATCATTTCCTAATTAACAGCGGCCCGCGGGGCATCCGAGCTAGCCTTTGTCGGGACCGGTTCGGCCAGCTTTCCTACCTTGTATAAAATTATTATACTTATTCCAGGCATTTTAAATATTTATGAAGCTCGCCTATTATGAATTAATTTTAACTGACATTATTGCCTTGATAGAGGTGGCTAATATATTCTGATCGTGGTGTTAGCGGAGACTTCGTTTTTTACTGCTGAGTTGCTCCACCGTGCACGGTAACGACTTTAATTACTTTAATTACCTTAAAGTTTTAAATGTATTTTGACACTGCAGTAATTAAAGAACACTACAAGCATCTCTGTGTATGGAAAACATTAATCACTGTTTAATTTATATAAGCTACCGCCAAAAACCAGAAACGGTCACTGAAGTAAGAAAACAACTGGTGGTGACTCATGAGGAAGTGCCGTGATTCTTTTTTTACGCTTCTATTGTTCGTTTACTGATGTAGTAGTGATGTAAACTACTCGTAGTAACGGAAAATTAAGCGAAATTCCAAATACCATTAACACAGTTGTAGCAAAAGAAATATTTTGAAACAATTATACTTAAAAGCTTCTAAATAAAGTTTTACTGTATAGGTTTCAATGTTCGGGACGGGTAAGGGTGAGTTTTTTTTTAGGTTTTTGTTGATCTTGTGCAGAGTTCTTTACATAGAAAATAACTTTTTTCCAATTGCAATCATTTCGTATGAGTCGAAGGACAATAACAGCTAGAGTTATTTTTTTATTTAACTGCAACTACTTGAAAACTTGTTTTACACTTACATGCAAAAATGGTTGTGTTACAGCATTGTACAGAATGATGTAAAATTGTCAGATGGTGGTCAGTGCAATCACATGTACTCGTCAGTATACCGTGACACGTTTACTAACGTGATAATGACATCCCGACGAGAACTGTACCGAGCGTCGTGGGTGAATGGTTAATGTTCTGGCCTCGCATTCGGGAGGACGCGGGTTCGAATCCCCGTCCGGGCATCCAGATTTGGGTTTTCCATGGTTTCCCCAAATCACTCCGAATTCCTTCCCGTTCCTTGTCCCCCCCAGTCCCATCCCGCCTCTAATGAACTTAGCCGTAAATAATAATAATAAAAACGAGAACTGTTTGATAGGTGGAACACGACACATGGGGATTAGCGTTTCATAATTAATTTCTAAATTCAGAATTCCACATTCCACAGCAAGAATATCAGTGGTACCACCTCACCTCCCACACTGGAGAGCAATGTAACCAAAGCCGTTGGCTTAATGAGCGACGGTTGAGCAGCTGCGTCAATGGCACCAGACGAACGACACTGCCTGAAGCGACCAGTGGTTTCGAACCTACAGATTTTTCGGTATTTCTACCGAAATTGAGTGTCCTTCCAACAAGTAATCATTTTTCCACGATTTCTGAGATCACAACAAAATTTTCCCGAATTTTTCCAGATTTTGTATTTTTAGGTTGGCAATCCATTCCTTTTATGTTTTACGGGGAATTATTCGATCAATTATAGGATAGGTAGTTAGTTACCTTTCGCAGGAGATTCCGTACTAGCTTCGAGCCCGTCAAAAATGACGGTTTGAACGCAATATTCCGGCAGTTCATTTTTTTCATTTCCCTTTGGTTAATTATACGGAATTGTTATTACATAATGCTACTGAACTTGATTATGTAATGTTCTACGTATTTAATTTACAGTTCACATAGCAATACAGCAGTAACTTCTACTGAATTAATGACGACGTCGAAAGTATAGAACCAATGATATAAATAAAAAAAAAAAATAGGAATCCCAAAAACGTTTGCTATCCATGTAATATCAGTTTTTTTACTGGTCCAGGCACAATTCAGCACGATAAATATGGAAGTACTTCAACCGGCATTAATTAATACCTTAAGTAACATGGCGCTTATGAGAGCACTTTTAATGGTTTGTAAAACTGATTTCAGAGTGAATTATGCTGTAACAAAATGTGGCAGTTACGATTCTGTCAACTTAAACACAACCTCCAACAATATTGTATTCGAAAATCATAGCTTCTATTACCCTCATATGAATAACGACGGGCATTACCTATGGTGGTAGTAGGAATTTATTCTGGAAAAGCTTGTAAGGAAAAACGAATAACGATCATTTTTAATCATATTTTTCGTGATCTGGGTACCTTACTATTGTAAAATTATCAGTCTTTTTTGACTAGGATTTTTAAAAAAATAAATACATTTTACTTTAAAGAACGGAGACTATAATTTCGAAAACGGATAACTGTTATTTATCTGAGTGGTACATTTCGCGATTACGTACGTTTCTCAGAGTTTTTAATAAACTTTATTGTTTCCTATCTTCTGCCAAAAAAAAAATCTTAGATTATGCTTTAACCTGTTCTTATAACATATACAGGAAATATATCGAAAACGCCGAATACCTTTCTCCTTACATGAATTTATGCATCTAATTGTCGTAAATAATAAAAAAGCAACATGTAAATTTAAACGAATGTTGGGCCAACCAATTGTAACTTTATAACGTTTAATTGCCTTGCATTGCTTTTTTTATTCCTGTTTGTTTGTGCAGTTACTTCCACAAAAAACTATTATGTTTCATCTGGCAATTCAGCAGAGACCAAAAGAAATTAAATTTTCTAAAATGTTGCTTTCAGTAGCGACATGTTACTGAAAAGTACTCATAGTTCCACATTTTTTCAGCAGAAATATATTTACACATTTTTTTAAAGAATAAAATACTACGAAGAGAAAACTTGATTCCTGTATTATGAAAATTAATTTCATAGCAGTTGCGTATGTAGTAAACTGTACAAATAATTTCTAATATCTCTGCTGGCTGCTATTTTGCTGGCAAGAATATCGTTGTTGAATTGCGATTATTAAATTGAATTTCACATCGCTAATACAGAGTCATATCCCTGATGATTTAAATCTACATAAAAAGGTAATCTTATATCTCATTTAATAGTTAACACGTGTATCAAAAACTAAGAGTATCGTTTGTGATGGTAGTAGGAATTTATTCTGGAAAAGTTTGTAAGGTAAAACGAATAACAATCATTTTCAATGATATCTTTCGTGATATGAGTACCTTACTCTGGTTAGATTATCAGAGTATTTGGTTATGATTTTATTTAAATAAATGAATTTTACTTTAAATTATGGAGACTATAATTTCGAAAACGGATGAATGTTATTTATTTGACTGATTCATTTCACGATTACGTACGTTTCGTGTAAACTTTCTGTGAGTTTTTAATAAACTTCATTGTTTCTTATCTTCTGCCAAAAAAATTCTTGGGTTATGCTTCAACCTAATTCTTATAACTGATACAGATAATTTAGCTAAAACATGGAATACCCTTCTCCTTACATGAATTTCTGCATCTATTAAATAAACAAAAAGCAACATGAAGAACCGTTCTCTAGCCAATAGCTATAGACGACGTGCGCAGTCTCCAGATCACGCATTTTGTATCAGGGGATTTCATTTCGGGACTACCCCTGTGCGTTTGTGTCCCACTTTATCGACGTTTTTAGGGGATTCCCGAGCTAGTTCGGATTGTCTTATATTCTATTGGTAACCATTACTATAAATACGTTTTGTTAAAAAAATGTACATACATGTTATTAAGGACAATGTGATGGGCAGTGAAATTAGAGGCTATGCGCTGTATTTTGTGATTTATTTGTATTCAACGTGTGTTCCCACAGTCGACAACCTTGGTCAGGTCAACCAGCCGCAATTAACGGAATAAGCCTTCCAAGAGTTAATCTTTTTTTTATTGAATAACTTAATAAAGGAATTGCAAATTACTCTGTTGTTTTTATTTTGATTATGTTTTACTGGTCTTGACTAGTTCTTATTTATATGAAATTTTTATTTAAAAAATTCTGGTGTTAGTTTTAAATTTATAATATATCCTGTAATTTCCTTATTATTTGACAAAGATAATGAATTTTAAAATAATATATGTAGTAATGTAATGAAGATTCAAATGAACTTAAATAACATGTATTTCACACTTTAACTTAAAAAAATACCCTCACTGTCATCTTCTGTCTTCAGTGTATACTATACGAAGCTAAAAGGGTAATATGAAAATCAAGCCCATCTTTGAACCAAAATTTTCTTTCCAGCTTTTGATGACTAATTTGTGGTCCAGTTGCGGCAGCAGATTGTCATCAATTTGCTGCACGGTTTGACGTCAAATTGTTAACAAGTCTTGAAGTTCCAAGTCTGGTAGTAAAATTGGTGTTAAACTGATACAAATTCTTTGACAGCACATCTTGCCCAGCAAACTGTGCTTATTTGGGTTGTATTTTTTTCATATACCGATTTTGGGTACAAGTATACCGATATTAGCGGACAGATCTGCCGATTTCGCATTTTGTCGCTGGAGACCACTGGAAGCGACTGCTACACGGCACGGGACAGGGGGGTTGAGGGGAAATAGTATCAGAAAAGCTATTCAGGTGTTTTTACTCACATCGTCAACAGCATCTCACATGAACTATCGTGTTCGAGCATTGGACTAGAAGATAGAAGTTTTATCCGATATGGCAAGTTTATAGTTGTTATGCACGGATAGTCAGATCCGAGTGCGACGCAATCAGACGGTAATGAATTGTGCGGCCTGATGGTGGTTTGATGTAACTATGGGATGTGTTTGCTTGTAGTGGATTGGGTCCTATAATCAGACTAACCATATCGCTATGTTCAGTTGCTTGGTTAGTATTTGCAGCTCTTGTGGACTTCACGTACCACGATAATGATGCGAAGTTTCTGGATGGCAATGCGCCGTGTCACCCTGCCCAGATTGTTGGCGACCATTTGTAAGAAGCATTTTGGAAATTCCAACACTTCCAGACTTTCGCCGACAAGCTGAGGCCGTGCCAAGCAGAGTTAAATGAGGCTCCACGTATTCTTATAGAATTATCCCATGGATTGTGTTTTCTCAGTGCATGTAAAAACGGTTGAAGTTGCGAGTACACTCTGTGCCTTTTTTTTTTTTTTTTTTTGCTTAGAAGCGTAATTGTCGAATTTAATTAAAACAATTACAATTCTATTCGAATGTATTGTAACCCTTCGTTGGAAATATCAAAGTATTACTTGAAGAATTCAAGAGTGAAGCCCAGGACGCTTTCCAGTAATTATCTTTAGACAAATCGTAGCTGACAGACCTTTAGGATAAGCCGTTAAAAGAGAGGCTGATCAGCCCAGGGCAATCAGCTCTGTTTTTACCTCCGGCTAGTACTTCACACCACATTTTTCTCTTAAGTTGTGTGTGTATGTGGTGTGTGTGGAGTGTGTGTCACCACTACTTTAGTTTTAATTTCCACCAGGACTCTATGTCTAGTCAGTAAAGTGAGCGCTTGGCTGAGTAAGGAAGTGAGTCGTCAGTTTATTCCGAGTCGTGTGGCGTTTACTGGTATTTAAAGCGTTAGTCTGCATACTGGGTGTGTGATTTTGAGAAGGAAAACTTGAAATAACTCACAAGGGTCACCTTTGACCTCTAACGTTCGGAACCGCACGAAAACATGCTTAGAATAACAAGCGATCATAAACAAAACAGTGGCGTGTGTCATTTCCATGCAAAACGTTGCATTCTATTTCGACAAAAAAATTTAATAGAGAGAAAAAAAGTAACAAGATATCAATACCATATGCAGGAAATTATACGTAATTCAACGACGTCAGTGTATAGTTACATTTTCAGTCATCAGTGCCAAAAACTCTCTGCTTAAAGTACGTTAATATAGCGCAAAACATGCATATATAGCAGTACCACACACCTGATAGTGCTTATACTAGTTCTCAAAGCACAGATGCGGGATCATCATTTAAAAATGTAATTAGTGCAGCTTTCGATAATGGACTGCGTGAATGCGAAAGTGATTTGGAATGTGATATTGTGGCTTTAGTAAGGTGTGCACATTGTTCTCTTCCACTTTGTTTTAACCACTTCATCGAAATCCCGCATCTGCACTTTGAGGACTAATATAAGCACTTCAGGTGTGTGGTACTGCTGTATATGCATGTTTTGCGCTATACTAAGTACTTTAAGCAGAGAGTTTTTGTTACCGTTGATTGAAAATGAATGACACACCGAAGTCATTGAATTACGTTTAATTTCCTTCATATGGTATTGATATAGTGTTACTTTGTTTCTCTCTATTAAAATGTTACTTGAGGTAGAATGCAAAGATTTGCATAGAAATGATACACACAACGATTTTGTTTATGATCGCTTGTTATTCTAAGCATGTTTTCGTGCGGTTCCAAGCATTCGACGTTTAAGGTGTCCCTTGTCGGCATTAAATCTAGATCACTTTGACTTGTCAGCTGGTTGCCAAAAAACATGGTCTAGTCCACTCTCTAACGCCTATCATCCTACAGTCAATCGTTGTTCTGCTTATTCTAGAAATGATTTTATTCTGCTTATTCCAAATAGCGTAATTGAACATAAGTTAAAATAAAGGTATCCCGTGTGATTCTGAAGGGTACAGCCCATTAATAAAAGCACCGACTGAAAATATGTTATCGAATGACAGTTTTAATGAAAGGAAACCCTGATCCTAGGTTCGCAACCTGTTTTAGTACCCCCCAAAAATATGAAAAAGAATATCTACTGGTTCATGGAAATTTCCAAAGACGAATTACGGATCTGCGATGTAAGCCTCCTTCTCAAAAAATTAAATGTTTTTGAACTATGTGGTCATTTTAATAAAGGCTTACCCGGCGTATTCATATTTTGTAACCTTCGCCGGTGTCCAGCCAAATGGAATGATGTCAGACGTGATTGTGTGTATCAGGCAGAAATAATCGCTTCTTTTCTAAATATAAAGCATTATGTAGGAAAAAGTTTTTGCCATTGAAGCTATACCTTCCTTGCAATATATGATGACCACTTTCATTCAATGAATGGGTGTAATAACGATGTTTAAATGGAAGCACATCCAACATGTAGCAAAAGAATCGCGTTTTGTCAACAACCACCTTACGTTCTATATATAACTATTTTATAATCAGCACATGTATAGAATTTTTAAGTCTTAAGTATTGTTCCTGCTAAGTATGATTTTTTTTTTTTTTCGTTTTGAAACGTCCATACCTAAAATACGTGCCTGCTATTTGCGAAGATTGGGTTTTAATTCATATGAGTTACTTACTTATCCTTAACGAACTAAATAGTAAAATTCTGTTGTCAAAATGGGACGTAAAGGGTTAGCCTCTTCTAACCAAATGTCAACCTCTCCTTCACGTGGTGCAGCCCGTTTGCACGGACGTGGCTTTGGTGACTGAAAGATTCCCGATATAAGCAGTCACACACTGCTTGGGGAGTGTGCACAAACTACGTGCCTCGGTCCAGGGGTGGGACGGGTTGGTTGGATGGCTACGCTGATCTACGTGGGGGGGGGGGGGGTTCCGAGACAGGCCACGTAACTTTCCTTTCATAACATTTTTCACAGTTAAAATAAGGAACAGAACTCACAACAGGATGTGAATATTTATTTTCCTCAGTTAATTATTTACGTATGTAATTTACAATCGACTGACAAGAGAAAACAGTACAAAATGTCGTCTGGAAACAAAAGGGAAAAAAGCTACCTGCTAAGTGGGTGGGGGGGGGGTATAGGCAAAAGCCACGTAGGGCTACGTGGGGGGGAAGAGGGACCATAGGAGGCCAAAATGGAGCTACGTGGTTTATGCACGCTCCCTTGTCAGCGGCTTCCGAAAGGAGGGCGGAAGAGCACCCTCTTGTCCTTGGGGTTGGAAACGGCTCCAAAAAGGCAGATGAGTCAATAATGACCAATGCATGGGGATGCAGAAAGCAACGGGAAACCACTGCAATGAAGGCCCTAATGGTATACTGAGGCCATGTAATCCTTTCAAATTACATATATGATGATAGCTTCTTCCTGGGTAAAATATTCCGGACCTAAAATAGTCCCCAAATTGTATCTATGGTTGGGGACTGTTCAGGGAAGAGTCATCAGAATGGGGAGAAACATTCTATGAGTCGGAGCGTGGAATGTTAGAAAACTTGAAAGGGGAGATAGAACGACTTACGGTAGATGTTGTTGGGATTAGTGAGATTAAATGGAAACAAGCACTGGATTTCTGGTCTAAGGAACACAGTATAATTAGCACACAAGCTGTCAATGGAGTCACTGGTGTAGGAGTTGTAATGAATAAGAGAGTAGGGAAACGGGTGACTTATTGTGAAGAGTTTAGTGACATGATTATTTCGATGAGGTTAGAAACTAAGCCCGCCCCAACTACGTTAGTTCAAGGAGAATATGCCAACGTCACAGGAAGATGACGAAGAAATAAAGAAAATATGCGCCGAAATTAAAGAATTAATATAATATGTGAAGGGGGAGGAAAATCAAATAATCACGGGTGATTGGAATGCGATAGTGGGAGAAGAAATAGAGGGGAATACTGAAAGAAGTTTTGGTCTACGAGAAAGAAATGAGTGAGGAAGCCGGTTGCTAGAATTTTGTGAAAGATATAAGCTAGCAGTGGCAAACATACTGTTTAAGAACCATGCAAGAAGGATATACACCTGGAAACGTCCTGGGGATACACGCAGATGTCAGCTAGATTATATCATGTTCAAACAGAGATTCAGGAATCAAGTTCTAGACTGTAAAGCATACCCGGGAGCAGACATTGAAACTGACCATAATTTGATAATAATGAAGTGCAGGCTGAAATTCAAGAGAATAAGGAAGCAATATAAAATGAACTGACTGGAAGTGAATAAACTGGAACAATCCATCGCGAGAAAAAAGTTTCCAGAAATGGTAGACGTGTGTCTAAGAAGTAACTCTGAAAGGAGGTCAACTGAGGACTCAATGAAATGCATTAAAGACCGAAATAATGATAGCTGGTAAAGAAACAATAGGCTTTAGGGAAGAAGACGCCCGAAATCCATGGCTCACAGAAGAAATTTTGGAACTGATGGATCAGAGGAGAATTTACAAAAATGCTCAGGATGAAACAGGAAGAGAGCAATACAGGCAATTTAGAAATCAAATAAACGGGAAGTGCAAAGAAGTAAGATAGCTGCAAGAAAAGTATGAAGAAGTAAAAAGAAAATGGTCGTACGTAAATTAGACGTGTCATATAGGAATATCAAACAGAATTTTTGAGAAAAAAGATGTGAATATTAAAGCTGCCGATGGGAAACCTCTTGTAAGCTCAGAAGAAAGAGCTAACCAATGGACGGAATACACAGAGTATCTGTATGATGGAGATGATTTGAACCAAAGTATATTTGAAAAAGAATTTCATGTCGACATTAATGACTTAGGTGATCATATTTTGAAGAGCATTAAATGATTTGAAATAAAAAAGGCATTGATGAGATCCCTGCAGAATTTCTGAAATCCCTAGGAGAAGAAGACTCCAAAGATTATTCCAGCTTATATCAGAAAGTTCGGAAGCAGGAGAGATTCCGACAAATTTTAATAAAAATCTCTACACTTCCGAAGAAAGCACAAGCTGACAGATGCGAGACTTATCACACTATGAGTCTAACATAAAATGCCTCAAAATTGCTGATCAGAATAAATTCAGAAGAATGTAAAGTGTAGTACTTAACTTGTATGCTGAAAAAGCAATAAAGAATGATTTTAATGTGACTTAAGTGTTCAAAGAGAAAATCTTGTTAGCAGAACAGATTGAGGATATTGAGAAGTTACTGAATATTATCACAACAATACTGAAGGAAGATTTTGAGCTAAATATAAACCAAAGCAAGACAATAATGGTAGATTAAATGTAAAAATGCTGTCGGATGCGATAGAAGAAGTTGTAAATTTTGCTACTTACAGGAAGTAAAATTGCAACCGATGTCCGAATGTTAAAAGCAGAATAGCACTATCGAAAAGAGCCGTTATGGAAAAGAGAAATCATTTTAGTTTCAAATATTGGTCTAGGACTCAGAAAGAACTTCTTAAAGCTCTATGTGTGGAGCACAGCACTTTATGGCAGCGAAGCATGTACTTTAGGAATACCAGAATGAAGAAAAATTGAAGCATTTTATTTGTGGTGCTACAGAAGGATGCTGAAAATTAAGTGGACAGACAAAGTAAGAAATGAACGAGTTTTGGGAATGATCGGCGATGATATATGTACGTGGAAGAGACAGGATGATAGGTCAAATTTTGAGACGCGCAGGATTGGTTTATTTGTTAGTGGAGGGAACAGTCGAAGGTAAGAACTATAGCGGAAGACAGTATGAAGCAGATAATTGAGGAGAGGAAGGGGTTAGCGCAAGATAGGAAGTGATGGAAGATTGAATCAAACCAGTCGAGAAACTGATAAACTGAAAATTACGATTAAGTTAAGGTACAAGCGTGATATTAAAAATGTCCTACGATAAAAGTAATGAAACAGGAGGAGAAATTCCAACTGATTTTAGTAAAAATATCATCTTCACACTTCCAAAGATATCACAAGCCGACAAATGTGAGAATTATCGCACCATTAGTCTAACAACACATGCTTCAAAATTACTGACTAGAATAATATACAGAAGGATGGAAAGGGTAGTAGAAGACATAGTAGGTGAAGATCAGTTTGGGTTTAGGAAAAATCGCGGCACAAGGGAAGCAATTCTGTCCTTAAGATTAATACTTGAAGGGCGGATCAAGAAAAACAAAGAGATACTTTTATGGCATTTGTTGATTTAGAAAAAGCTTTTGACAATGTTAGGTGGGAAAAGATGTTCAAAATTTTAAAGAAGTCAGGTCTAAAGTATCGAGATAGAAGAATACTCTATAAACTATATAAGAATCAAGTGGCTGTAATAAAAGTAGAGACAAGCATCAGTTAAAAAGGTTGTGAGACAATGCTGTAGTCTATCTCCATTAATATTCAACTTGTATGTAGAAGAAGCATTGAAGAAAGTCAAAGAAAAATTTCCATGTGGTATAAGTTTTCAGGGGAAGAAAACAGTATGCTACGATTTGCTGATGACATTGTCTTGTTAGCAGAGATGGCTGAGGATATTGAGAAGTTACTGAATGGCATGAACAAAATACTGGAGGAAGATTTTGGACTGAATATATATATAAGCAAGACCAAAGTGATGAAATGTAGCAGAAATGATACCAATACTATTAGATTAAATATAAAAATAGGATCGGATGCAATAGGAGAAGTAAGTGAATTCTGTTACTTGGGAAGTAAAATTACAACCGATGACTGAAGCAGGAATGATGTTAAAAGCGGAATAGCTCTAGCAAAAAGAGCCTTCATGGAAAAGAGAAACTTTTTAGTTTCAAATATTGATATAGGAATTAGAAAGAACTTCTTAAAACTCTATGTGTGGAGCACAGCACTTTATGGTAGCGAAAAATGGACTTTGGGAATTCCGGAAATAAAGAAAATTGAAGAATTTGAAATGTGGTGCTACAGAAGAATGCTGAAAATTAAGTGGACAGACAAAGTAAGAAATGAACGAGTTTTGGAAATGATGGATGAGAAAAGAAGTTTGTGGAAGAAGCTTACAGAAAGAAGAGACGGGTTGGTTGGTCATATTTTGAGACATGCTGGATTGGTTAATTTGTTAGTGGAGGGAACAGTGGAAGGTAAGAACTGTAGAGGAAGACAGAGATTAGAATATATGAAGCATTTAATTGAGGCCGTGGGCTGTAAGGGGTATGTAGAACTGAAGAGGTTAGCACAGGACAGGAAGAGATCTAGGATTGCATCAAACCAGTCGAAAGACTGAAGACAGCAAAAAAAAAAGTCCGGGCCAGTTTGTTTATCTCATAGGTTGGCCAAGCCAGACGTTCGAAATTACGGAGCCACTTCTATGTAGAGCTGCGCCAAGTGTCCTCGACGGGTGGTCTCCTACCGAAATATTACAATGTTTTGCTAAACCACTGGCTACAAAATACGGTACTGAAAGGTTCAGATACTGCAGTAATGGTAAATAGCAGGTATTTTTTAATGAATCTGAGTCAATAATTTGCATAATTAAAGGGATTTGCAGGACTAATGTTCTTTATAATGTTACAAGGTGATCTGTCCACATTCTCCATTATAGACTGGTGCTGGCTCACTTTTCCTGTGGTTAGTGTGAGGGTTTTCGGCAAGCGACCTCCTGAACGCTGCAAGGACACACACACTTTTCAGAACAGGATTCTTGGTTCCGGTTACCAACGACATAGTTTTATCTCTGATGGGTTGCTACCCCATTAAATACACAACCACACTTTGTCCCGGCTGGCAACTAGAACTTCTCTTGTGTCGATGTTAAGCCGTTTACACTTTGGATTCGATACACAGAAGGATGTGAATGAATCTACACACGAGCTGATGGTACTTTCTAAAAACTTTATTTGGTTTATTGTCTTTCCTTTTATCTTTTTTTTTTTGAAACTGTGTTAGGAAAAGTGATATGCATGAACAGAATTCTTCTGTTTGCTGTTTCAGGGAGGAGCTCGCGATGAAGATTGGCTTGACGGAAGCTCGGATACAGGTAAATACCACCTTCCTCTCATAGTCTTCGGGCAGCAGTTCGAAAAACCGGTGAAATCGTGAATTAAGCTGTGTAACAAGTCTTATTTATTTGAAGAAATGTTAACGGATATACGGCTGACTTTTACATATGAAACAAACCATGTCAACACCGTTCTCGGAGTCATTTTAAGGTTATGGGGATTGTGCTGTTGTGATTCGTAACTGAAATTTGGGGAATACCCACGAAGATACCTCGTAGATAAGAAATTATACATACTTATGCTTTGTTATGCTCAGTCAAAAATTATTTTCTTTTTTACTTATGGCTTTATGCCTTGTCGACGTTGAGGTCATTAGAAGCGGGGTGGGACTGGGGACAAGGAACGGGAAGGAATTCGCGCATGGTCTTTTGAAGGAAGCATCCCAGCATTTTCCTGGAGTGATTTGGGGGAATCCATGGAAAACCCAAATCTTGATGCCCGGACGGGGATTCGAACCGGCGTCCTCCGGTATGCGAGGCCAGAGGGTTAACCGCTCACCCACCACGCTCGATCAGTCAAAATTTACTTTAGATATGGTTATTAATAGTTTGATCTTTTCTTTTGACTAACGTCGTTTACCTGCAGCATTTATAAGGTTTCCACATCAGTTATTAATTTCTCCAGAACTCGAATTTTTGTCGGGAAGACAAGATGCCTAAAGACTTTTAACTTTAATCTAGGTAATGCTTACAATTTTGTGATTGCTGTTTGAAAGTACTGCTACAAATTGCTATTTATATCTAACATCAGTTATTAAGTATTCAGCTCTTATTTAACTTGTAATATTTTTTTTAAATATCTTACATTGAGATGGTGCTGATATCTGTTATACAGTAACACCCACGTTCGCGAAACAATTTTTTTGATTAAATATGGTTATTCTTAATTCAGCGATTTTGATTAATAGGATAACGTTGAATTTAACAAACATGGTATTTAGAGCTTTGAACTTCCATCGGAATTCTTAAAAAAAGAGTACTATTTAATTTCTTTTTGAAATAGTTTACAAAGTCTCTTCATTTATTTCTGGCCACGTTTTACATTTATAATTATGTTTGGAAGGTTAGTTAGTTGTTTGCTGGCAACGTGTTTAACTTTAATATTTAAAAACCTTGTAACACATCGAATCCCACAATAATGTCTTATCATTAAAAAGAAATAGTATTAAAAAAGTTTTATTGTTAATAATAATGTTTGTGTCTTTGTCTGGCACTGTAGAGCATTTAGTGGCACCTTTGAATGCGTCTAGAATTTTCTCCGTTGATAAACGAAATGTCGCCCTGTCAGAGACCTGTGCGATGCTTCTCTTTGGAGTTGTTTCTTCTATAACTGTAAAGTAGAAGAGAATCTTAAGCTTTCTAATTTAAAACTGCCTTGTCGTTAAAGTTTGAAAAAGTTAATTACTCTAGCGGGAGTGTAACCGCTTGGCACGAAACCGTTGAACCTGCAATTTTCAAGTTTGTTAGATATTAAGAAGAAAACTAGATGGAAGAGAAACAGCTCTATAATTATTTAATACCAGCACGGAACGTACTTATTACTATGATTACAATATTTACATAGGGAGGGTTCGTATCCTTATCACCTCATAGTTTGTGGAACGTTCATTACTAGGACTTGGAATTTTATCGCTATTTAAAACTATATCAAAAAGTAGGAGATCATTCTAAATTTTAAAAAAAGAAAAGAAAAAACGTCTTGTGATTATCAAGCTTTAGCAGCCATCTTGGAAGTTACTAATGACCATGATATGATATAGAAATAAATTTAAAAGAAAGTGTAGAGTTGTGACAAAAAAATTAAAAAATTGTTCCAGAAAAACCGTTACTTGATTTACACCTGATCCGTAGAAGAAGCAAGGAGGTGAAATATGAATGTAAAGTACAAGAGGTACCAAAAGGGAGAGAAGCCTTTTATGTTTCATTCAATTGAGACAAAATGATCATACATTTTCTTATTACTGAATTTAAATGCGACGGAGCGTATGTTTCGGTGGCAATATAATTAGTATTTATTCACCATTTTCTTCTTCTTCTTATTATTATTATTTTGTATACTTTGGGTATAAAATCCCTCCACCCGCCTACTTTTGCCATTTATGAAGTATAATTTTAAATATTTCCGGCGTTTTTCACAAATTATTCATGCCTCCCGTGATAATTTAGTACAACCTTAACCACAAAATAAAATTTTCCCACTCCCTTATGCATGAAATCAAGTAGCAGTTTGTGCTGATGGTCATCTTTTCCTTTCCATGTAGCATTCCTAATTAGTGATGTACCGGATCGTTAAAAATGTATATCCGCGGATACGGATACAGATACGGATCATTAGTGTCTAGATCCGCGAATACGGATACGGATCTCAACTTTCTCAACTTGGACCGACAGTGAAAAAATCGTCAGCTACGATCTATTATCAACGAACATCCAGCGTATGGAACGTGTTTTGACCTTGCACTGTGCGTGTTTATGTTTATATTTTAAGATGATATAGGATAGCGTAGATTATATACGCTTGTGTTTTTTGGGAAGTTTTAAGTTAAATTAAAATAAAAACAATTTATACAAAAAAGTATAGTAGTGTAATACGGAAATATTTTACGATAGTAAATGACGAATCTGCTAAATACTAAATTTGTGAAGGAATGTATTGACATAAAGGTACAACTTCATTAAAAAATCACTTTCAGACGAAACACCCACAAAAATATTACTCATTCTTAAAAGAAGACTCCGCTAAGAGGGTAGCCGGTGAAAACATTCAGCAGAGAACGTCTTTAACAACGTTAAAAAGAGTATTTAGAATAACATTTTTAACGAATACATGAAAAAAGTCAAAATGTGTAACATTGCAAAATAAAATTTAACTTTTTAATTGCAGAAATGATAGCTTTATCTGGATTACCTTTTCAACACGCAGAAGATTTTGGGTTCCGACGATTGATGGATTATGTTGTTGCAAATTATGTTCTAAAAGGCAGGAAATATTTTACGTAAGTTATTTGCAGCGAACTTTACGATCGAAAATAAAGAACGTGTTGAAGGATTTTGAGAAAGTTTCTTTCACATCATATATCTGGTAGGATTTTTGGTCAGGTGTTTCATTGTTATTTTTAACATTACAAAATATTTTATAAGAAAAAATATCGCTTTAAAAGCGGAGATTTCGGCAATATTTCAAAGTATGTTTGAAGAGTAGGGAATCCCAAACAGAATCTGCACTTCATGGTAAGAAATGGGGGATCCAACATGAAGTAAGCCTGCACTTTATCTGACGTAGATAATATTGAGTGTACAGCACATCAGCTGCACCTGGTTGTTAAAAAAGCTGTTAGCAATAATAGTAAAAAAATTGGAGGTCTATGACACATGGGTCGCACATATTTATCACCACCTGCAACAAGCGTTCCAAGTGAGCAGTTTTTAAGTGCAGCTGGAATTAATTATAATCCTCATCGTAATAGACTTTCAAAGCTGTCAAGTTAATCCTTTTGAAGTACAATTTACCAAACTTAATTTTAAATATAACATTTATTTTTTTAAGTTTCTGTAAATGTGATTGTTTTATCTAATGTAAACACTTTAACAGTACCTTAATAACAATTTCAACTGGCAAATCACAAAGAATAGAGGTCTGATCTCACTATAAACATAGTTAAAATAATACTTTAAAACTTACTACAGTGGTAAGTTACCTTTGGTAAGCTAGTAAAATAAATATTTAAATAATTAATATTTCCATAATAAATGTGTCAGATATGAGATGTTAACAAATACAAAGTAATTGGAATAGAAGTTAATAGTATTTCATTGCTAGCTATCTTTAAAATTTTATATACGTGCTTGATAAAATTCTTTACAAAACATCCGTTAAAGATCCGCTAAAAAAGTAACGGATACGGATACGGATAGAGATCTTTTTTCCCCCTCTGATATCCGCGGATACGGATACGGATATCCGGCACATCACTATTCCTAATTCTTCAACCAATATCCAGGGCCGGCGTTAGGGGGGGGGGGGGGTAAGCGGGTCAAATGTACCCGGGCCCGCCGGCTGATGGGGGGCCCCGATCAGCGGCTGCAGGGGCCCCAGCCCTCGAAGCCAAGAATCCGCCTATTGTCGCCCGGCTGGTTTGTAGAGCTAAAAAAAACGTTCGCCCATTTTACCCGGGGCCCGAAATTCCTAGCGCCGGCCCTGCCAATATCCCTGCAAGACCCATCACGCCAAGAACTCTCTTCACCCTCCTCCTGTTTTCCATCCACCTCCTTTATCAGATCAGTTACTTCTGGGTCTTGCAGCAATTTCTACATTGAGAACTAACTGCTCCCATTCGCACGACCTCCAACTCCAGTATTTCATGCCCAAAATGTGGATCCCTAATCACACCACCATATTCAATCAATAATCTGACCAAAATTTTACAACAAAATTCCCTCATTTCCCTGGTACATACTGTTATCACCCTCTCCAATAAATGAACGGTTTGAATTTAAGATAATACGAGTAGAACTCTGATATGTGAGACTACCGAAGACAGAAAAACAACATCATTCAAACTGTTGTCTAATAGTTGGTGATTGCGGAATCTATGGAAGTTAACGATTAAAGTATTTGAAGTATATTAATTTAGTATGTAGAGGTCGAGAGAAAGGTAAAATATGAAGATAATGCGAAATGTGTAAAACAATAACAATAAAAATGTTGTTATTATTAAGATCTTTCAGTTTTCTGTATAGGATAAATGGATTTTTTTTTATTTTATGGTACATAACTACGTTACATTTTCTCAAACGTTAATTTTAGGACACGGAACATGGAAAACTTGAAGGTTATTTAAATAATTGAATGTCAGCCTCTTTTCACCTATGAATTAATTTACTCGATAATATTCGGTTTGTGTTTTAACCAGTGTGCTTACGGAGCATTAAATATGGGTAGCTGCAACGACCATCTGCAACGACCTTCTCATGCTAACAGGAACGTTTAACGTCCATTAAAATCATCAGTCAGGGAGGTCTCCAATATGGGAACAGGTATGCTGGAAAGGCTAAGAACTTAATTTATGTATTTGTTCGATTATTGTGTGCTTGAGTTCCAGACTGTAAATAGGTATCAGTTGAGAGAAAAAGAAATGTAGTCCGCTGCGGTGAGGACACCTGGCTGAAGTGGAGCAGAAAGGCCCGCTGCGCCGGAGGAAGAAAAGCAATTTGGCGGTCGCCGGTCGAGAAAACACGCGACCGTCAGGTGCACCCCGCCTTCATGCACCGGCTGTGTTGAGTTAAGATTAAGAAACCTCATAATTAGATTCTTTCTCGTCGCGGCACAGTTCATTACTTGGTCGCAGGACAATGGACCCGGAGGGTCGCCGTTTCTTGCGCCGCCCTTGCGGTCTTAAACCACGCACTCGTGCATGCTGCTGCGCTCCTTAACGACACAAAACGTTAAATTCGGTTAACGCTTCGGTGTGCAAGGAAACAATTTCCCGACTCGCTTACCGCAAGCGGCCTTCTTTCCCCGCGCGCCCCGTTTTCGGTTTTGTCGAGAACAAACAGCCGACAGGGTGAGTGGTTGCAGTTGCGACGTTTAGCGCCACCTCCTCGGCACACCGCAAATTTCCGCGTAAAGAGTGTTCTTTAGGACCGGAAGCGACACCTGCGTGATGATTTGGTGTTTAGGTTATCGGTGCAGCAGTTCATGTAATCGGCCAGATAGATTTCAACAGCTGGCGCATTTAAAGTGATCATATACTCCTATTAACTCGATAACTAGTGATCGCCCAGCGATCGAAATTCGACCGTAATACATTAAGTTGTTTAGTTTATTTCATGAAAGAGTAATAATCTAGTAATTCTCTGCATTACCTATAAAATTAAAACGATACACTCCACGCGTGACTGTATGCTAAATTTTAGCTTCTAATCTAACCATAGCAAATGATGAAATGTATTTATCGATGGTTCATTTAGGCCGGAAGACTAGCTTTTTGAAACATGCGCAATTAAATGTATCTATCAAAATAATTTAGTCATTTTGTGTGTTTGCTATTTAAATTTGGTCTATTATCATTTTGAATTTCACGCAAATAAGTATTCCTTATTTCTTGTCTCTCTCTCTCTAATGAAATTACTGAAATTAAAAAATCAAAAGACACTTAACCAAAGTTTAACATTTTAAATAATCAAATGACCATATATCGCTACATTCCTTTTAAAAGTATTCCTTTCATAACTTCAAACATTAATCTCTACTTTATCCGAGTCTTTCGTTTTACCAAAGACCACAGAGTGTCTCAATGCGGGGAATTCACGTAAGAACGTTGGCTCCGATCCTATTTCACGCGCACACATACGTTCGCAAATCAATTTTTTATTTTAATAATCTATTTTTAATATGTATTAACTATACTTATTATATTTTTCGGTGGGGTGGGACATTCTCAACCAGTGAAAAACTGTTACTGACCTGTTGAAATTTGGATTAACTGTTTCCTTATAGTGTCCTCTTCACGTTTAGCACTCTCCTTTTCCGGAAAATTCGCCACGAATTAAATTAAAAATACCGAAATATGGGATGCTCCGCAACCGCGAAATGTTAGCAGCACTGTAAAAATGACACAAAAATTACCGGTACAGGGATCATATGAACCTAAATAGGTTCGTTTTGTCATAGTGATCATGGTTAGGTTGAAATTCGGCCTGGACCAAGATAAAAAGTTTACGGGCAATTCGTTCTGCGCAACCCATGTCGCAAACCAGAGACAAACTGCACATTTGCTTACAACTTAAGCAATCGATTATCTCTGACTGCTTATATCGATTCCAAGGTTTGTAAAATGTATTACATATAATTTTCGCTTTCTGTGTTTCTTTAAGTTCCTCCGTTCGCCCAATATTCTGGCCGCTAGCTGAGCTATCTACCAGCCCTCGAAACGTTGCTTCTTGCTTCTATATAAGTTCAGAGATTAATTTCGACTGTTTTGTTTCACCAAAGAAGACAAAGTAAGGCCGCTAGCTGCGCCATCTACCAGCCATCTGAGCGAACTATGTAGGCGAGCGAGCGTTTTATTTTACTTAATTTAATGTATTTGTACGCATATTATATATAGATTTTAGCTTTCTTCACTTCTTCTCCATATAATCTTTAACTATACCAAATCCCACACTTCTCTGTGCTCGCAATATTCTTAAAAATGTAACATAAGTTTTCGTTTAGCGTATTAACATATATATACTTGGTTTGATGTTGTATGGGTTTTTACAAAAAATGGTTACTGCCGTGCAGCTCAGTAGTCCGTGGAACTGATGAAGCGAGCGATCTCCTAGACCCACTAAGTGTCCTATCCTGTCCTCACATCAGCCCCATCATTAGCCGGAAGGCTCGTACCTTACCTTACAGAACTTCTGTTGTGTGCGATCATCCCTGTGACGAACACAAATGTTTACTTGTTAGTTACTCGTGCTGTGTTCTATTGTGATACGATTGTTGAACACAATTGGTATTTTGCTTTTGGCTTTACCCCTTGTCGACGTCTATGTCTTTAGTGGCGGTAAAGGGCTGGGGGCTAGGGATGGGAAGGAATTTCGCCATCACCTTTTGAAGGAACCATCCTCTTCACCTGTAGTGATTTCGTGAAACCATGGGGAACCAAAATCTGGATAGGGGGTCAAAATTCGAAACCGCGAGGCCGCTCATCCAACGCGCTCGGTAGCATCAAAAAGGTGGTAAATTCCACTAATGAATTCTTAATTCTATGACGCAGAAAGAACTGTTCATATTCCATTTTAATTACAGAGTAATCGCGAACAGGTCTGAGTGGCTAAAATTTTAAGTAGCACAAGAAGTATCGATGACTTCGTATATAACACAAGGTACTTTGTAAACAAGTTCACCATCTGTTTGAGCACTTTGTACCGTGCAATCCCTCTCCGGCTTTTGTTAAACGAAAGGTAAAACGTATGCAAAGTGTTTAATTTTTCTGGTTTTCTATTTCTAGAGCAGGTAGATCGTCTCTTATAAATCTGCAACGTTCAAAATTAAAATTAATTAGACAGAAAAAGTTTTACAATACAAAGTGATAATCTTCATTACGGTGGGAAGATATTTTCCATTTTTCTGGAAATCATTACGCTTTTCTTTATTGATGTAGGGCAGACCGCAGCTGGTTGGCTATCAGCTTCTAATGTTCTCTATAGAGTGTGTGGAAGCGTAGCCTATTGACCACGTGACATCCATAGCCCCAACTGCTTCCCAAAAAGATAACAGTGTGAGTTCTGTATCACTGAACTAAGGGCTTTCTATTACATTGTTAAAACATTTAATACTAGTACGGTAGTTGTTACAACCGCAATCTTTGTTATGTTACGGGCAGACTGGCCAACTGTGTTCGGGGTAGGTTGGCACACTGCCATCAGAGGCAAAAACGAAGTAATAAAGTGCAAAGAGTAAAATCTATTTTACAATTTCAAGTGAGGAGGAGAACCTAACTGTGAGCTACGCTGACAGCGATGATAGGTTTGTCGAACGTCTACTTTTACGTGACAGTAACACGAGTGATCCAGACCCGAGACACCCCGTGGGCAGGATCTGGGCTTAACATCTTTTCAGAATACGATAATGGTGAAATCGGAAGCCGAAGAGCTAAAGACGTCTAAGCTCAAGAATAACTGGTATGGTCACCTGCGATGGTGCACAGTATACCGGAATAGTAACATCATTGGACGATACTGAGGCTCCGGTTAATACAATGGTAAAGTGTGGTCTAAACAAGTAGATGAAATTTGTTACAAATATGAAAATGTGAGAAAAGTTCTTGAGCCACAACTAATGAGTCAAATTCAACAAACCTGCGTCCTCGACATGAAACTTATTTGATTTAATTTCAACATTTACAGTCTGTTGTTTCTTATATAGTGTCTGTAATTTAGTTTTTTAATTAAAATATTTGAAAATGATTTGTAATTACCTATTTATATTTGCTTAAAGTATTGTAGTGACTGATTTGTCGGATGGCTGTGTGTATAGTCTGTACTCAGTCACTATAGCTAAGACTTGCGATGTACTCTTCTTCCGCTACGCTGTTAGTCTTCTTTGCTTGTCTGACACCTAAAAATGTTAATTGTGGGCTGCATGGGAACGGAGAACATACGGCTTGCATTCGTTGAATGAAATACTGAAGTCGTTAACCGATGTTTATTGCAACACTGGATACCTGGTTACAAGGAAAATACATCTGCAACTTCACGCGAACGAAATGCCAGCAAACTAGGTATGTTGTAGGAAATATCCTACGACATGTGGAAACGAGAATCTTGGCGGGAATCGCGTCCGATCGGTATCGCCCGAGGCCGAGCTGTCGCTTCTAGAGATCAGACACGAATGTGGAAAAATTACAAGTCGTCTCTGCAAGGTGACCTTCGCCACGCGCTATTTTGCACGCGCCTAAGATTTCCTGCTGAGCAATGACAGAACATCCGCTCGGCTTCTGCGGCACATACGACTCGCTCAGACTCGACAACTAAAATACAAGATTTTTAATATAATAAAATGCGTCCCTTACAGTATTTCCACGAATTTCGGGTTTGTTTTATTTCTCTCTCTCTCTTTTGATAATTTCCTGCGGTCATACAATTTAATATTCGGATTGTAAAAAAATACATAAATTCAATCTAATAGATGTAGATTACAGAGATATATTCAAAATTGAGACGGTGTTCTCATAATAAGGATTAAAAATCAAAATGTGAAAACCAGTGCCAACCATCCCCGTTCTACCCTACATTCAGAAACGCTCCACTCATTGAGATCTGTCGTGGGTGCTTTGTATATTTCTCTTCATCTCCCGTTTGACCGACTGTTGCATTCATTTATTAATCGTTCATTCCACACTATTAAAGTTTCTGATATTCTTTGGAGTTTATCATTGTTATTAATAAACATTTAGATGTGGGAAGCGATGAAATCGGTTTTGATTTCTGCATAACATCTAATAATAATATTATGAGCAAACTCTATAGTTGTAGTACTGGGATAAAATTATTGGAAAATAAGACCCACACTGCTTACAGGCTAACAGGTATGTGATAATAACGTGTAATGCAGCGCTCTGAACTTCTGATTTTATTTTTTAATCGCGTCCGTGGCAGCACCTATTGAATGGAAATGAGGTGAAGTATTTCACTCGGTACGAACGTAACTCCTCCCTTTATTACTGCCCAAATTCGATGTAAAAACAGGTCGGCCAATACTTTGTTATACATGGTTCATGTAGCAGGTAAGCCATAGATTTTTCTCTCACCGTGCTTGGAACAGTGAAAAATGAACAACATATGGGAGAAGATTTAGGCTTATATAGCATATTAGCATGAATAGTTCATCCCGTAACATTACCTGCACTAAAAATGAAAGAACACGATGCAATCATTTCAGTCTCAGTGGAAGAAATGGTAGACGTTTATTGAATTACCGTGTTACAAATATTAACGCGCACGAATCCGAAAATATTTCATTTCTACTTTGAAAAAATTCGATCAAAATGTTTTGAGAAGTAATAATAGCTACTAAAACAATGGCTTTAGTTCAGTTACTAGTTTCCTCTTAAAGTTATAGCTGTCAAATATCGGTCATGAAATTGTATTCCAGGTTTTAATTCAGTAATAAAAAGTGAAACATGTATTTAAATTACTTATTCTTACAAGTATTGAACACTTACAGCGTTTCAGACTGCTTGAGAGCAGTTACGGAAGAACTTGTAGAAATAGAGTTTTCGGTCCCCTCGTAAGAAAAATATCTGTTTGACGGAGGCAGATTCTAAAAGTGTGTGAATGTTAAGGTTAAATTATAACAACAACTAATTTAAAGTCTTTATGGTACATTTTTTATTTAATTTGGCACTCGACCATATGTCCATTCAGATGGCGTGCAATGGTATGGTCATATGATCAGCATGTGTAGTGTAATGCGTCTTCCAGGATTGGTATGATTATTCAATTGCCGGACAACATACTACGCACATAACACGTAACGTGGACACCCATGTCCTCGGCTGGTCTCGAACCGGCGACCTTCAACGCAACCTACCACTCCAGTCCCCAAGTTACCGAGGCCGGCTTTCGAGAGAAAAATTCTATCTGCACACATAAATATCATGACTACTTATTACTATGAGATGAAATACACGAAATGTTCTTTAACGACGAAACACAAATTTTAAAATCCTTGGACACACTACTTAAATTTAGAGCTTGGAAAAGTATTGTTCGCATTATTTCTGCAAAATAAACATATGTAGCAGCTATATACATTACAACGTAGCTAACTTTGTCTTGTGTTTATTTTTTATTTCCTAGTGCTTGTACTTTCAGTGGTTCCAAATAATTTTCAATCGCTGTTGATACCTTGAAACAAATGCTTTTAATTTAATGGAGAAAAATAAGAAGTTGTTTTTGTGTTTGAGGACAGATGTTAATACAGGAAGTAAAAAGCAGAACGAGAACTGATGCGAGGTTGGAAAACATCAAAGAAAATAAAAATAGGATACGACGTTGCAGACAGCTACGTCTGTGTTATCAGACAATAGCCTGTACGTTTGGAAGCGTATAGACGATATATTTACGACACTACTACTAATATTAGTTAACCTGGGTGACCGATCTTCGCTCGGCAGCTTTCGATTTCTGTTCAGTATCCAAGATTTCGAGTAAAGTTTGATTTAAGTAAAAGGCTTGAAGGATTTCTAGGCATTTTGAGGTGCACAGTTAACCAAATAGAAGTTTAACCAACATCAGTACGCTTACTGGAACCTGAACCTTCTACGTAATGAGGTCAGAGCCGTTTTCGAGAAACCAAATACAAAAACTGCTCCTTTTTTTAAAAAAATCGTGTTAAAAACTTGAAAAGCAAAACGTTATCTACATATGAAATTTCATCCAAATCGCTAGATCCATTTGCGAGACCGACTCATAAACTTCTTTCAAAGAAAAATGCTATTATTATGTTAAACAGGAATCTTAAGGCCAGTCAGGGACTAATTAATGGTGCGAGATTTGTGGTAGTTCAGGGGATTCTAGGAAAACTCTTGATGATGGATTTTTATGTAACTCAACGAGAAAAACTGAAAGTAATAAATATTTTATTTTTTATATCTCGCTTAGTTCTCGAGATATCGTATCTCAAAATTTGACGTGGTTGGTTGAAATGCGACCTGGACCGTCGAGACAAATCGAAAATAAAGAATTTATTTTTCTGATATCTCAGGTGAAGAGGTTAGGATTAGATCCGGCCTGGACAAGAAAAAAAAATATCCACCAAAACCACTATGTCTGTACTGTGGAAATGTACTTTCAATGATTTATTTTGTTCCTAATGGTTGTTGTTAGGTTGAAATACGGCCTGGACCAGACGTAACGTCGCCAAAAACACAAGGAACTATACCTATATAACTGATTTTTGACATGCTATATCTCGAAAACCAAGCGAGATATCAAGAACAGTTATTTTTTATTTTTGATATGTTTCGTCGAGTTCTATAAGATTTTATCATCAGATTGCGACGTCACGGTAATGATAGAACATCATCAATGCTAAATTCATTCACTCCAATAAAACTATGCTCATACCTCGCGTGGTAGTATTTAATGACAAAATAACAACCACTTTTCAGGATCAAAAAGTAAACGATGATTACTTTATAACTGGTACCGGTACTATTATTTTCAAAGAAATTTCTGTAAGGTATCACCTCTGACAAAACCAATGATAAATTTATAGTTATCTTCCTTTTTAAATGTTTTACAATTAAACTTGAAGTGTTAATATTTCCACGGGTCAGCCAATATACAAGAACTGCTCGTTTAAATATTCTTTGAAATCAGAGAGAATCTATTTGTAGGCTTTCTGGTACCTAAATTGTCTACGAGATGGCGCTAGTGCTGTTTTTCGAGATAACGAGTGAAAAAATTGTTCGTATTTTGTAAACTCGCTTTTTTGTAGGGAAGACAACTATTTAGGTAATCTTAAAAGTCAAAACGTTATCTGAATATCAAATATCATCCAAATCGTCGTAGCTGTTTCCGAGATACGAAATGTATATATATAACAAGAATTGCTCGTTTAAAGATATAAGATTAATACAGAAGTTAACGCCAAGTGTCAGAAATGGAAGCACTAATCACTTTGAAATGTTACAATGCTTACGCGTTAGCTGTAAAGGTTAAGACAAATTTTGGAACTGTCGCCACATTTATTAGTGAATCATATCTCGGTCTTTCATTCTTCATTCAGCAACAGTTACGAAGCATCAAAGTACAGTACGTACATTGTGGTTCAGAAACGCAGTCTGGTATTTCTATATTAATGCTTTTTCCTTCTCGCTTCTCTGATCCAGTTTCAATAACGTTGTATGAAAAATGCCATGAAGATTTATTTGAAGTTGATGTATTTTACGCTTTTTAAGATAAGATAAACTCTTTCATAGGATGCTTAAATAGTTACGCTGATAGAGGGGGCTCTAGTTGATTCTTTGCTGAGCGGCTAGTAGGTGTGGTCAGTTGGCCTGCACACATGTTTAAATATTGGGACTTTGCTGTTATCTGCTCGTTGTAACAGCAGCTTTTGTGCACTGATATTCATGGACATAAACTGCAACAAGTGTTCGGCGTAACCTATCAACTTACAATCGATGTATATAAAAACTTCTACTAAGTAAACAGTACAAATTTTACTGTTGTGCATTCAAAACGTTCTTTAAAATCAGTAAGTAGTCGTACATGCTATGACTGTACAAATGCTGCACTTGTCCAGACGAGAATGACGTAATATTAGCATCTGCAGAAACGTTACAAGTAACGTCACTGAGCGCTAACAAACAATGCTTCGACTGGTGTGGAGCCTAGTGTCCATGCGGCCTTGGGTGTGTGTGTGTTTACAATACTCTTCAAAACATTATATTAGTAGGTTGAATACTGTTCTTATAGTAAAAGCGAAAAGAAACGGTTGAGTCTCGTTGTATCCTGTCGTTGTGCTAATGATCACTTATAGACATGAGTTTTTAACAGGCCTGGTAAAATTTGTTTGATTTCGACAACTGCCAATATTGAAGTGCGGTGGGTGCAGAATGCGGGTGGAGTACATTAGTTCGCTTCCGGCGAGAGGAAGGAAGCGGACCATGAAACGCCAAAGGCTAGCCAGAGAGCGTGTCAAATGGGTTGGCTCGTGTTTCCGCATTGTAGGCCATTAGGCGAACACGACGCAGGCTCGGCCTAACGAGCAGCGAGGCCACAAAAACTGGAGGCCACGGCTACTGGCAGTAGGCCAATCAGGCCAGCAGCTTGACCAGATAATCCCCCGTGTGATTCATTAAAGTTCACATTCAGTGCATAGTACGGGGACTGTCAGAGTGGGAGTTACTACAACATAATCGTATGCGTTGGAGAAAATTATTTTTTATTTAAGGGTTTTATGGATCTTCGATCCCCAGGACAAACAAACCAGCAGATGATGGTCCAGAAGGAGGCATATCAGATACAGCTTTTATGACGAAACATATCCGGCATTTGTCTGTTATGCCGAACCGTGGTGGGTGAGCTTAACGCTCTGGCCTCGCATTTGGGAGGACGGCGGTTCGAATACCCGTCCGGGCATCCAGATTTGGATTTACCATGGTTTCACAAAATCGCTCCAGGTGAATGCCGGGACACTTCCTTAAAATGCCATGGCCGAATTCTTTGCCCCCCAGTCCTTTCCCGCCACTAATGACTCCAACGTCGACGAGGTAATAAGAAAGGAAAAAATCCGAACCGGGGATCAAACTCAGGCACTCTCTATTTCTAAGCTAGAACGTTGCCCCTCAGCCACCGAGCTCGGTTCTAGAGATGGTTCGGGTCTGCGGCATTAACCGTTGGCACTGGGAAGTGAAGTTGTACGGGTAGCTGGTGCAGAGATACTACTTGCACGTGGGATGCCGATTCCTCTAATGAACAGGTCCATAATATCGTAAGGCTGAGTGCTGGCAACACAGCGTTTTGTATATAAAGCGGTACACACACACAGCTGAGGAAAGAAGCAGGATAGACGATGTGAAGAAATTTTTAAGTTTACAGAAATACAGGGATGATGGTAAATAAATATCAGCAAACGAATCTCTCGTCCTGGGGGGGGGGGGGGGGTGAAGGGTACTCTTCCAATCCGAGCCATTAACTTTGACAAATCCATAGACTCATAAATATCCAATGATGACCCTTAGTAATGGTAATAAAACGATTTTCCAGAAAGAATTCTGTTTGAACACATTTCTGTCGATACTAAAGTTAAACCCTCTTTGAAGATTAAGTGTTTTTCTAAATTGTAAAATCTAAGTTCATCTATATTTTTCACACAGCATCTATATAAAAAAATGCGCGTTAACCCATAGCAGAAGTCTTTTTTCATTTAACGAGTGCTATTAACACAACCACGAGTGATGATAGTTTGAGTTACCGAATTAAATTATGACTATCAGAAGAGGAAAAGCTGTTGCAATGAGACGTTGCCACACCTTCGTGTCTGCTGCACCGATGCCTGTCTCCTTAATCTCTCGCTTAAAGAAGGTTCTTTGATATAAAAATAGTCTTTAATACCGAAGGCTTGCACATTAATCTGTATTGAAGTAAACATTAATTTCTTTGCAAAACCAGGAAGAAAGTACAGCATGCACATAATCGGTTTGTGAAAATATTGATGGCAAATACCAAACGCTGTCGTGCTACGCTGCAGCAGTATTTGGTGCAATTCGGACTACTCATGAACCATTTTCTACCAGTCTGATGCCTCTGACATTCTGAATAGACCCTAACTATCTCATTCAGCAATACATACTATTTTTTCTGAAAATATGGGATATTAAGATATAACGAAAAACGACTTAACCCTACTCACTAAGCGTTGGAGCAGCAAAACGTTTACATAATTCATTTCAGTACATTTTCAAAGGAGCTTTGCAGGGTTATTCCAAACACATTGCTTGAACAGACTGCAATGAACCTTCAAAATAATGAACAGCACACAATGTTGTCTCCTTTTTATGCATATTTTACGATACGAAAAGTTAGCATAATTCAAATTACATTTTCGTAAAAATCCGTTGCACAGTGAAAATGTTTCGTGTGTGTGTGTGTGTGTGTGTGTGTGTGTGTATTCCGAGGTATTGGTACGTTTCCATAGTCACTTTCTGTTGTATTTGACTCGAGGAAAAGTGGTATTTTTTCCAATGGCCTGATGACTCTGCGGTTAATGGAGATCTAGCAGTCCACAATTCGAATCCCTGTCTCGGCAGGGATTTACAGTAGATTCGCCGATAACCAGACTTACGCCTCTGGCACAGCTTCCTGTGTAATGTGAATCTTCAGTGGCTCGGGTTTCACGTTAAGCTGTCTCTTATACGTGGTAGGATTACCTTGTCAAGCTTACCTACTATACCAAGCTAAGTATACCTGCTTCTGGAGGGTACAAGGAACTTTCGGGTTGGATACCAAGCTCAGCTTCAGTATCTTCTTTTAAGTACAGCACTTTGCCGAGTTATTACTCTGTTGCAACAAAGTGGTTATTCCTGCGCTGCTGTACAGACGTCTTATTTCGGAACTGGTTGACTGGTGCTGCTCGTCTGGCTGGTAGTGGCGATTAGCGAAGGCGCTTTAATTAGTTCTGACATAGCTATGGCGGCCTCTCACGCGAGGCACATGTGGCTGGGAACATACTAACTTTCTCTTGTTGAGGACCGAGAATCTGACCGAGTACTTCTGCCCTGTAGATGGATCTACTGCAAGTCGTAGTCGAAGCTTTCACTAAGCGTTAGAGGAAATGCATTTAGAAATTAATATTTAAACCAGACGATTGGTTGGATCATTGAAAAACGCTGCGATAAGCCAGGGTTTCTGCAGTTAGGATCACCAGTTCCTTTTCTCGGAGACCTACAGCTTAGCGTTGAATCAAAACAACGTGGCATCCTGAAGAAAGCAAAGCCAGTAAAAAATTCCTCGCCTCGCCGGTATTGAAACCGGGAACCCTTTCTTTTCAGGCCTGATGGAAGTAATTTACAGTCTTTGTAAATAAATTTCCCCACAAAATATTTCGAAACAAGTCGCAGATCCTAAGTACAATTCATTAGGGAGCTGGGTGTACTGATAATTGCGACATCCATAGAATGTTCCCTTACTGCCTAACAACCTTCCTTTGGTCTGTCCTTACGTTAAGGAATAGAGTGAAGTGACAAGGAACGAGGCCTGGACTGTAGACATGATGTCGAGAATCTGTCAAATAATCCGTGCACTCTTTGGAACAGAATGCTGGGGCGCTGCTGTAATAGAGATTAACGCCTTTGGGAGACCAAGAGGAACTCTGGGCAGCCATTCAGTGTACTACTTTACTCTGACCGTCATCATCACACGATTCACATCTTCCTTTCAAAAGAAGAACATTGTAATTTTCGCAGAGACAGGGCGTGCGCTCATCTTTAAACACCCAGACTCGGTCTGAGCTTTATTGGTCACGATGAGGGTTCGTCACCCGTCACAATGTTTACCAAAAGAGATGTTTTTCTTCAGTATTGTATGGAACCACGAAGCTCGTAGTGTCATCAGATTGTTAGTTAAGACATACCAACACTTTTTTGAAAAAATTTAGAGTAACAGAAAGAACTGCCGACACAGAAATATGCCAGATACCCTGTATGTAGCGATTATAAACGCACTCGTTGTCGTGGCTAGCTAAGATAACGAAATATGTAATCCTGGTCTACTTCACATTACACAGAAAGCTATGCCAGAGGTAAAGGTCAGATTAAGGGACTTTGAAAATCTCAGCCGATACTGTGCCAAATTTTTCAATGTGTTATTATGTTTTGAAACACTCTGAATATCGTTAACAGAAACATGAATCCCAAAGTTTCTGTTGAGGATTGTTTTTATACGGTTTTTGGTGTTAATGAGCAGTTCGCTTTCACCATTGGGCCCGCTACTGTAACGATTTTCTATTCTGATAATATTCAGAATCAATTAAATTAACAACCACTAGTAGAAAATAAACCCGGCGAAGAAATGAATACTGCACACCAAATAAATATACTTGTAACATTATTCCACTGCATAAAGAAAAAAATAGACTCTATGAATCTCATATCTGTTTTTTCTTTTATTTCATTCAGGGAGAAAAAAATTTGTACAACAATCTGATTGTTGGTTAGGTTCGTTTACTTCACAATTTAATACACCTCATCTGTGATATTACTGTCAACTTTGAGAACATCTTTGTTCAACTTATATAAAAGCTCCCATCATTTTCCTTAGTCCACGGTCCGTTCGTTCACTCTTTGCTTTACTAAATTATTGTCAAGCCGAACCATACTGCATCCAAGCTATTCTGCTCTGCTGTCGGATCGGTTCTGTTCTATTGCCATAGCTTCACTTCTTGTTGTGATTCGAACTTTCTCTGACCCGCAGACTAGCCAACCTTAAAACTGCTCTGCGTACCAGCGACATACTATTCGCATTCAAAATTTACATTTACAAGTAAGCCTTGAACCTCTGACTCGAATGTAACCAACTTCCGCTACGCTTGCACTCCTAGACATATATTCAACACCAATAGTCGTTCCCATGCTGCTCCTCCATTGATACACGTGAGCATAGTGTTAGGTGAACGAACCGTAAGTGTGCTCAGATTAAAATGTTTTCTAGCTAGAATAATCTTTCGTTACCGAGCGTGGTGGGTGAGTTATTAACGCTATGGCGTCGCATTTGGGAGGACGCCGGTTCGAATCCGGGCATCCAGATTTGGGTTTTTCCGTGTTTTCCCCACATCACTCCAGGCGAATGCCAGGATGCTTCCTTCAAAAGGCCATGGCCAGATTCATTCCCGTTCCTTGTCCCCAGTCCCATACCGCCTCTAATGACCTCGACGTCGACGAGGCGTAAAGTCATAAATATTGGTTCGTTGTGACATTCTTTGTACAGTAGTTAGGTTCGCTTATGAGCCCACCACCGTGTATCAGTGGTTCCTGACTGTGGCTGCCATCTTGCACCTCCGCAACAGTAAAGCTTGCTAGCACTCACGAGCCCCAGGGTATGTCCGGGAAAATTGCATACTTCTCTCTCCTCGCATACGGTTATACATTCAGCTCTGACTAAAAATATTTTAATGACATTCTTGTTGGAGATAGCGCATTTCTCCCTAAAAGTGTCAGCAAGTAAGGTAGAATTTTATTGGACTTACGTAAAATTGCTCCCCTCCAGAGTGGCTCAGTGACCAGCCCAGACCCTCACGTACCGGCCGTCCTGACTGCGGTTTAGGCAACCATCAAGACGAATGACGGGACGGTCCCCTATCTCCGCCTCATAAATTACACATTACACAAACTAGAAGTACACTTATCCCACGCAGAACATAGTTACACATATTCCAGACAGATGATAACACTTCACTCTCCCCTCAGTTCTGAGTGCGACCTAGCTGTAGATACAAAATGCTTAGCGTTCAAAAGGACATGCGACCGTAAAATCAAAGCTCTAACTTTGACCATGCCTATAGCTCATCAAAGGCAGTCGACCGGTAACATTAGGAAAACGTGGTAAAGAAGAGGATCGATGACTATTCTTGCAAGATATTCTTACTAACAATAAAATTCTGATTAAATGATGATGAATAATCATCAAAAGTTCCCAGCTACTGGATGGGTATGCTTTGTGCACGAGCCTCTCCCGTTTCTTCTTTTTCACCGCCACTTCTCCGTGACCACCTTGGTCCGGTTCTCTGCTCCGTTATATACACACTCTCCACTTCTCTCAGCCATCTATCCCTTGGTCTTCCTCTTCTGTCTTCATTTTGGAACTTTCCTCGATATTCCCTGCTCTTAATATGTGCATACTATCTTATTCCCGACTTCTCTATCATTTGCTTTTGTGCTGAGTCTCTAATGGTTTTGTGCCTTATCCTGACTATTCTTGTAACACTTATTGTGCCCCTTCGAAAATTATTTCACTCGCTTGAACTTGGATTTCGATGAATAGGAGTTGTAAAATAGAAGCATGTAATCTTTCCGTCAATCCTATGAATTTCAATAATTGTACCGCAATTTTCACACTTTAAGAGCAGGAGATGGATTACCTGTTGGGTTTATAACTACCTCCGTTACGCAGACCTATGTTTCTGCGTCCTGACACCTGACTCTGCCGTCTTAAGAGGGCCTCTCGAGCGATCGCTACTTGCTATGCATCGAGTCAGCCCGCAGGCGCTTTTTTCTGACGTCTCTCCCCGAACGATGGGAAATTTACGGCTGGTTCGAACCTCGCAGTTAATTAAATGAAGACCCGACTGTCGATTAATATGGCGGCGAGTAATTGGGGCTGGGACGCCCCGCGGCTAGCCTTCCAAACAGCGCCTAAAAAATACTCTTTTGATCTTGTGCAGGGCTGTGAGCTGTTGTTTCTCACTAATGAACACGCCGTTTTGTGAGTTTTCAGTTCTTTTTATCTGATCTTACCGGCCTCATTTTGTAGTGACGTCAATCCAGCAAATCAAGACAAATGTTGTAGTTGAAAGGAATATTAGAAAAAAATTGACAAATATAGCAGATATACAACTCCGTATCGTGAACTAATTTATGATTTGGGAATCTTCCAATGTTTTACAAAATACTGTGTGACATTCAGATACTATACGTGTTCTACTTAATTTGTAACATTTGTTAAAAAATAACGGTGATCCGGTATAGTATTAAGCTTTCCTTAATTAGTAAAACTGTGATAAAATAATGCCACAGTCACTAAAATGACAGTGAAAATGTAGTTTCTTTGCTGCCATCATTATGTCAACTGCTTTGTTGCAGTCCTCCATCTGTTCCTATCTTGCGCTAACCTCTTTATCTCAACATATCCCTTACAACCAGAGTCCTCAGTTATGTTCTTCATATATTCTAATCTCTACAGTTTTCACCTTCGACTGTTCCCTTCACTGTAAAATTAAATAATCCCGCATGTATCAAATATGGCCCTCCATACTGTCTTTCGTTTCTGTAACACTACTCCATAAACTTCTTTCTAAACTATTCATTTCCTAAACACGTTCATTTCGTACTTTATCTGAGCATTTAATTTTCAGCTTCCTTCTACAGCTTCACATTTCAAATGCTTCAGTTTTTCTGTTATTCCTGCAGCCAATTCTACGCTACTATAAAGAGTTATGCTCCACAGTTATAGTTTTTACAACGTTCTTTTTTACTCCTTGCAATATTTGAAAATAAACAATTTTTCCTTTTCATGGAGTCTATTTTCGCTGGTGCTATTCTGCTTTTAAAATCATTCGTGCTTCTGCCATCAGTTCTGATTTTACTTTCTAACTCACTGGCTTCTTCTATCGCAACTGATCCTGTTTTCATATTTAATCTACTGTTAGTACCATCATTACACGTTTCATAACTTTTGTCTTGATTTGGTTTATATTTGTTCCAAGTTCTTCCTTCAGCATTTTATTAATGCCATTGAGCAATTTCTCAAGATCCTCAGTCTGTTCTGCTCAGTGTCATCAGCAAATCTCAAAACGGACATGAATTCCGGTAATCATCAATTCCCGATGTCCGCAGATCTTAGATAAAAGAAACGAGCAGTAATTAAGCAGACTTAATTACTGCAAGTTATTGTGGCAAGGACAAGCAGTGTGACGAAGTGCCTGTCACCGGCGGACAGGCAATTTGTCACGAGGCAGTGTCTGCTTCACGGCGAAGTGGTGTTAAAACATTTCAGAGGGAATTACACCTGATGACGAATAATTACTCTCAACTAGAAATAATAGTGTAAATTTCATTACTAAAGATAGACACTGAATTTGAAACAAACTGCATCTATCGGCAACGAATCGTCTTAACTTCCCAAACCACTTACTTAATGTCAAATACCAACGTTTGAATAATTACTGCTACTTGCCAACAAAAAAAGTATTATAAATGGTACACCGTAACAGGAAAATCAACAATTACCTGAAAAAACAAAAAAGAAAATGTTTTATTTAAAACAAAATTCAGCAGTTGTATCCGAACGGATTAATACTTTGCTATTATTGAGTCATTATTTCATAATAAAGAGAAAGTAAGGATTTCTTTTCCGGTGATAGATATTACTAAATACTATGCTTTTTAATAAATACAATACTTTTCATGTTGAAGTGCTTGATCCGAATACGGCAATTATTATCTAGGTGAAATAATGTGAGAGCAATGTTCTACACCAGATTTATGATAACATGACGAATTGCTTCTTTCTAGGATAGCACAGGGTTGCGAAACTCGATCTAACAGACGATGTAACGGTCACTGCGCTGGATGTCAAAACATAGTGTTCTGTTGTGCCATGTTGTCCCACACTGGGTGTCTCTGGTTGAAGCTCGAATACTGCTCGCAGGTGGTATACTATTTAGTTCTATTTATTCTCCTTTCCGAACAATAATTTTCCAGTGATACACCCTTCAAAAAAAGTAATGGAAATATTTTTTTTGTCTTCGGCTATTAGACCTCGTCAACGTCGTTGTCATTAGAGTCGGGATAGGAATGTTTAAGGAACGGGGAGAAATAAGGTATTTGCTTCGAGTGTCTTCGGGCCGGAAGGGGCTTCGAACCAGCGTCCTTCCAGATTCGAGGAGCGAGTGTTACCGCTCATCCACCACGCTAGTTGCAGTAGCGACAACTACTGCTGCAAGTGTCGACGTGAATGTGTCTTCCTTTAGCCAAACAACCAGTTACGACAACTAATTTTTTTTTTAGGTGCTACTACTACTAGGTGCTGAAATTATAATTTACTATTTTATTTAGTACTGGCAGAGTACCCGTCGTAGCCCACTCTACTCAAGATTAATTTATCCATAGATTATTTTTATACTTCCAATGTGAAACATGTGTACCAAGTTTCATTAATTTGGCACCAGCCATTTCCAGAACTAAACTAAACATCGATAAACCTGAACAATTATCAGAACGGGGTGAACTGGATGCTGTGATACTAAATGTCAGTTTTAATTTTGGTCCAAGCTGCATTTCAACAAAATCAAAATATCTGTTGCTGCTCGATAATCAACACATGTACCACCCACGCATTAATACATAGCATATATATAAATCTGTATCTGGAATACTGTTTGTTCTGGTATCATGCAGAAAATACAGATTTTTAATGGGTCTTGGGAGCCAAGTTAAAATCTGACGTACATATTAAGGCATTAGGACAAATTTATCTTATGAATATTCCGGTAACTTTTAAAATTAGCTGTAATGATTTTGACGGTATTTAAATCTGTGGCTTTATATAAAGAACATTGGAAATTAAAAGGGGCGAGGGTAAAGGGTTAAAGGGCTTGTGTTTTTGCTAACAAAATATAGACAGTATTCTGCTGTTTGATTTAATGTATACATGTGCAAGGTTGCATCGGTATCGGATAATAACTGTGGATAAGTATAAAGAACATTGGAGAAAATTAAGGTGGAGTAAATTGAGAGAGTAGTTTGCTTTTGCAAAGTTAATGAGGACATTATTTTTCTCTTTGTGTTAAAGTATATTTGTGCAAAATTCCTTCAAAATCTGATAGAAACTGTATCTTTGTATATATAACAGGACAAAAATAATGGGGTGGAAAGGGGTAGAGTGTTTGGCTTTGTGTAAACGAAATATAGATAGTATTTTTCTATTTGTTTTAAAGTTTACTTGTGTAACGTTCCTCCAAAATCGAATAGAAACATTAGCTTTATATGAAGAACATAGACAACAAATAAGGGAGTGAAAAGAGGGAGAGAAATTGGGTTTTTGTAAGACTAATGTGGGAAATATTTTTTCTTTGTTTCAACGTAAACGTGTACAAAGTTCCATCGAAATCTGATAATAAATGTAGTTTTGTACAAAAATTGAGGGTTGTAAATGGGAAGAGAAGGTGGTTTTTGGATTTTTTTGGCCATAAACCTTCTCCATGAAAAAACTTTCATGATAATCGATCAAAGGGTGTCTACTTGTATTAATCTCGGATATATGAGCATCCACTTTTATATATATGATTATTTAAAAGGGAAAAGATTATCTAGTTATTTTTTTAGTTATTATGAAAAATGTTATGAAGTGTTATCTGTGGCTAGTCAAATAATAATTATGTGCACTGATGTGTGGAGTTTCTCACAGAAGTTATAGAGAAGCTAGAGAAAGTTGAGAGATAACTTGGAGTATTTTATTGGTTTATGGTTGTGACTGTATGATGTGTAACGCTTGTTATTAAGAAGAATAATGCTTTGAATAAAAAAAAGTTTATTTCTTAAAGGTAAATAAAATTAATTATTTAAAACCGTATCTTATATCTTTGAAAGAGCAGTTCTCTTGTGTATACTGTATATTTGGTATTTCGGAAATGGCTCTTACGATTTGTATGAAATTGAATATTTCGATAACGTTTTACTTTCAAGTTTAGTTAAACAGGCTTCCCTACTAAAACGCGAATTTAGAAAAACGAGCAATTCTTGTATTTGGTATCTCAGAAACGGTTCTAACGCCATGTTGTAGAAATTTCGGGTACCAGTAAGCCTAGTAGTGGTAGTTAAGAACAATTGTTATATACTACTCGTAGCTGACCATGCGAAAATTTCGCGCAGTATCGTGGTCAGTCACCGTATGGTAATACAATAATGTGGAAACAAATAAATGCAAGTATATTTGTTAATGAAAAGTATATTGTTTCGAAGAGTTTAATAAATATCACTTTTACTGTAAAAGTTTTTGTCGTTAAATACTACATGTTTAATTGTAACTCATTAAAACAGTAGATATTTAAAAAATAGATATTGCTTTGTCAGATGTGATTTTATCAATCTTCTTTGAAATAAATATTAGCAGCTACAATGTGATCATCTCATACTTTTTGACCTATGTGTCTTTAACACAAACATAAATATTACAATCTACGAAGTCGTGAAAGTTGTCCATACGAAAAAACAAGTTCTGGTAAATACAATCCTGCGCTTTAAGGTATCTGACCATATGCTTTGTTAATGGTGATAGCAAAGATTACTTTTATTGGGAATTGTTTTCTTATTATTTGAAAACTAGGGATTGGATTAGAAGGTGTGAGGTTAATGCGGGGTATGCGCATAGTTTTATCGGAGTGATGATGTACCCGTCTAAGTGAATTATCACTAATCTTGCACTATTAATTAATCCCTGAACAGCATTAAGATTTCTATTTAACATAATAATAGTATTTTTCTTTAAAAGCAATTTATGAGGTAGTAAACCAGACGATCTCGGAAATGACTCTATCGATTTGAGTGAAATTTCATATATAGATAATGTTTTCTTTTTCAGTTTTGAAACACGATTTTATATTTAAAAAAGGAGCAATTCTTGTATTTGGTATCTAGGAAACGCTCTAATCTCATCTCGTATAAGTTTCAGGTACCAGTAAGCTTACTGATGTTAGTTAAGCTTCTCTTTGGTTAGAGCAAGGAACTGTGCTCTTCAAAATGTCTAGGAAGCCTTAAAAAAAAAAAGTTTAACTTTAATCAAACTTCACGCAAAATCATGCATATTGAACAAAAATCGAAAGATGCCGAGCGAAGATCGGCACCCAGTTACTAGTGCTTAACCGCTGAACATTTTATTTAGGAACACAAGAGAAACTCAGTACTTCACTGGTACAATAGTGTTGCAGGTGACGTTTTCAGAAGTAGAAAAGCGCATGCTGATCTTCTGTGGTATCGCTGTGTTCCTCTGAGCCGGACACGTCCTTCGGAGGCAGTTCTGTCGTAATTCCCTTCCCGCCTAGTTCGCTTATATTATACATCTGTAACGCTAGTTGTGCTTTCACTTTCCTACAATTTGTAGGATGTTTTCACTTTCGAAGTGTGACCGTTTTTCGAAATTTACTTTTATCGATTTTTAAATTGTGTTAAATTTTCCGCCGTAGCGTATTATATAGGAAAAGATATATATATATATTTTTCCTATTCACGCGACAAACATGCGGGGAACGGTCTCTACGGTGTTTGGCGCCTTCTGAAACGGAGTTTCATTACTCGACCAATCGCGTCCTTTCTTCGCGTAGCGCGGAGGTGGGGGAGACGCCGGATAATATTCTTGAACCTTTTTAGCTTTCTCTGTTAAAAGCTTTTCACTGCAGCAGCCTTCAGTATTATAGGGTTCCAACAGGACTTTCCATGTCGCACGTAAATCTGAAATGCCAACCCTGTAAAAAAAAATTTAAAAAAATGACTCTGTCTGGTCGAAGTTCTCTTTCTCTGGTTGCAAGTATACGGTGCCGAAGCGACGAAATCAGCCAAAAGTAATACCATGGAACGATTCAATCTTCCGTTTTGTAGCCACCAGCTTCTTTCTCAAGCAGAAGCAGAGACTTCTGCGTCTGAAATGTTGTAGTTCTTGTTGTCCAGTTGCGTATGTCGCGGTAGCTGATTTTTGTATAGATTTTAGTATAGAGTTTAGCGGTAATGAAGGCGGAGTGCTTCCAAGCCAGCACAGTAGTACGAAGGTTACACCGCTCATATACGACACCCGCGCCAAGGACGCTGGTCTGGCAGTCCTTACTGTGGGAAACTCAACTAGCGCGGCTTGTACACGAGGCTTACACACTATGAGCATGTGAACCACACGCATGTCCGTCGTGACAAACAGCCAATGAGAGGAAGGCTTTCCCCACCTTCCGGAATCGAGGGCGCCTCTTTGCGCGCACGATTCGCCTGAGTCCGTGATGTGAAATTTCGTGGGGCAGACCTGTTAACATCCAATTAGGCCATTTTAGGCATTTCTCCTATCATTCTCCCTCTGTTGGTTCGGAATGCATACTGCATTAACATTGGATCCTATGGTCCACTATTCCAATATCAGGAAACACCGATTTCATGTACCAATAACTTGTAACTGTACCACACAGCCACTTTCACAATAAATCAAGTATCCACAACTCTTCATATCATTTCAAGGAGCACCTACATCCTGATTTTACGCAAATTAAGTCTCTGTGCATGTATTTTTTCCTAGCCAGGAGCTTACAGATGCCGACTGGAAACTTGAAGTACCTCAGCCGACAGTAAGTGGATGCTAGGACGGACCCACAGTGGGCAAGTTCGCTACTCGCTCGGTCAACACGCGACACGTAGTTTCACTAACGAACTAGTTACATTGGAAGAAGTAAGAAGTACACTTGTGTTTTTCGCTCAGCTATATCGAGCATTAGCTATAAGCAAAGTACACGTAATGATGTAATTGTTCTGGATTTGATTAGTTGTAATAATGAAATACCAAAAACCAGAACATTCTTGTTTAAAAACTTTCTGGGTATGAATGATTCTTGTGCAGAGCTATTAAAATAACCTAATTTTTTTACTACAAGCCGATTAATAATTGTAATCTTTTTAGACTACTTAGGTAGAGAAGAAGTAGGTTATTAACATTAGTTTTTGTGAGGAAGACGCCCCGTGGGTTTGTTTCCCGGAACCGGGCTCGTTCCACTTTACGACCTGGCTGGTCGACCACGCTTATCGTCCAAAGTGCTTGTCAAATACGGCTGCGATAGCCCACGCCGCATTAATTACTCCGGCCGTGAAAGCACGCCGGTAAATTATTATTGGCTGGTAAAAGCCCATCTTGTCCTCTCTCGTCGACGTACTTAAAAGGGCAGCCCGACGAGTGACAAGGAAATCCGGTTGGCTGTAATTAAGAGCTACTCGCTGTAAAGTGTACGCCGTCCCCCCCCCCCCCCCTAGTCTGCTAATTAGTTCTGAGCGACAGTCGCGCAGCTTATGAGTGGCTGTCGTATCGCTGGAATCTGAAAGCGCTGTGACGCGGCCTCTAAGTGGAGTCGTTTAGCGAGGAGGGCTGGTCACGACGAGCCTCGCTCCACAAACGGAGAAGTGCGATCGGCAATTTGTGACTATATTCGATTCCCGGACCCCGAACTCTTCTTTTTTGTGTTTCAGTTTCCTCGTAAACGAAATGGAATGCAGGCAGTATCCAGGTGAGCGTGTGTGTCGTCAGTATTGGTCGACACCACTTCACTTCTGGCTGCAGAATACAAAGTGGTGTCCATAAGCGACGCGCTATGATCCGACTCGATCTGGCTTTCATGCCGAACATGGACACTGCCACTCTTACCAATCTTTATGACGTTATGGTCCGTTGTCAAACGGTCGAACACCCAATAACCATTCCACCATCTCAAATCAAAAAGAAAACTTCTGAGGATTGGAGAGATAAGGCTCCAGTGCAAGAGCAAGAGCAGTATCTCGTATTTTCTCAGGAAATAGTACTAACACGATCGATTTACGTCGAGTTTAATTGTGTTTACAAATATAACTGCTGGACCTTGAAGTGAGCACGATCTCAAGATGAACCTGCGTAAGGAAAAACAGTGTCGGAAACCCCATACAAGTTGCTTAAGTAGAAATTATTTATAACGACGTAGGATAATTGATATTTTCTGCAAACGTTTGTAACGTTTCACTGATAAATAACATGCTACAAACAGAAATCTTCTATCCCCACAGACGAAAGAATGTTTACTTGTGTATACGTGTTTTTTTTTTTTCTCTTTTTTTCTATTTAAATAGAATGGCATTTGGCTTCCAGGCCACACAGTCAGCTGCCGTAATAGTGTAATTCTTTCATGTATTTGTCATCATTCACTTCTACAGCTGTATTGCTTCAAGCACATACCAAGCGTGGTGGGTGAGCGGTTAACGCTCTGGCCTCGCATTCGGGAGGACGGCGGTTCGAATCACAGTCCGGGCATTCAGATTTGGGTTTTCCATGGTTTACCCAAATCACTCCATGCAAATGCCGGGATGCTTCCTTCAAAAAGACCATGACCGAATTCCTTCCTGTTCCTTGTACCCAGTCCCATCTCGCCTCTAATGACCTCGACGTCGTGGAGTCTAAGCTCCCATGCTTTAGGCCAGACACGAACCGACGACCCTTACAATGCGAGAGCCCTTAACTGCCAGAGCTGGTGATATGAACATGGCTTTGTTTTGTTGGGTTTATAAACTGAATGTTTGGTTCTACTTAAGTAGACGATAATACTGAAACTGCTGTGCACTTTGTTCGGTGTTAAACTAACTGTACCCCTGGAGATTCGGAATACGTTGTTACCTGAGAATATACTTATCATTAAACTAAAACATTTTTAAGATAATTAGCTATGAAAATAAAAGTGTTTGACACATGACCAAAGTTTGGATATGATGATACATTAAACAATATAATTTATGAAATTTTCAATTTAGTTCGTTACTGTCAGAAACGACTCAATATGTTTGCGCTTTGTGTCTCCTTTAGGAGAAATTAAAAAATTTTGGGACGAATTTGATGTGATGTAATGTATCTAAATCAATTTGATGGTTAGAGAAAGTGAGAACGATTTTTTTACAAGACATGATGGGAATGATTCTGCCAGATTTGATGTTTCGCACTGATTACAAATACGATACGAGCAACTGCGTACATAAATCACAATATTAAGTGAAACGTTAAGTAAAGGCATCTGAACACCCCTTTTAAGGCTTCGTATCTTTAAACGTTTGATAAATTACTATTTCTTTCCTTATTTTGATTGTTTTATACAGTGAAACGATAAAGGATCGAAATACCAGTTCACATTATGCTGTTCCACTCGCGTTTCTGTTTTTATATTAGTTTCTCTTGGGACTCATAATACGTACGTCCTTTATAAATATTTGATTCAGTTATGTGTCAAGACCTAAGTGACAGCTTAGTTTGGAGTTATGGATGCCTGAAGACATCTCTTGACAGTGGACAGCTGTCTGCCTTTTCAGCAGGAGTGAGCAACTTAACCACAAAGTCCACAAGCTTGTTCAGAGTTTCTGTCAGCCGTGTTTTAGTGTTTTTAGTGTGAACTCAGCTGAGCATAATCCTGCTTGAGTTTTACTGGGGTTGTCATTTCTGACCGTTTTAAGGGCGTTTTGTTTTTTCGTTCTTTACTGCTTTGTTGCTTTTTCTGCATTGGTGCTTGAGTTTTTAATTATGCAATAAAATACAATACAACCATTTTACATATCTCTCAGTATGAGAAACTTGAATGAGCCAATTCACATCAAAAAATCATTCCATAACAAAAATATGTATATATCGAAAGATACACTTTAATAGAATCATATGTACATTAAATATAACATCTACTTTTCTACAATTCACTGGAAACTGTGATGAGTTGTCAAATAATCTTATTCCGCGCAAGACATTTTAAATGTGCGGTTAGCCGATTATTCCATTTTTAAACAACGACAACGACTTACCATCCCTGTGAAGATCATTATTGGATGAGATGGTATTGCTACCGATGCTGGGCTAATCCATTTTATCGCACAGCTTGTGTCATAATGCATTGCAGGATTTTATGGTAACAGCGGCAATGTTTATCGATGAAGTTTCTGTGTTGTATGAACTGCAGCCTTCTCGGCATTACATTTTCTAATATCGGTGCTAATATTTCGAACTCTGACCTAGGCGAATAACTGGATTATTCCTTCAAAAAGTCTATAGCCTAATTCCTTCTCCTTCCTTCTCTCTAATCCTCCTCTCCTGCCTCTAATGACCTCGACATTGACGAGGCGTAAAGCTATAAGCAAAAGAACAAAACAATGAAACTCCACGATGGATTCTGTCATTTCCGTGGCATTTTATATCCTAAAGTTCCTGACTGAGTTAACAACAAAATTTCTTCTCTTTCTTTCATGATAAAGCCCTCTTCTTCATGACTTTTGGTTTATATAATTATAAAACACATATAAGAAGTAGGAGTAAATAACGTAGTATCGGAGATGCTTATCAGGTGTTGCGCGGTCCAGTTCAATTCTTTTTATACCATCAAATCATATTACTGATCATGAAAATCACTAAAGACAAAGTATATATTACAGTTACTACTCAGGTTAGGCCTTTCAAAGCAGACACTAGTCATTAAATTTTACAATTAAAGTATTACACAAACTACTATTACCAATACGGTAAAGTAATTTCTTAACGATATGCCTGCATAGCCGAAGAAATTGGTTTTTCTCTTTCATTTCTGGTGAATTATTTGGCATAAAAACCCTCAAATATTGACCCTAGAACTATCGATGTAACCCATTTATATCTGATATGCTATTGTGCTTGATTTACTTTGATTGCTGTTTAAACAGATGAGGTTGACGGAATTAAATGCAATCCATTACGGGTTGACTTACAATTGGCACCCTTAACTATGAGCGCAGAAGTATGATTCCGTGGACATTTTCCTACATCAAAACCCGCTTTTCTCTTTTCATGTCCCCCTCCCCCCGTCCCCCAATTCCCGACCTACAAAAGAACATTTTCTCACTCTCTTAAGTCTGAAATAGAGTGCTGGTTTGTGTAAATGTTCATATTTTCGGTTTCGCGAATTAATCCTAATTTTTCTACCAATGTCCTTCCACACCTCATCATCAATGTACGCCTAGTACAATCCCAGCAATCCCTTTCCTTCTGTCTTAAATGACCACCAACTTTACTACTTTATGATATCAGTTACTGATTGCCTTTTGAGGTAATTTCCAAAGACAAATTTAACAGCCCTCGTTAATACCTTCTCCAGTTCCTGTGTTTGATTCATAAAATGTGAATCCCAAACTGCACCAGAATTTTCAAGCACTGGTGTGACCAAAGTTTTGTAATCCACTTCCTTCTCTTCTCAGGTACGTCTCATCACCACCGTTTCCAATAAAAGTAGAATTTTGAAACCCATTCTTCCTTTCCGCCCTTTGTGTTCTGCCCAGATGAGTTTATTATTAATTGTTATGCCAAGATACACACTTCAGAAAGTAATTCCTTCCTCACCCTGCAATAATAAACAGGCTCTGTTTTTATCTTTGCACCTAATCAGTTGACTCTTTTTTGCATTTATTTTTATTGTATTCTGTTCTACCCAGCTAGATATCTGTCCAGGTCGCGCTGCAATGTTTTCCTGTTTTGATCCTATTCTATACTATTGCGTCATATGCCGACAATCTAACTCTGAGTGTAAATCATTCACACAGTCATTCACCAGAATATTTCCACTTGTTTTGATACCCTCTTAGCTTTCACTCCGGAGATATGGAACAATCTTACACACTGCTAACAGAGTGCACCGACGATATTGTTTCATGCTTTACGGACAATAACAATCAGCACAGAGACTGTACAAGAGGAGGAATTCTACTGCACTATTTGTTAAACTTCAAGTATTCAGTGATGCTATCTTGCTGGGCATTCTTAATATCACTAGCCCACCTCCGCACGTAAGTATTAATACGTCAAGACATTATGTGACGTATACAGTTTTGTTACAAACATCATTCTAATACAGAGCTACTTGTACATCCGCATTTTAGACACACAAATGTTCTAAGGATGCAAGGAGTCGGAAGGAATTGCCGAAAATTTCACTACGAAGTCAAGTGGTACAAGACCACAAAGGTCATTTCAGTTATGATTTCCATTTTTCAATATTTTCTTTTCAGTGCACGTGAGTATTGTCAGGTATAAGCAAAATCGTATTTCCCATTACACTTAAATGATGAAAAGCTCATTTTATGGCGAAAGTCACTAATGCTTATAATTCGAACTGGTTCGGAAATAATAATTTAACTAAAATAAACAGCATTTTGCAATTTATAGATCTGTATTGTCTGCGATATGTAGTTAGGATGAAAATTAAGTTTAAGTTCTAAACAAACATTTCATGAAAAAATGTAACATATTCCATGTTAACCATAGACAGTACATTTCCACAAAGAACTGTTCTGTTCATCGCACGCCACCCGTCTAGTTACTTGCAGTTACTACATTTACAAACACATTTCTAAAAACACAATTTTTCTGGACTGTATACAACATGGAAAGTGAAGAGTTATGTATATTGAAAGTTCTACTGATTGTACTTATATTCCGATATAAAACTCTCGATTGTGTGTGTAAGGTGAAGGGCAGACAGGATTGTGTTTGTGGTGCGTGGCGGTGTGGTCCCGCATCCTGGAGCCGCCGCAGGGTCGTGACGGCTGCCTGTGATGTCGGTAATTAAAGCAGATTTGCGGTCTGGGCAGGTGGCCCCGGAAACGGATCTGCCGCACCACCCATAATGCACCCGCCACGAGGACCTCCCACTCTCACAACCCGCAGTAGACACAGGTTCAAAACCCAGACGGTCATCCGGATTTCGGTTTTCATCACGCCAGGATTGTCGGGATGGTTACATCAAAATGCCGAGGACGAATTCCTTTCACTCCTTGCCACATATCTTCCACCTATTCTAATGACCCTGACGTCGAGATATGCTTTTCCATTAATGTCTACATATTAGAAGACTTGAGCAGAATACAAGGTGACATTTCGAAAATATTATGATGTGATTTGTCATCACAAAGACTGCGTGCAGAGGACGACTTTGTCTGTGCGTTCTGAGACGAGCTGTACAGCATACAGCGCCACCAGCTAACAGCTTTTATAACATTTTTTTTAACTTCTGTATGAAATTCGTACAGCTTTCACAGTAAAAATATCGTTTGTTGTGTTCTTCTGTATATCTTTGTGTTTGAGATTTTACATTTTGAAATTAGGGACTCCTTTCTTGTACACTCAGTACATTCCGAAATTTTGTGAAACTGCTTTAATTTATTGCTTTTCCTTTAGGTATCACATTGTATCTGTCCTTTGATTTATATTTTTGTAACAAATTAAAGGAAATATTGTCTTTTCTATACATTAAATATTAATTTATTTGTACTGAACCATCTGTTAATTTTCTTTAGTGCTTCATTTGCTGTATTTTCGAGGTTTTTTTACTGATGGGTATTTCAATGATATGCCAGTATCATCTGCAAAAAAAGCATTTATGATCTAAAACGCTTGGGAGAGCATTGAACTGAACCCTGAGGTAAACCACATTTAGCTATTCCCCATTCAGAGTTTATAATCTCTCCTTTACTAACAGCTTTAAAGAATACACATTGTTTTCTGTTTTAGAGATATCATTTAAATTTTAAACCAAAGTCCTGGCCTGCCAATAACAGTGTTTAACTTTACATGGGACAATCGTATGATCAACAGAGTCAAAGCCTTTTCCTACATCACAAAAGATTCATTGAAAATTTAATTTTTTATTCATCGCTTGCAGTATGTTGTCTACAAAAACAAAAATTGCCAATTCTGTCGCAACACCTTTGCAGAGTAGGTCATTTTTATGTAGATGTGCATACATCATACTGAACATTTCTTTTTAGCAGATCTTGGAAAATGTTGTTTGTACAATCCTTCTCCCGCATGTCCTTTGGAGATGCTTGCTAAACATGATCAGTTATGAAATGTTTTCGTATCACACTCTTTCTTGATGTTATCTTGTGATTCAATAATGTTGCCACATTACCTCGAATTGCCGACAATATAGCAATTGAAATTCATTTAGCCGCAATCCTTCTCATAACCACTTATAATCTCTAGCTGACGCTCATGATGGGGATAATGTTGATTACTATAAGTTTGCTTCACATAACGTATTTCAGTGAAAAATTTGGTAGTAGCCAGGTTGTATTCATGAATGAGATAAAAATTAAACTGTATAGGGAATTAAACACAAATTAATTCAGTTTCTTAAGCATTTTTCTCTGGAATCAGTTTAAAATAGAGAGGGAAAATTTTCATTCAGACTTTCAAATTACTTGCTTTAATCAAGAGTTTCATTTGATAATACGCAGCATTGGGGAAATAACCTTCTTTAAATGAGTTAGTGCAAGAAAAAAAAAAAATTGGCAGTTAGCACAATACAATGTGGTAGAACATAAACTAATTAGGTCTTAACAGACCAAGGACAGCAGAAATTTTTTTTATATCTGAAGGTTTGTGTGGAGATGGCGTGTTATTGGAAAGTAATACTTGAATTAAAGTCTAGAGCACAGAGGGGGAAATTTCAACTGCCTGAAAATCTACCCATGATCTCCGTGTCTCATGGATTAAAATCAAACTGTTCAGAGTCTGGGGAAAAACATGCTAGCTAGCGCCAGCTCATAAAATACTAAAATGTCTGATGAAGTTACTGAAAAATATCTCAGTAGGGCGTGAAACTACCAGCAAAGAAAAGCGAAACGAATGAATGAGATTAAACATCAATAGGTAGGCTAAAAGCGAAAAACAGAGTCAGCCACAGTTGCAAATAAACGAGTGGGTAATAAGGAAACTATCAGAGCGAAACATGGTTTAGTTATGCATGGGAAATGTATTACAAAAGATCGGATCTTCAGAACAATTTACACCTTTCAGCGATACACACTGGTGTGCCAAAAATAATGGTGTAACTGGACGTAGACGTACAGATGAACAGACGCATCGAATCAAAAGAGTGTAAATAGGCATATGGTTATCAGTAGGGTTCGGATCATTATGACCACTAATATAGAGAAATATGCAGGTAAATATGACCTTAAAAACGGGTAAATATGGCCTAAAAATTATAAATTTACTATACATCAAAACATGCTCAGTTTCACATCATTTATTTTATCTAGTAGTGTCGCATTTACGTAGATGGCAAAATTTGCTTGCGTGCACTCACGGCACCCATTGGAAAATTAAATTTATAATCATTTTGTTGAAGTCACTTTAATTTCAAATAATTTACAGTAAAGAACTGTTTCATCTGTACTAAAATACTCCTGCCCAAATTCCGTAACTCTGTAACTTCGCACTTTCAGAAAATTTTGTTTTCGGCATGGCGGTTCTCACTGATCCACTGTAGATTTAACACTGACTGAGGATTATTTTCAAAAGTATTTAATTGAGACATTGATTGACGCGGATCGACACAAGCATCCCACGGCTGCTTTGTCGGGATTAAAAGTAGGGCGGAACATTAACGTCTAGAGCAGGGGCGGCCAACCCAAATGATCTTGCGGGCCACTTTGAAAATGCATCATAACTCCGCGGGCCGCATTTACATCACATATCCCTGTATTAGCTTTAGCCCATTCTAGACTTTTTTTGGAGTTAAAATTGAAACATAATGAGTTATTATTATTGTGTTTCCCATTATTCTTACATATAAACATAGATAATATGGTAATAATGGTACTCATAATTTCGACAGATAATTTTTGATTATATGGATTCACAAATAATGTATTTTTTTAATACGTTGGTTTTCACTACTTTGGCCATTATGAAATAAATATATTTTGTAAAAGTGTGATGAGTCTAGAGAGTAACAACAATGAAAAACTTTAATTCTTGACTGGTGAATTCTGACCGATTCAGTGACGATTACTGGTTTTCCTTCAATGTATAATAGGAATTCAGTTAATGAATAATTATCGTAATTTCTCCATATCTATATCTATTGAAATCCCGGTACTATTAAGCAATTATGAGATTTTTCTTCAAAATATGACCATAAATACTATCGTAATATGATCAAAACTAGGAAAATTGCCTAAATATGCATTTATATACTGTATAAATACATTTAAATACACTTAGAAACGTTCAATCAGTGTTTAAAAAGCTCAAAAAGAAGGCAGGAATAATACATGACTTTCCTAAGGATCGGAAGCCTAGTTACCAGCGCTATGGATTGGACGCGGTGTGACGTGGTCCTGGCTCCCCAACCATAACTAATTGAGTTTCAACGGTAAATGTGGGCTGGAGCCCCCAACTCCTAAAGCACAGAATTTCGGAAGTGGTTGCGAGCTTTAGTATTCTACGGTCCATAAAGGTACGTCACGAACAGTAATACGTCACTAACGGACAAAGCAGTGGCTGAATGAGTGAGGCCCGCCACGGAAGAGCACACGCGTCATGACCTGAACTCACTGCCAAAGTCAACATTACTTTTAGCGCTTTACGACTCATCGATGCTCATCAAGGAACAGGAAGAAATTTGACAATGGCCTTTTAAAGGAACCATGCTGTCATTCGTGTAGAGCAGTGTTTCTGAAACCGAGGACCAGTAAATTGGTAAAAAATATTGCTGCGGACCACTAATTTATATGTGCCTAATTTTTTACCTATATTTATATTGTTTGAAGATCTCTCGGGCGTGCAGCCGGGTCATTTGGTCGTAAATGTACGAATTTTCGATGGCGTACCGTGCCATCCTCTTAACATATTATTAACATCTGTGACATATTTTACTGTACCATTACCATATAATAAATCTGAAACCAAGCTTTGAATTCCTACGAAATGCAGTTATAAAACTGTGAGCGATATATTGAATACTGACCAGAATGTTAATATTTAGTAAGCAAGTGAATAATAATGTTACTGTAGGCTGGATGCTATGGTATACCACCAACCTACATGCACAAAATAAAACAAAAGACGCTACACCTCACACCTTTTATTTTTATTTACTTCACCGTTCTTATGTTTACACCCATTCGCTGTACCTCTCACCTACTACAAGACCCTAAGAAAATAGTCATTTTTGTAATCCATATACGAATGTCTCTATTTTTTATGCCAGCTGGAGATGTACAGGCTATTGTCGGAACAATGTTGTCGTACCTTCATCCTGAAAATACTAAATTTTTGCTTAGTCATTGGCATATTCCTGGGTTTTGAAAATTTGGGCTTAAATATACTCTCTTATAGCCACACACAGAACGAATACGGAATATAAATTTATAATATTCTGCCTGCAGACCAGCTGACTCATCTTCGCGGACTACTAGTGGTCCCCGTACCACACGTTCAGAAACACTGCGCTTCAGTGATTTCTCGATTACATAGAAAACCAGTCCGTGTCGAACTCGCGCCCTTCGAATTCTAGGACCAACCGTTAACCGTTCAGCGATCGGGCTGGAATGAGGGGTCGCACTAGAAACTTGTCTACGCAGTATGTATAGCGCCGTCGATGGCATACGACAGCACAAGATGATTCGTAAGCGTTCACAACCGAATAACGTCAGACGTCAACGGCTTAGCATGGCTCTTAAACATATTCATCACATTGCAGAGGGATGGAAGAAGGTAGCTTCGTGGGATGAGCTAGGTTTCCAGTTGATGCACGATGATGGAAGTATCGTGTGCGACGGGAACGCCATGAGGCTGTGGATACAACTTGTCAGCAACGCACTGTGCAAGCAGGTGATGGTTCTATAAAACATCGGAGGTTGTTTACCATGCATGAATCTGGTCATTATTAACCTGTGCATCACTCGACATTACTATAGTCAACTTCTATGCCGTCTATGTATTTCACATAAACCGACAACGGTGGGAAGCTATAGGATGATAATGTGGGGTATTCCTAGGCTCCGAGTATGCTCGATGATTTAAGAGATATTCTGGTTAACTGCACTACATGGTTAGGTTATTTGATCATTTGATTGCCCGATACTATTTTAATGGAGGATATGATAGACAGAGATACCATGCATGAGTTCCAACAGCCATCAGATCCATGTAGTTATGGTGTGTTGTCGAGACAGCACGGTTTCAGTTGCCTTCTTCGGACGTCAGACAACTCGGTGAGTCCATGTCACGTCGGGCTGAACGAGGCCCCACGCGCTGAGAGAGAAGATACTTTGTCTTTTGTGTGTAACGACAATAATAATCTTGATCTTTAAGTCATAAAATTATGAATGTTTGGATACAGCAGGAACTGGAGGGCTGGAGCGCTGACAGCAGGTGGTGCCGCCCGCACGAGTCCCATCACAGACACCTGCCGCTGCTGACTAGCGGGTGCGTAATTTGAGGGGACACCGCATCCGGCGAATTACTCCGCGGCTCCCACCGGCTTTGACTGCAGCGCCGCTTCCATTAAATGTCATCAACTCCGTGCTGGTGGAAGCAGCTCGCCGTTCGTTTTCCACTTGTTTGCACCCACGAAAGGAACCGCACGCCGCAGCCATCTGACTGTACTTTATCGTAAGCCACGGACTCGGTGACTAACCTGCGCGAATCGAGACTCACGTCGGGTCTATGACATCACTGTGGATTCCGTGTGAGGATAGTTAATTTTCTTTTATTCAATAATCCAAATTACTGCAACTAACTCCAAATCGTAAACTTGGGTTGGCTCATACCTGGAGGTTGTAACGTTTCCGTCCCTTACCTTCAATACTTCTCGACTAATTTACTCATTAATTCAATCGGACTTCTTTCTTTGCCGAAGATTGACAGCATTCAAATTTTATATAAACCATTTATCAATGGAAAGTTAGTAGGGGACAGGAACAATTTCAAAGAATAAATATAGGTTAGTAAATGATGTACCATATATAATAAAATTATATTCTGGTCATTTATCAGTTTGTCTACAAAAAACTTAAAATTGGAATACCTACTCAATGCAACAAGATCATAACAGTTTTCCAAAAGCATTTCCTCAAATCTTGATAGTCACTCATCTTAATGTTATTAATATGCTTCACTACGTAACCATAGCGAAAGTGAGTGTTGAGTACAGAGAGAGAGAGAAAGAGAGAGAATTATAAATGGACTTACATCAGGCAGCACCACACTGGATAACGTTGAACTAACTGAACAAAACTGGGAAACTGAGAACGCTATTGTATCCTGGTGCCCTTAAATAGTCCCCAGCTAACTGTACTTGGGGCGGGCGGATGTATTTCTGGGAGGAGCACTACCAAAATTGACTTTCTGACTTCCCACTTGGCGTATGAAAAATCTCTGCGAAAGAGGAAAAAGCACGGAGTTTCACTGATACTACCCCTCCGAACAGACGCCTTTTTGCGTCCGTGAGTTGGTGACAGACCGCACTTCTCTCCGCACCAAACGAGGAGGTGAGAAGGGGTTGATTGACCTCTAGTGTGGCCTTGCCACCATCTCTTTAAGTTCATAAATGAAATGCACTGCCTGTCTCACTCCCGCTACCATAATTAAAATTTCTTAATCCTATTCCTTATTTTCTATTTAACATTATTACTTAGATTTTCTACTTATAGTTTTTAATGTTTTTATCTCATATATCTTCCTTCTGGCATCACAAGGTGCTCTGGCGGCGAAGGGGATTCTTGAATGAAAGCATCAAGTGAGTAGAGTGCATTTTTTGTAAGTGAGAGTTAACCTCGGTGGCACTAGTGGAAGACTGCTACCACTTGCTGTCTCTAATGGTGGCGAGGCTCATGGCCCAAGACGAAGCGCTATTGGAGCTTGCACTTGGCACAGCCCTGCTGTAGGTAGCACTCAGTGCCTACTTGCTGCCAGGACCACACCTAATAATGGTGACAGAATTTATGTGCGACATAATGTTATTAGTACACATTTTAGTCGTGTACAAGCAACATTTGTTTGAGGAACGTATCGAACAGCAGAGAGTGTCCATTAAGCGAGCAAATTATCCGGCGAAGATTATATTGCTTTATTGTCCTATAGTTATTATAATGTGTTAATGAACTGTTACAGGGTCTGGCAATCAACATGACGTGACGTGGTTTGACCCTCGATGGTGGAGGAAATCTTCACCTCCCGGTTCTTAGGTAGGATAGCTGGAGATGCACAACTCCTAAGGGAGCGTCCATATACTACTAGCTCCATTTTTGCCTCCGGTGAACCCCCACCGCCTCACCCCTATCCCTCCCCTCGGCATTTTCCTCTACTGTCTCTCCCTTAAGTGACATGTAGCTTTTTTACCTATTGATCCCAGAAGAAATTTTGTACTGTTTTCTCTTTTCAGATTATCGTAAATTGTATGCGGTGATAAGAAATGACGGAAATAAATATACACATACTGTTATGTTCTGTACCTTATTTTAACTGTGCCAAATAATGTGGATGAAGAGCTACGTGGCTTGGCTCGGAGCCCCATCACCCCCCGCCAATAATGTTATATGTATAACAAACCTATCAACAGTGTGTATGGAGTGACGTCGTTCGATGCTGGTCGTGGTTAAAGAGTTCGTCGGACGAGGACGTAAAATTTGTTGGAAATGAGCCTTGCGGAAGAATTCTCTTAGAGGGCCAGAACCGGATTTTCATCTTCTACTTTTTTTTCCAGACTTCCTTAATACAACACACGCGGATCCAAAGTACCGATTACCCTTCATCTATGCCTTAAAGGACTCCATTAAAAAATGTGACCTTTACCATATCAGGTGCCAGACTTTTTGTCATTTACAATTATGAAATAAATTGAATTACACATTTGAAAAAGAAATTTATTGAACAAATTTTAGTTTGAACAAACAGTTATCAGAAGAAATCAATAAAAATAATAGTCATAGAGAGAAAATGCTCAAAATGGCCAAATAAAAAATTTGAACCTGAAAAAGAAGTATCATGTAACATGGAGGATGAATACCAGAATTATTGTATTCGTAAAAGACTATAATTATTAGAGCTATGGTAATTATTACTGTTTTTATGATGTTCAAGCAATTTACGTGAGGTGATTTGCGATAAGCCGTTCTGCATATACCTAGGTATTTATGCGCAACTGTCTTCAGCAATTTATTTTTATGAAACGAATTTTTTGGCACTTATGGTTAATGGATGGCAAGGTAAAATACTACTATCCAGTCGAACTCTATGACGGGTTAAAATATTTTTTGGTTATCACATTGACACCATGCCCACATCCCGTGATCCTAGAAAGAGAATAGTGAAAAAATTCTAGAAATGGGAACTTTGCTTCGTTGCCAATCATATTGCTACAGCATTTCTGTTGGTTGCTCTCATATCATTAGATTTAACATGAAAATTATTGTTTTAAAAGTGAGAAAGTTCTTAGTTTTCTGGATTGTTTTCCAATATTCATATATTGGCCATTAATCTGCGGATTAAGTCGAGAGGAAATGATAAGAGACCCAACCATCGTTAGAGTAGGCCTACTTGGTTATAGCTAGCCAAAAGTCTTCAATAGTTGCGACTGACAAGGCAAATGGCCAGAGGCCTTACTTTCAGGGATCCTTAATTGAGGATCGAATTTTACGATTGGTTACTGTGGGGCAATCGCTAAGGATTTGGCAGGGAGAGAGAGTCATATTGTTTGTGGAGACATAGTATCCTACAGTGTATTCATGAATCAATCATTCTTCTTCACTGATCCCACAATTTCGCTTCTTGCATTCAGTATTGAACGTGGCCATCCGAGTAACTTCAGTTTCAGCAACAAACAATAGAAAAATACAAACAACCAGCAATTTACGCCGTCGCTGAGGACACTACTATTACTATTACTCCGCGATTCACTAAAAGTGTGTGGCGGAGGTTGCAATGCACCTATCCGGAAAGGTAATGGTTTGGAAGGGATATACAGGATATGGCAGGAGGCGCCCATGAGTTATTGTCAGGAACCATCCCAGCATTCGCCCGGAGCGATCTGGGGAAACCATGGAAAACCCAGATCAGAATGGCCGGAGTGCTTTATCGAAAGCTACTCCTGTCAGACTTTATGTTTATTCGCCCGGTAAATCCTTTGTGTTCCACTCCCTAATCGCTCGTAGAAAAAATGAATACAGAAATGAATCCTTTCTGGCCCTGATTTCTCTTATATTATTTTCCCGGGCATTCCAAGATATGAATGTTGCTGGTAGCAATATTTGTTTACTGTCATTCCGAAATAGGTCAGTCGTGAATTTTTCAATTAGCTTCTGTCGAGAGCAACGCCTTCGGTGCTCCAGGTCTTCCCAACCTAACTCCTTCAACATCGCACTTACGCTTTCCCTCCAACTATATATAGGCCTACCTGTCACGAATCGGACGGCTCTTCTTTAGACCATCTCTAATGCCTCCATTAATCTCTTCTGATGGGGACCCCATACAGAACAACAATATTCTAAGTGAGGACGCATTAGTGACTTGTATGCAATCGATTTAACTTCCGGAGTGCATTGTTTTAAATTACAACCTAGAAATCGAAGCATACGATTTGCTTTCCCAATTACAATCTCGATATGGTCATTCCACGACAAATTATTACGAATTGTTATAGCCCTAGGTCAGGGATGGCGAACCAATGGCACGCGTGCCGATGATGGCACGCGGCCTAATAATTTGGCCACGGCATTATTTATGTAACTACCTAACCGATATAAGTAATTTATTTTATTTTCTCCATAATTTAAGAACATAGTAACAAAGTTCATCGTGAAAGAAACTGCCGGTGCCGGGACGACCACAGATCGCGCAAAAGAGTTGGATTTTGAGCAAATTTTCTGACCGAACGGACTGAGTGAGCAAACTCAGGCAGCGCGGCGGCGGATTTAGCTAAGTTATTCACTTGTCTGTTTTTGCTGACGACGTTGACTGCTTTCACCAGTTACGCATAGTTCTTGCGATTTTTAAACTAATTTCGTTAACACAGCTACTTGTTTCAATTTGTGTGAGTTATATTTGCAACTATTCAATATGGCTAGTTTGGCAAAAAAAAGTGGAATATAAGTGTAATAGAGACTTTCAACCTTGGTCGACTGAGAAATATGGCATGATTAATAAAGCGGTGTGTGTTTTATGTTCTGGAACAGTGGTATGCAGAACATTATCTGTAAAATGGCATTATGAAACAAATCACAAATCTCTTTATCAAACAAAACAATTATCGTTATGTTAGATGTCATTCCTGCGTTTGAGGACAACTTCAAGTTTTCTGTAAAGATATGATTTCCAATAATTACAAGTATTGCCCAAATTTGAAAAAAAAATATCACTAGAGATTTTGATGTATACGTAAAACCAGATCAATTAAAACTCACTGAAGAGTTATCTTCAGTAATTAATTCTTCAATAGACGAATTTTCATCGAAATTTTCTCAGTTCATATAATTATCGGAAACACTCAAGTTTATTATGTATCCTGTTGTGACTTAACATGTTAAACTGAACTTGTCTAAATTTAAATTGGTTGGAAATTGAAGAATTGGAAATGCATCTTTCTGAGTTCCAGTGTAGTTCAATATGGACTCAAAAATTAATTGAAATGAGGGAGTTGGAATTAAACAAATTAGCAAGACTTTCACGCAATATGAGTAAAAATGTCAATACCATCATCATGGAAACTTGGAATTCAATTCCAGACACAAGCAGAAGCTTTTGCTATCTTAACAATATTTCATCTACCTATGACGATGGTTCATTATTTTCAGAAATGAATAACATTTTGGACTCTCTTCGAAACCGTTTTTTCAGATGCCTCCACTTCAGCTTGCATTCTGCTAAAAGTAATAAAGTATGAACCTACAGCTGTGGCCAAAAGTATTGGCGAATGGCTTCAAATGCACAATTACCAAATCTTGCACTTCACAGATAAATTCACCTGTTAGCTTGTAGTAATAGTTTGTGCGTTGACGCTCGTACTATGCAACAGAGGATGCTCAGCGCTACCATTTTCTATGGTTAGGGAGAGAGCGCTAAGCGAGAATGTTCCAAAGTGCGGCAACAGCGTGATTGCACTCACCCGCCAATTTGCCTGACCACAGCTATAATATAAGTTATTTGTCACCTAATTTGCAAACACAGAAGTCGCAGTAGTTTCATCTACTTAAATAAACACAAAACTGTTTATGTTATTATTGCATGGTATAAAAAAATTTATATTTCTTGTTGCAAATATAAAGTTTTAAGGTGATTGTATTTAGTTTTATTTCTTTTCCCATTAATCACTACATCATGATTGTTTGATGGCACGTCATGGATTCATTAAATATTTTTTTTTTAGAAAAATGGCACGTATGTCAAAAAAGGTTCGCCATCCCTGCCCTAGGTATTTATCGGAATCTACCGTTCCAAGGACAGTACCATTAATTGTATATTCATACGAAGCAGAACACAGAAACCTGCTAAAAACCACGTCTGAATCTATATCCCCATTTCCGTAGTTAATCTCTCTGACGCAATACCAAATACTGACGTAAAATTATGTAAAATCAAGTTGATCTAAGATCCTTAACCTGGCGGTCGGAACCTCTATATCAGCGGTTCCGAACCTATGGGTCGCGACCCACTGATTGGTCGCAGCGTGTGTTTTAGTGGGTCGCGGAACAATCGAAGTTTTTGCTGCTAAAATATATCTCTTTTTCATATAACACGATATTTTACAAGTGCAATAATCATTATACCCTTAATTTCCATCTGGATGAATGTACGAGCAGAGTATCCAGAAATGTCTAAAATAGCTGTGAAGTTAGTGATGCCGTTCAACACGACATACTTGTGTGAACGAGCTTTTTCAACTTTATTGTTTTTGAAATTTTTAAAAAAAATACAGAAATAAACTATGTGTAGTGAGTTACTCAAGGTTAAAATTAACCAGTGTTAACCCTGATATCGATGCCCTCATCAGTAAACACGAGTGCCAGAAATCTCACTGATTGTAAAGTTGTGTTTTTATAATAATTAAAAGTATTGTTCATTATTTTTGCAATAAAGCGAGAGGCGGCTGCACAAAACATCACCTCATCGAGTTGACGGCTACAATTCCAGGATTAGTTAAAAATCGATTTGAAAATTAAAATTCCACTGATGTACCAAGTCATACCTCAGTAGAAAACACCCACAAATCCCATTTTAGTGGTTGACATGTAAGTTTTACCATTGTGTTTTCCTGCTCCCAGTGTTCCATATTTTCATACATTTGGGTGCAGTAAAACACAATGAGAAACCTACCAATCAACCACTAAAATTGGGTCTGCAGGTGGTTTCCACCAAAAAGTGACTTGGCAGACCAGTTTCATTTTAATATGCTGATGGAGTTACTTCTAATCGTGGAATTTTAGCAGTCAACTTGATGAGGTGGTGCAGCAGCCTTCCGGTCTATAATATGTTTGTTGTTTTGTGTATTATGAATTCTTGTTTTTGTTGTTAGTATATCCTTTGTATGAAAATTTGCCTTTTGGTAGGATAGGATAGTCGATAGCGTGTCATACAGCAGTTCCCATTCTTATATTAGATAGACTCTCATTTTAGGTGGGCCACGAAAATTTTTTTTACTTAAAAGTGGGTCGTGTATGAATAAACGTTGGGAACCGCTGCTCTATATGAAGAGATCAGTTCCTACGTGATTAAATAATTGACATACTTTATAGCGACTGAGGAAAACGCGACTATACGAGGACATCTGATTTCTTTTCAATCTGATGTTGCCGTCAGAACGTACTTCATGCAGTATGCAATTTGTTTTGGTGGCCGCAGATACGGTAGTTTATGGACAGGAGTGCATGCGTATAGTAGACGGTTCGGGTGCATGAGTGGCTGTCGTTGTAGTCCATTCAGTTAACAGAGGTCTGTCTGCTCTATCCCCCGTTGCTGGCCTCGGTAGCGTAGGGGATAGAGTACTAGCTCCACGTGCTTAAGGTCGCCGGTTCGAGTGGCTGTTTAAGTGTTGTGTCTGTGAATGTAGTAATCTCACTGAATACTAATAATATACAGGAGAAATAATACATTGAAAGAATCATGAGAATCACATTGAGCTGGCTGTGTGGCCTCAGTAGTCGAATGCCAGTAAACAAGAAAACATGTCCCCGCACCGCTTGCCATACCTGTAAATGTGAATGGGAAGTTTGCTTCTTGTAAACCTGGATACAGTGGTCAGCTCGGAGAGATATTAACGGGGAGGGGTGGTGAGGTGAGGGGCGAGGACAGGGGACATCATATTGAGCCGCCGATTGGAGTGAAGAGGATGTAAATGTTGTGTTAGTTTTGTATTATGTCTACTGTGCATTCGATTATCATGAGAATACAGACAGTCCTATGGCCAGGTGGTATTGCATTGTCCTGATGGTATCGTGTGGTGTTGCAGGTGTGGTTCCAGAATCGGCGCGCCAAGTGGCGCAAGCAGGAGAAGGTGGGTCCGCAGGCGCACCCCTACTCGCCGCTGCAGCCGTACGGCTCGGGCCCGCCCGGCGGCGCCGCCATGGCGCCCTCGCTGCCGCACCCCTTCTCGCAGCTGGCGTCGCTGGCGGCCCTGCGCGCCAAGCCCTTCCTGTCGCCCGTGCTGCCCTTCAGACCGCCGCCTCCGCCGCCCCCGCAGCTGGCCGGCTACCTGCCGCCGCCACCCCCGCACCACCATCACCACCACCACCACCACCACTCGCAGCCGCCGCCGCCGCCCGCGGCGCACCTGCTGCCCCCGCACCCGGCCTTCGGCGGGGGCGGCGCGGGCGGGGGGCCGGCGTTCCACAGCCTGCTGCTGGCCGCCGCCTCCGCCAAGGACGCGCCGGGGCTCGACGTGCGGACCTCCAGCATCGCGGCGCTCAGGCTGAAGGCGCGCGAGCACGAGCTGCGCCTCGAGCTGCTGAGGAACGACGGCGACGTCGCCAGCTGAGCGACGCTACAGTTCCCTCTCTGTGTTCCAACGTCCAACCTAACTAGGACTAAACATTAATGTCACAATAACGACGTGGTTGGAAAGTAGTGCGATTCGCAGGTCGTGCAACTCGTAGTCTGTTGGCACACAGCACCAGTGAGTTTTGTCTTGCATCAGTAGGGTAGTTCGTTAGCTGCTCCGGCGAACAATATTTACTCAACATATCCGTCCACACTACTGCCACAGAACGTGTACCGTCATTTCAAGAGGAAGAAATATTTGAAGTCGCTCAAAAGAATCTGTCATAAATTGGTTTCTGTACAAATGATACCTCATTCGTTAAACTTCACACAAGTTTTACACAACTATTCCGTCCGTCTCGTCAGGTATGTTTTCTAGCCTTCATCCTATGTATCTAACAGAGCAAACTGTTTCACTTTCAGACAAAAAACTAAATTTCATTTCAAGCTAGTGTTACATGTAAATTAACGAATGGTTATTCCACCACTGTAAGAGAAGCTTTGATACTTGGTTAAATAATTTTGTCATATGAGAAGTATATGATCTCAAGTAAACTAGGTTTCAATCTTCTTTTCTTATCATTTCGTGTAGATATTACGAAGTGCACATCGTAGTCTATGTTAACAAATTTGGGATAGTTTTCAATTATAGTAAATACGTGAAAAATTCTTATTGATAGAAACCCTGCGAAGTATTTGTAAAATCTTGAGAGTAATTGACCTTCCTTACTTAGCACAATCAAGCAGTGTTAAAATATTGTGTTCAAATCATTTCCGTTATCGATTGCTCAGAATTCTACCTTGTTGACATAGAGCGTCTGTATACACGGATTCTTCACGAGGAGCTGTAACTGATTCCACCGCCCTGGTCCTTCCAGTTCGAATTTATTCCTCAAATTTCTGTTCGTTTATTGTCGAGTTAGATGCAAGTTTCACAGTTCGATTAGATCCTGTTGTAGTTTTTTTTTTTTATCAAAGATGAGTGGCTTTTGAGAGATTTTAGCTGGTTGAAAATAGCAGAAGTAATAAAAGAAATAAGTATTTCGCTCTAAAAATATAGCAGACGGCGGAGTTGTCTGAGTAACCATTACATTCAAATGTAAAGTGTAAGAGAGTAAATTACTGGCCAATAAGCCGGTGCCATTGTAAAGTTATAACTATCTAAATGTACTTCTTTTTATCTGTTGTTATGTAGTTTTATATGAGCCTGAGTTTTTATTAAATTATATTATTTCTGAAATTAATATTGTGTTTCTCCTTTCTGATCGAATTAAATGACTGGAAAAATTGAACCTAGTTTAATCAGAGTCAAACTTTTTGTACTTGTAATTTTTTTTTCAGCTGATATACTTAATAAACACTTTTAAACAGTAGTAACATTTGGGCACATCACCCTATAGATTATGAAATGTAAAAAATATTGTAAGGAGCAACAAATATTTGGGTGTGGGAAACAATTACATGCATACTACAGAAGTGGTGCATGACATAATCAAAACAAGAACGATGATTTAGTACGTAAAATGGAGGTATCAACAAAAATATAGGGAAAAAAACAATAAATTATAGAATATGAAACAAAAAACATAAAATCTTCACGCAAATTACAAATAAATAAGCATTTGGTTACAGAGAGAAAGAAATAAATTCTGGAATGATCATATAGATATACTGAATGAAGAAAGAATGCTAAAAAAACACCATAATTCTCAGGCATTATACCCGTCACTGTATAAAGAGACAAGTAGTTACAACTCCGGGATCGAGCGTGGTTAAAGCTCTAGGCTCGCATTCCAGAGGATGCTCGTTCGATTCCCCGTCAGGGCATCCAGATTTGGGTTTTCCATGGTTTCCCCAAAACACTCCCGACGAATGCTGGGATGTTTTATTCAAAAGGGCATGGCCGAATTCCTTCCCGTTCCTTGTCCCTATCCCAGTCCGCCTCTAATGACCTCGACGTCGACAAGGCGTAAAGCCATGAGTAAAAAAAAAATAAAAAATTACAACTTCGGAAGAAGTCTTTTGGGCTAATTACAGAAGATAAACCAAAAATAGCAAAAGAAAAAGAAACAGGTTGTAACAGAAGACGCTATCGGTAAATAGCATAAACACAGAATCTTTTCATACCAGAATGCTTTCTTAAACGGTATAGTATAGTACAGACAAGATCCGTTAAATTTTCTAGTCTTTTTCTATTTTCTCTTCAACACGCTTACGGAAGATAGTCACTATTTTGCCCCAGATAGTGCTTTTAAATAGATGGAGAGTTGTGTTTAAAAGAAAAGCGCGGTTAACTCTCAAACTAAATAAGTTAATTGAGTCACTACAGGAAATTTCTTCGGAATAACGCCAAAACGTTAAAGTTTAGTGCGCATCACGCACTAAACCCTCCTACAAACACCACCTAAAAGTTCTGACATACGATTTTATCACACTTCGAAATCCCACCTGAAGGCTATCGTAGAAGATGTTGCAAAGAACATAGACGAATTTTGCAGTTACAGCACATAATCCGTCTTTAGACTTAAGCTAGGAATATATCGTACAATAGCTTAGAAGTCTACAAATTGGCCCCGTGAATATACCGACTAACTCACAATGATTTCACGCAACTGGTTAATGCGCTCTTGGTATCCTAAAATCAGTCTTCTCTATCCTACCTCTCAATTATTTTAATATATTGGGCATTAATATTAAAACTTTTTACTCTCTTCTTACTTCTCGAAATATATTCTGTTATTAAGAAACTAAAAAAATTAAAAAACCCAACAAAATACAAGTAAAGTGACGGGATACTCAGTTAGCAATTGATAAAATCGGATGAACTCTTTAGATTTTATGAAATAAATCGATTAAATAACTATGAAACTGTATCCTGAAAAATGAGTAATTAAATTAGTTCTGCCGAATTTATCCCAAACTAAATGTAAATATCGTTAATCTCGGCCTTAGACTAAAAAGCTATGGGTGGTTTTTAATGAATTCCTCCAACAATTTGCGTCTAACAGTTCAAACTAAATAATAATTCTAAGAAGTTACGTAAATCTTTACTGTTGGTGATTATAACTGACCTTGGCTACACCTATACGACATTACGCGTTGAGAATTTTGTAATCCATTCCTAAATGTCCTTGTGCGAATACATAAAGTTTCATTTTAACGGCAGCCCCTTCTCTTGAGTGCAATGTTATTGTGGATGAATTGGTGTAAAAGTAGAAACATTTTCCAATTTAATCAATTACATCAAGAACAACAGTAATCATTTATCAATTTCTAATGCGCAATTCAACCTTTAATCAGCGGAATACGAATTCAGAGCCAAACGAAATAGAATATTGCATCTTTGATAGTGGTGCTTTGATTATAAGGACAATGCTCAAAGCTTGTCGTGGTATCATGTAGATCTTACGACTGACTGACTTACTTTTAACGTTTTGAATCGCTACACATCATAATGGTAGTGGATTCCACCCGCAAGGTCTAACAGGATCCTTATATTTATATTATTACTGTATGAACTACTTTTCAATTCTGAAAATTTTTAGTACCAAAAACTGCAGTACGAACACTTTGCCATGTCATCATCTTTGTTTTCTTTTAATATTTGTCGCTAGAGCTTGCTGGAAGAGTGAGATCAGGGCACAATCATTCTTTAATGTGTTCTTTAAAGTCAGTTGAGTTACAAAATATTTGACTGGAGTAAAAATAAATGAATGAAACTCTATAACATTGTTAGAGTCAAATGACAGCAGGTAAGTACCATTTTCAGTTTAAATTGAGATGAAAAGTAATATTTAAACTTACGAACCAGGAAGAGTTTAAGAACACTACAACACGTTATGCTGAGACAAAAACAGTAATTGCTTTACCAAAAATGGATGCTGTGAAAATGAAAATTAATTTGTTTGTGAGAAAAACTTCTTGTGTAATAATCTAACCAAGCCTATCATTACGGGTATCTAGTTCCAGCACACTGGTATTTGTGTCGGTGATGGTCTTAAAATGTTGATGGAAGTACAGTACATCATATCGTTTTGTCGACAGCAGTCAAAAACGTTCATTGCGAGAAGCTCTTAGGAATAACCACTGGGTGATTGGGGCTTGTCATTCCACCTAACACCAGAAAAAAAAGGAAAATTACGAAGCCGTTGTAAACTGAAGTGGACGTATGGCGTGGAAATCAGTGCTGTATATATCTTACACATTAACTTATTCTGTTGAATTAGAACATACGAGTTGCCTGAACCACAGTTTCGAAGTTTAGTTGGTTGTTTTTGATATTATTATTTGTTAAATAACAATGTAGATTAACATCAGATTCCATCTTCTGTACAAAAATAATTCCATTACGTTTCTGTCACTTCAATGCTCTTTGTTTCACTGATTCACGCTGAATATTTATTAGAGTGCGTAGCTAAACCTTGCAGACGTCGCTGCGATAACATGTTCTGCCAAGGTGTCTATGGCGAGGTTATATCTTCGTTATTAAATAGTTGGGCAATTATTTACACCTCGGATGTAGGTACTAAATCACTTAGCTACCACCGGACTTAGCATTAAGAAGCTGCGATAATGCTGGCGTTTCATCTGCTGTGATTGCCAGTTTGCAGTGGGCCCCGCTGACCCCGTATTAAATATGAGGCAGGGCGGGGTGGGGGGCTATTTACTGCCGCTGTTGTCAGGCCGGTCGCATGAAATACGAGCTCCGCCCTCGGGAAATAACAGAGCCGTCGTCGTGTAATGTAGTTTGTGCCGATGTTTATCGGGCCGCGCCTTATTAAACTTTTCCCGAACGCGGGGCACAGCCTAATGCTGCGACATAGCGCCGTCACGCGAGAAGCTCGTCCATCTTGTATTCTATTCTCTCAGATGCCACACTACCTACTCCAGTGTGTTTACCCGTGTTGTTGTCACAGCAGTTGTATGTTTTAATGCTGAAAATACCTTAACATTGAATAATCCGCTGGGGACATATACAGAAATGTACAGTACTTTTGCTTTAGAGATAAACATCGCGTGAAGAGATAGGTGCTGTTGGGATCTGGTATGGTCACTGGGTTTCTAGGGCTCCTGCCGTTTCCCGCAGCATTCCTTGAGGTAACGAGCGTGGTGGGTCTGCGGTTAACACCCTGGCCTCATATTCGAGAGGACGCCGGTTAGAATCCCCGTCCGGTCATTCAGATTTGGGTATTCCATGGTTTCCCCAAATCACTCCAGGCGAATGCCGGTGTGCTCCATTCAAAAAAGGCCATGGCCGAATTCCCTCCCTTTCCTTGTCCCCAGTCTCACCCCGTCTCTAATGACCTCGACGTCGACGAGGTATAAAGCATAGCGACAAAAAAAAAAAAAAAAAAAATCTCGGAGGTAGAGTTAAGCATTCCTATTACAATCATTGACATAAGAGGGTCATCCTAACAACCCGGCCATTATTTACCTTCCCGCGAAATTTCCTTCACGGTACTCATTGAATAGCAGGCTGATTGGGGAGCCGTTCCACACGTTCAGCTTCGAAGAAAAATCGTTGGATTCATTTCTGATCGAACCTCGATCTTCCGGACGGCAGCAAGACGCTGTACCGACTGAGCTACTTGAACCGCCAGAGACCTGCTACAAGGCTGAAATGTTTTCTGGCAAACGTCAGCAACGACATTTTGAGCCACATCGCACACATTGTGGTGGTACTATCCAATGGCAAATTATGACAACGCCCCCTGTTACGTATAAATGTCTCGTAATATATAACCGGAAACATCTTTAAACACCACTTCCTTCTAAATTATCAGCTGGCAGAAGCAGATACTACGCACGGGAAATGAGTCACAGCTGGCGTCATTGAGTACTCTTCGGCATCCTACTCGCGTCACCTCAGTTGAAACACATTTTGGTTGGTGGAGCTGTACAGTAGAGCGCCTGGTGGTAATTTTTCATGCGTCAATAACATTTCTAAAAGGATGTCTACCTCAAAGAAGCTGACCACCTCTGAAAGTTACACTATTTGTAAAAGAATGTTAGGAACTTTTGTTGTCAATAATTTTTAACTAAGATTAAATCGATTACGATTCGAAGAATAAATACGATAAACATCTCAGAAGACTTTGTAAGGTAAGAACTTTTATTGTTGGCTGGGTTAAGAATTCTACCGTTTCAAATAACTGTGTAAACTTTTTTTTTACCAAGAGGAAAGTAAACATAAACTGTATTGAGTACTGGTCCGGCTTGAAGAGTCAGTCCTCATCTTAATTGGCCACATTAACGAAGCAACAGCTACTAAAGAATATTATAAAATATTTCCTAGCTAATGCCTTGATCTTTCTGTGCCTTTTAATTTAATTTTGACCATTGTAAAAGGAGATGCCTGTGTTCCTGTTTCCTCGGCGTCAGAAGGTCGATTTAAAAATCAGAAGACTTACTTCGGTAGTATAAAGTTTTGTGTTTATTAAAATTTCGTCTTTATTTTTATATTTTGTAAGTTTTCATTCCGAAACCTTGTGATAGACTGATTCAGGAGAAACAAGCTTGGATTTGGGTGGTATATGAATACAACTGCTTAAAAGTGTAAAATCTGGAGTTACGTACGTATTTTTGGCCTTTGTTGATTTTTATCAAATTATATGTTAGTTATTTTTTCCTCACGTTGTCTTCCTAGATAAATTCGTATGTTTACACTTCCGTTTAAATACCACTGTTTTTACTGATTGTTTTTTCTTAATTTTGTTTTGATGATCCATACTTTTCTAATTCAAATATCCATTCAAAATTTTACCTGACGCCAAATGAGCTTTCATGACAGTCGTAGAGTGGAAATATCTTCTTTTCCAGATAAAATCATACCTGATATATATTTCATCCCTTGCGTCTTTAAGGTGCGTTGACCTCAAAGTCATTGGGAAGCGGTAGAGGATAGGGTACAAGGAGTGGGTAGGAAATCGTTCATTGCCTTTATTAAAGAATCAATTATGTATTCGCATGTTGTTGTTTCCGAAAAGTATGGAAAATGTAAATCGGGATAGCAGGACAGCCTGGTTCATCTATAACATCACGTCTGGCTGGAATGATCCAAAGCCCGTTTACCGTATGAAGTGTTTTCTCATTATGTATATGCCGTTAGAAACTGATTGGCACTAGACTTTGTCACGGTTCTTCAGCGTCTGCACATAGGCTTCTGGTTGTTAGTTAAGTAAATGATGTTTTTTAGATTATCATTGGGCACTTAAGTAAACACTTTGAAGGTTGCAATTTCTTTATCGGACGTCATTTCGTCTTTCACGGATAATATGCATGAAAACGCCTTCAAGTAATTAATATGGTACATTTTTTCATTTTAACAAAATATTTTTATTTCATTCAGAAAATGTCAACTGTGACCAAACCAGTTTATTGAATATTGTATTTTATTGGCACTGATTGATTGATTGGACTATAGATTGCTATACTTGTTCTACACACCATATGAAATAAGATAAAAATATTTGCTGAAATGTTCAGTCAAAGAATACATGGATACCCATGGATATAGTCTTTTTCCACACTTCCACGTCTTCATTCGTGAATCCACTACAAATCCGTCTACAAACATAATTGAAGACCTCTTCATGACTTTCTCTACAGTTTAAATAGTTAATTATTTTGAAAACAGTAAATGAAATATTTATGCTATAGATAAAGTCATGAACAAGTAGTGTGTTTAGTTGTTATTCGTTACCGTATAGTGATGTTCTCACTATTCAACCAATGTACTTGGCGTACTTCAGCGATCTATCAATTGTCGATTCTCATCAATTCAGGCAAACAAATCTGATCTGAAACGAAAGGTGCGTCAAGACATACCAACGTTTTCTAGGCGACTTTGTGTGCCAATCAAATCATTATCTATACTATTATAAATCTGTAAGCAAGCTGCGTTTGTAGTGAGGCTTGATCTCTAATAACGCAAAAACTACCGCATCAATTTGCATGGTGTTTCCAAATTTTTAAAGCTAATGTTGCTGATCAACATCTGCAGAAGTAGCTAACGACTAATATGTACCATGGGAAGAAACAAGACAGTAAAAAACTTCAGAAATGTGAAACTGTAGACCACAGATAATTATACACATTCAGACGGTTACTCCTTTCATAAAGAGACCTGACAAAATTTAGGATTTCCCTTTTTTTTTTTACTTTTTGCGATTCATTTTTCTGGACCGCAGTACTTCAAAATAAAAAGAATACGTGAATCAAGTATAATCAGCATTTACTTGAATCGTAACAGGTCTGTTGAATTACGAAAAAGTTATATTACTAATATTGAAGACATGTATTGTCTCTGGTAGACTGTTATACAGTTTGTCTCTGGAACAAAATTGCTACGTGAACGCTGTACAATACAGCCACAATAAGCCAATACTTAATACGAAATTCAGTTTTTTCTCGAAGAGCGATGTCTGAAAAACAGCTATTATAAATATCAGCAAGTAATAAAACATACTTCTTTCATAATGACTTGTGCGGAATTGCACATATATGGAAGTACGTTATTCGATTAATATGTCTCGTGGCTATAACGTGCAAATATAACTAGGCATCCGAAAATTCAGGTACATTCGACTCAAATAATTACATAGAAAATACGGATATATTGAAAGAAACCAAATAAAAAAATTTCATATCCTAATGCTACACCGCGTAAATTATAAAGCTAAAAGCATCGTCCCTTTGGCCTATAACAAAGCATATCAGCTGTCATCACTGTCCAGGTTGCATTTCAATCGATTTACAACTTGCGATAATTTTGCCACTCAGAAATAATTGCTTGAGTTACATGCACATTAGTACATATACTGTACCGTGATCCATTTTGACATTTTTGAATTAATTATATCTGACTGAAATAATGACAATAATGATACGACGATTTGAAACCAAGATTAACTCCAATTCACGTAAATTTCTATTTTAAAGCAGGAATAATTGATGGTGTATCAACATAAAATAAAAACCAATATCCAAACAGCAAAAAATAAATAAATCAGAAAAAATTGAGATGCTGTGATTATTGGTAACGAATTTTTATTTCAAATATAACTAGGCATCCTAAAATTCTATTCTACACCGCGTAAATTTTAAAACTAAACCCGTTATGCCTGATGCTAAACAAAACGAGTCAATTGTCATCTGGTTCCAGGCTGTTGTTTCGCCAGGTACTTACATGCGACTGAAATAATTACATAGAAAATACGCTATATTGAAAGAAACTTAAATTAAAAATGTTTCATATCCTAATGCTACACCGCGTAGATTATAAAGCTGCAGGCATCGTCTCTTAGGCCTATAACAAAGCATCATATCAGCTGTCAGGTTGCATTTCAAGCGATTCACAACTTGCGATAATGTTGCCACTCAGAAATGATTGTTTAAGTTACATGCACGTTACTACATAAACTGTACCATGATCACATCTCGACATTTTTGGATTAATTATATCTGACTGAAATAATGACAGTAATGATACGACGATTTGAAATCAAGAGTTGCTCCAATTCACGTAAATTTCTATTTTAAAGCAGGAATAATTGATGGTGTATCAACATAAAATAAAACCAATATCCAAACAACAAAAAATAAAAAACAACAAAAAATAAATAAATCAGAAAAATTGAGATGCTGTGATTATTGGTAACGAATTTTTATATTTCAGCACACTTCCAAGAGGACTAAGTCGTAGATTACTGCTATATTTACATAAATTTATGGCACCGCGTTTATGTTGCAATCCTCGGTATCCACATTTAAAAATAAACTTTTTTTAGTTAAGTATCATGGAAACAATATTTTTCATTATATCCACAGATACATCCTTAACAAAGTTTATACCTAGCTATATAATCCCAGGCAAAGTTTACACATAAAATCGCCAAAAAAAATTACACATAACGATTATAATATCAGCTTTCTTAGCGTTACAACTGTTATATATCCATTTAAATTTTCGGTACCACGGTTAACGTGGAATCCTCCATATCAGCATTTAAAAATATTATGTTTTAGCTGAGTTAAATATTGCTTTCAGAAATAATATTATTTATTAGTACCACAGATATTCTATATTGTAACCAAGTTTATGCTCATCTATATACTGCATCCAAAGTTCACGCATAGTGATAATTGCAGCTGTGAAAACGTTTTAATTGTTAGTGCTGTGAGTTGGGTAAGTATAAAAGTTTATGATATGCCCTTGCGAAAGAGATCTAATCTGTCGGGGTCAACTTCTGCAGCTAAAAGATGTCGCCGAAATCGGCTAAATGAGAGTGAAATAGACCGACAACATCGTCTGCAACGTCAAAGAGAACGAGACGAAATAGCTAGAGCAAATGAAAGTAACCTGCACCGAGAAAAGCGATTGACCTATAACCGGGTTCTATACGCTAAATCCATAGCTTCTGAAAGCGCACAGTAGAAAGAATGTCGTTTGAACCGTGAAAGCCTTTCTATACAATAAATGTTTATACTTCGCACAATAATTACAACCACGAATTACTACTGTTAATTTTTCAGGAACCTTTTCTACTATTGAATCAATTGCATCACGTTAAAATATGAATAAAACAACTCTCTGACATCAGTATGAAAACCGAACCTAACGTATTAACCGAAACAAACGAAACTATTCAGAATACATTAACAGTTCATGCCATTCCACGTTAATGTCTGATAAGAGAATAAAATCGGTAAATAATTTCTACACCTGCCAAGGCACGCGCGCGTGAAGCAGCGGGCAAATGCTAGATTTATTATATAATACTAAATTCTTTAATTAAAACCTCTCGTTCCGAAATTACTAGTTAATTCAAAAATATTTAATTTCTTGATAAAATAATCACGTATTAAACACTTTACAAGTGTAATGCAAATACAGATCTTTCTTTACAATGTGAAAGTCAAGGTCGTTAAGAGATTCTGATTTCGTTCTTGGCATGATCGTGAGAAATACTAAGTGTGGCAGCTGTTGAGCGGCTGACTGTCTCAGTTGTCTGGAAAATGACGAAGTGTAGCACACTGTGGTGATATGTCCACGCCCACATACTATCCACCATTTATTTTTTAAATGAAGGGTGTTACTTTCTCCAGTGATTTTATGATACACGCAATTTAGGAACGATGGATTTGGTTTTGTGACACACGGACTGTGTTCTGTCCCAGCAGGAAGGATTATCGTGTGGTGTCTATCGCATACACTGCTGAGAGCCACTCCATATCAGAACATATTCTTATTATTATTATTATTATCATTATTCCACGATTCACTAAAAGAGTGTGTGGTGGAGGGTGCATTGCACCTATCCGAAAGGGTAATGGTTTGGAAGAGATATACAGGATAAGGCAGGAGGCGCCCATGGGCTATTGTGAGGAACCATCCCATCATGGAAATCCGGGAAAAACCATTGAAAACCCAGATCAGGATGGCCGGAGTGCTTTATCGAAAGCCACTCCTGTCGGATTTTAAGTTTACTCGCCTTTCTATTCCATTCCCTAATCGCTCGTGGAAAAAAATGAGTACAGGAATGAATCGGTTCTGGCCCTGATTTCTCTTATCTTATTTTCGCGGTCATTCCGAGATATGAATGCTGCTGGTAGCAATATTTGTTTGCTGTCATTCAGTCGAGAATTTTTCAATTAGCTTCTGTCGAGAGCAACGGCTTCGGTGTTCCAGGTCTTAGTCCTGTTGGAATTAAAATAATTAATGAACATTAAAACAGATATCTATTAGCCAAAATATGATGAACAAATATCAGAACAGGTTACAAAGTTAGTCGAGAAGTTCTATAAGGATGCTGAAATAGAGTTCATATAACCTTTGTGCTGCTGTCACAGATCATCGAGTGTGTTATGACTGACTAAGGTATATATATTTGACTGTCTAAATATCTGGAAGCTCCCAAAGGCCATGTAAAAACCGTTGAATTTTCGTCAGTAAAGACGTAATTATTGCTTCTGTATGATAGTGGCTGGTCGTTTATGTAAAATTATTAAGCTTGTTATTTTAGATTTTTCATACTCATATTCCATGATTTGCTTTAACTACTCATAGTTTGGAAGTAGTGATTTTTACTGTTATAATCCTGAACGTTTCAGAATATTGAGTTCCCCTGGAAATAACTGTGCCATAAAGTGTTATTCGGCTTTTTATCGTTCCTTCGCAGCGGCATAAAAGAGAGTAGTAATTGGGTAAGTCAAATTTTTGGTATGTTACAACTTGCTAAAATGTGAAGTACAAGATTTAATTGCACATACAAATTGCAAGATAGGAAGGTAATAAATTAACCTGATAAAGACAGATGAAATACGTTTATGATATTATACTCTGGTCGTATAAAAATTCTAGACTTCAGACTGACTCACATCAGTGAAAGAAAAAGGCGTGATCTGTTTCCACTGAGCTTCTTACACTTCCCACAATGACGTTCCAATCCTAATGGCAACGGAGTGGACTCAACAAAACCTTCACTCATGAGACAGAATCATGCTAATAGGAGCTTTTTGACTAGAAGCAATGTTACTATGAGAATCGTCTTCTTAACAACTTTCCTGTATTCTTTTCCTCGATAGATGCTTGAATTTGCTTCAAAATGTTAGCATAATATGCCGACGTGATAGTTTTAGCATTCTTCAGGAAATCTAGAGGCAGGACAGAATCTCGAATACAGTCGCTTTCCTTGCAGAAGGGACACATCGCCATGGAGTTCTTTTGAGTCGGAAAGGATGCATTATATCCTGCTATATCCTCACTGCCCTTTCAACTGCTGTCAACAGTTTTATTGGCAAACTGAAGGAATCCTGTCTCGTGCGCAAGATCTCTCTTAGAATGGGATCTTCTGGTGTTCGTGGAATGCCTGACATAGCGTCAGTTTGTTAAATTGATGTCCTCCCGTCTGTCTTAACCAGCTCTTGTCTGGTTGCCTTCCTATACAAGGGCATCATCTTAGGTATTCGCTCTATACCGTTTAAATCGAGATACCTACTTTCCAACTGTGACGTACCTTACCCTAGTGTTGCACCATATTCTCATGAATTTCCTTCGGTAATATCTTTTTCTTTCTCTAATATTTCACCATTTGTTTTCTGTAGCAAGTGATTAAGCTGTCTTATAAGGATTGACAGCAGGCCCACAGCTTAACTGATTCTCCTCCAAGCTGTTATTATTCACTTTTTTCTTAAGTGTATTAGTGGTAGTGATTTGAAAATTCTTCTTATTAAAAAAAAATCATGCCATGATAGGTTCTGAATAGCCGCAGTGTTGTGCGAGCTGCAGTGGGTGTATGGGCACTGATGTACAGAAATTACGAAGCTTACACGCTGAAGTTCCAGCTGGTGGGGACCTAATCGGTGACAGACACGTGGTCTACGGATTGTCTCTTATGCGATCCGACAGACCTCCACAACATTACTGTTGTTGGGGCGTGGCACTGGGCATCCTCATTCCCGCTCCACCAAGTTCAAGTCGATGTGAATGTTGTTTCGCTGGTATAGAGGCTCGTCACCCAGATATTGCAGCCACTCCTTAACTGTAAGTTACTTTCTGTAGAATATCCGCTCAAATACGCCAAACTGTGTTTGAGTGGCGGCTTCGTATTAACATTGATCGTCTAATCGTGGTGTCACTGACGGACTTAGCTTGCCAAAGTTGGCAGAGTACGGAGTGTTCCGTTGCTCTTGCTTACAGGTGGCACCCGTCGATGCGTCCTTGCAGGTGCAGCAGAGCTGTATCCTCACTTGGAAACGACCACTGTCGACATCGCGCCACGGTCGCAGATGCTGGCTTACACTTGTCGATTTAGACGTGTTTGACCTGCGCTGTAACCAATTACCAGCGCCTGCGGTACTCAGGCATGCTCTAGCTGCTGCCCGGTGTAGTGTAGCTGCTCCTAGTGGATCTTGATGGGCTGGCCTCTTCGTGTCCTCCACTCTTATTGGTGGCTCCTCAATATCCCTGTGCCGCTCGAGCACACCACACTAGTAGACAGCCGGGGCTACCACGCTTCCCTCAATATAGAACCGCTCCTCAGTGGTCAAAGCAGGCGGGCGGAGAGTGGTATCGCTCTGACTTGCTGCCCGAGTCTGTTCACGCCATTTCTCGACCCCTCCGTGTCGAACTTAATGGGTGACATATCCGAACGACCGTCAGTTTTCTGTAACAAGTTGCACAGTGGAAGGCGTTATAACTACCGATGAGTACCGGTTTAGCACTGTCGCTCGGATCGACATTGTGCCCTCCGCACATGCGTTACACAGTAATCACTTCTTTTCTACACACAGCAATAAAACGTATGGTGCGCAAGTAATATAATTAATAAACATATAAGAGAAATTATTTTTACACTAGCTGATACCCGCGACTTCGTACGCGTGGATTAAGAATTTCATTGCCAGAATTGAATATAGAAAGTTATTGATAACGAAGGATTGGTCCCAAACAATACCGAGATGGCATAATATGACAGGAAAGCCATCACTATATCATTCTACCATAGAACCTGTCTCTTGAAGAGAATCAATTTCCAACATAATTAAAAAAAGAAAAACAAACAAAGGTGACGGGCTGTGGGGTGGGAGGGGGTGGGAGGGTGTTAACTAAGGGCAGCTTAATTTCAGCTAGGTTTTTTCTTCTTTCTTCACCATGAGCATCTTATTCAAGGGTTCTAATAACTTAAGCTGCTCGTGCTCTGCTAGAGCTACAACTTAGGCCAGTTTACGTGCGCAAGGCATGTCAAAAAAGAAGGCAAAATAAACTGGTGCCAGAAACATTTAATCAGACACAAAGTAATAGGACAGAGAAAATCGACATCTACAATACGTTTTTTCTCTAAACGAAATTTCCTAACAAATTATACACTAACACAATGCGCGAGAAGCACGGCTTGATCAAAGGACGTAACATTACAGATTAAAAGTCACATTCGTCTCTCTGTCACCATTCGATAAGTTCTCAAAATATCGTGACTACAACTGTTAATTATACCGAAATAAAATGTCCTGCGCCGTCCCTACAGATTTTATTGTCAAATTCCGTCAATATCGGTATAAGTATTTAGTCGTCAAACTGTAACAAAAGTCAGAGACTTACTTCCGTACTTATAGTATTATTGCTGCAGATCACACACACACACTGACTGCAAATCACCCCTGACGAATCAATATAACGTAAAAAAGTGTACACCAACAGCATTGCAAGACTACCTACGATTGCCTCGCATTGTACCCCTAGCATTTTGATATCTACAGTTTAACAATCAATCCGAATAACCGACGGCCCATGCGTGACTCTTACGATCAAAAACAATTTTTTAAAATCTTAGCCTCCACGGAGATTTGAACCGGAGACCACGACCCAAACAGCAGTAAGTAAGCGCTTTAACCACTGAGATACCTGACCGCCGTACGCAAACACAGTACAGAGACCTCCACATCCAACGCGTCTGTCTATCGCCGTTCAGTAATTTTTCGAAATTATAAGACAACATGTATTATTTATACAGATATTTTTTCAACCAAATGTACACAGTATATTTCTCCTTGTTTCAAAGGATAAGTGTGCAAAGTTTTATCGGATGAAAACTGTGGATTTGTATAAACAACAAACAAACCAACCAACCAACACATACATACATTCAACTTTGTATATATAGATGTTTTAGTTACATCTGGTTTTATATAGCGACTCCCTACTGCACGCGCTCCCCGCGGGCACCCTTATGGGTGTGCTTTTTGACCGGACCCAACATTCCCTGGAACTCCACAGTACGAAATGAAAGACGTTCAGGTTAAAAAAAAAAAAAAAAAAAAAAAAAAAAGCTACTGGTCAGTTTTTTTCGGTAATTAAGAGCTGCTTAGCGTTATGTACTTGGTATAGCGATTAAGCAGAGTTTAGAGACTTACAAAACTTGCTTAAAGTGACCAAAGCATCAGCAGACTACTTGCGAGCTTATTTATTTCCTCGTTTGCTATTCAGCAGCTATCGTTTTTCCGTGATAGGGTGTTTGCTTTGAAGAGTGAAAGATGTCGTTGTTGTTAATAATGAGATTTTGTAGTGTTAACTCTGAAGCAGCTATATTTTTAGATTGTTTGGTTAAATCGCACTGAACATATTTTTAATTTTTCTAAATTAATGACATCAGATGTCGTATTTCGGTAATTTCCTTCCTCAAAAGCAATAAAAAGTCGATCAGTGTTTTTGAAGTTCTGTTTAAATCTAAATGGTGCCCATCTTTTGGGATCGGCTATATTAAACGGCGATTCTGTAATGTGTTCAGTTGCAGAAAGACACACTATGAGCCAACATCAGTATTACTAAGGATTATGTAAGCTTCTGAACAAGTCTGATATTTTTATTAATTGTTCTTGGTACGATGAGAAACAATCAACCAGTTCTTCCCCTGAAGTAGATTTATAAGTCTTTTTTGAGAGTATAAGACCTGTGAAATAAAAATAGTTACTAATAAAACAATAAAACTGTGACGTCTGAAACACAATTTACAGTGACAGAGGAACGTACTATTTCTCACGGAAAAAAGTCGAATACATTCAACTTAATTTGACTTACTTTTAGATTCTACCACCGCTCAATACAATGGCAGTCATGGCTATCTTCCTATAAATGTTAAAAATTTATGAGACATAGAAATTACCAGATCAATAAATTTATTTTAATTCTGAAAGGAAAATCAAAAGTTTACAGAAAATTCTATTTATTTATCAAAATAAAACTTATATTAGAGCTAGATCGCTTAAATTCATTTAATTTGCAGAAACAAAGGACAAAACAATTCTGGACTGCGATTCTCTTGAGACGATTCCGGGCTCGACTGGCGACTGTACACACTTTGATAATAAATTTGGCCGCCGCTGAAAAATTCTATCACTCGTATTTTGCACAACCTGACATCAATGTCATCCTAAGGAACAGTAACGCAATACTGGCTTGCCAGTATTGCGTTACTGTTTCCTTATCCCCTGAAGGCTCGAAGTGGGCAGTCAAATGTCACGTGACGGATGGTTTGTTTTTCCTTACCACAGTCGCATCTCGGTGAATCTCTCATTCCCCATGTATACAAAGATGAAGCAGATCATCCATGACCAGTCCTAACTCTGTTAAGAGCTGCCCAGGTCTTGCGAGGAAGGTCGAGTCCCTTTAGTGCCTGTTGACTGTCGAACAGGGAGTGCCACTCTAGTGGGGCTGAGGCTATCCACTCCAATTTCCAAGCTTCTCTCCCATTAAAATTATCAGATATAATCTGTTTTACAGTTTTTACACTTTGATTTCTTGATTTAAGTATCACAAACATATTATCCATGTCGTCATGGATAGGCAGATCCAAGTTATGACAGATCTTATTATATTGGGCAATTAGGAGAGTGTGTCGTCTTATTGTAGGCGGTTCGATGTTACTCAAAACGGGTAGCCAGTACAGTGGAGTGGTCTTAATACATCCGCTAATTATCCGCATTGTCTGGTTTAAAACTGTGTCGATCTTTTTGACGTGGGAGCTATTTATCTAGACAGATGAGCAATACTCAGCTGCAGAATACACTACGCTCAGTGCTGATATGCGGAGTGTAGAGGCGGATGCTTCCCAGGAGGTGCCAGTTAACTTCTGCAGAATATTATTCCTGGTTCTTAGTTTTGCTGCAAGGTTGTTTAGATGTTTATTGTACGACAAGGTGCGATCCATTACGACTCCCAAATACTTGGGGAAGGGGTTGTGTCGGATGGGAGTGCCATCAAGAATAACGTCAAGTGAGAGATTCGCCGCCCGATTGTTAAGATGGAAGACACTAGTTTCCGTCTTGCTGGAACTGGGTACGAGACGCCATTTCCGAAAATAGTTGCTCAGGGTTTTGAGGTCTGCTGTTAAACTGTTTTCAATTTGCTGAACGTTATCAGATTGTTGTACTACTGTCAGATCGTCAGCATAAGAGAATTGTCTGGATTCTGTTTGAGGAATGTCAGAAAAATAAACATTAAAAAGAAGTGGGGCAAGAACTGAGCCTTGAGGCAGACCATTATTCACTCTTCTTACTTTGCTTATCTTACTGTCTGAGACAACCTGGAATGTTCGGTTAGCTAGCATGGTATTGATCAGACAAGTGATTTTTTTGTACTTCAAAATGTTCAGCAGTTTATATACCAGGCCCTCTCGCCACACTGTATCGTAGGCTGCGGTAAGGTCAACAAATTCTCTTGAATCTTGCTTCTATGTGAGTTGCCAATGCCAGGACCTGATCCTCGCAGTTTCTTGCAGGTCTAAAACCTGCCTGTTCAACTGGGAGGTTTGCGAAAATAATTGGACTGATTCTATTGTAGATGATCCTTTCAAATAACTTGTAAGTAGTACTTAACAGTGAAATAGGTCTAAAATTCTCTGAAACTACATGGCTTTTTCCAGGCTTCAGAATGGCTATGATCTTTGCCCGTTTAAACTCTGCAGGAATGACACTTGTCTGTAGTATGTTAGTAAAGAAGCGGCCAACCATTGTTTGGTATGTTTTCCACAGTGTGTAAGGAACTCTGGGTGAACTATGTCAAAATCTGGAGCCTTCCCATTCTTCATTTGTTTGATGGTCCTTGCCACCTCTATATCGGTGACAGGGGATGAGAGGTTTGTAGGGGCAGAGTACAATCTTTTTAGATGGATCAATTGTTTTTTCACTTTCCGAGTATGATCTTTATCGGCGCTCACTCTAGACATGTTGGCAAGTCGACTTGCTATTTGGTCTGGAGTGACCTGATGCTTTGCTGGAGGGTTATGTTGGGTTCCACCTTGCTTTTTAAGGAGGCTCCATGCTTTCCGGCTGGACTTATAGAAATTCAAGGTTTGCACCGTATCATTCCATTTGTGTTTTCGGGCATTGTCCAGGCTCTGCAGCAGTTCGTTGGCTGCTTCTGTACGTCCGTTCTGTTGGAAATCATCACATAGCATTTCGCATGTTTCGTTCCAACACGGGATATATTCTTTGCTAAAGCCTCTAGGAATAGACTTTTTAGCTGTCGCTATGGTTACTCTCACAAATCTATTATAATTTTTTACTAATGGAGGTATCCATCTTAGGTTTTTATCCAGGTTACCGGCAAATTCTTCCCACTTTGCGTTCCCAAAGTTCCATCTAGGTAAAGGAGAGGATCCAATTATGGGAATTGTTAGACCAACTTCTAGCAAGACTGGTCGGTGTTGACTATGTGGAAAGGCTTGTAGGACTCGTCTTGTAGTTGGTAAAGGGTGGATTTGATCGTCACGTGAGACAAAACATAGATCTGGGTTGGTTTCAGTGTTCCATCTTCCCAATTTAAAAGTACCTGCGTCTTTAGGGTTAAAAATTAAATTCATGTTATTTGCTGCCGCCCATTCCTCTAGCCTGATTCCATCCTGGTTGTTTTCTGTGTACTTCCAATCTGTATGGTGGCTGTTGAAGTCGCCAATATACATTACAGGATGTCGAGAACTTCACTCGGCGATGAAACGGAAGGGGGTTTATACACATTAATAATTTTAATGTTGTTCACCACCGTGGTAATAATGTGGATGTTATTTTCGCTGCGTGCTGAGACGAGGTAGGTGTTGGTAACAGTATTACGCACATATGTTGCGCACCCGCAATTTTGATGATGAGTGGCACCTAAAATTTTGTAGCCTTGTACTTTTCCTCTCAGACTCAACTGCAAATCATCCTTGGTGTGGGTTTCTTGAACGCAGGCTATACGACGTTGTGGTCAAGTAATAACTTTGAAAGGCAATCGCTTTTTGATCGGCTTATTCCTTCCATGTTAAGTTGGCAAACACTTAGTGAAGGTCCAAGGGTTCTTGCCTTTTGGTTCTGATAGGTGACATGAGGATTACTGTGCTCTGGTTGCCAGGAGATCCTGTAGGATTGTCTGGCAGGCCGACTGTGTAGACTATTTAGCCGTGCAAGCACGTTGTCCAGGGTGTACCACGAGGAGGCTAGTCTAAGTTACAATTATAGATAAGGGTGGAGAAGAAGTAACTGAGGATTTGAAAAAGGTAGAGTTATTAAGTAACTGGTTCAGTGAGACCATTAGGGACAATAATTCAGAGGTTAAATCTGAAAACGAACATATCCGCACAGTTGGAGGAGAGTAGAAAAATTGAAATCAAATATGAAGATATCATGAAGGAACTAAGGAATCTAAAAAATGGTAAAGGGGCCGGTGTTGATAATATTACTAGAGATGTCTTAAAGATAGGATGGGACATTGTACCTTATCTTGAAAAATTATTTAAATTGAGTCTGGATACTTGTTGTTTACTAGATGACTGGAAAAGTGCGATAGTAGTACCGGTCCATAAAGGAGACCAATCAGCTTGACATCAGTGGTAGTTAAATTGATGGAGAGATTAATATGTAACCATATCAGACGTATCTGTGAGGAACGTAATTGGTTTTCGAGTCGGTAAGATGGCGTTAGACAAGGATATTCAAGCGAATATCAGTTAGAAGGCTATTTCTGATGAAATGGACAGGGGAAGTCAAGTTGACAGTACACTAGATCTTTCAAAGGCCTTTGACAGAGTGAGCCATAAAATGGTGCTAAATAACTTAAAAAACTATTGGAGTTCATAAATAATTGATTTGCTGGCTATAAGAATTCTTAAAATGTAAAAACCAAAAAGTCAGATTAGGAAATGCAGTATCAAAAGAAGTAGGAGTAAACATGGGAGTTCTACGGGGTAGCTTATTGGGACCATTGTTATTCGTTATTCTAATGAATTATTATGTTAATGGTTTGCTGCAAGAAGTTAGATTTTTGCAGATGATATAATGTTATATAAAAGGATCAAAACAATAGAAGACTGTAATTAGCTGCAGGGTTATCCAAATAGGATAACTAACTGGGTGAGTTAACATGGGATGAAGATAAATGCAAAGAAGAGTCAGATTATTAAGTACACGGTTAAAAGCTAAAGGTTGATTACGATTATAAAGTGGGAAAGGAGCTACTTATTGAAGACTCGAAATGTAAATACCTTGGCATAACATTTGATAGCAAACTTAACTAGGCAGGACACATTGGACAGGTAGTAGGGAAAGGGTTTAAAATCCTTCACCTGTTGGAAAGAGTGATGAAGGGATGCACTAGAGAAGTAAGGGAATTGGGGTACAAAGCACTGTGCATATTCATAGTCAATATGCTTCAATGTAAGACGAACAAATGAGCCACTGTAGTACGTAATACTCGTCCGTGACATGAAACGTATCATCCTTTGATGAAATGTGTAAAGAAGCTATTCTGGTTGACAGAGCTATGCAAGTGAAGCCAAGAATGGTAGAGGAGGAATTCTTAACGTTCATATCGAATCCACATCTCGTAAAATTAAAAAAACTTATTGCTTTCACTTATGCCCTAGTGTACGTCACTTAAGAGTAGAGCGGGAATATTGGTGAAGGGCTTGGTACTGAGGAAGATCAATCTCATTCCTTCAAAATAAGCACCTAACAATTGAAACGTGTAGTACTTGACTGATCCGTGTGGCACATTGAGTTGGCCGTTTCTTCATCCGCTATCACGATTGCCATATTATGGTCGCCGACCAAGTAGTTCATCAGCAATGGTTCAGCGTGTCCAGATGCCCACTCACGGACTAGTGTTCTTCGGATTGTGGAACATAACATCACCATTCGTGGCTAGTTTTTCGTGGCATCCGCTATTACTTATTGCTGCAGCAAACGATTGTATATCTTATCCAAACGAAATTCGATCTGGCATTTACCAAAACTGACCAAAGTCGTTCTCGTTGAAGTACTGAGTCCCAAGATTCCTTATTATTCAGAGTCAAACGTAGTGGGGGGTAGGATGGTGGAAGAGAACGGTGCTGATTCCCTTCGTCAGCTCTCTTGTTGAGTGGTTCTAGGCGAGTTATTCAATGGTTTTTGAGTAAATGATTCCGCAGTGCTATTCGGCTAATTACACAGAGAATTCGTTATCACTCGCTGCTGTTTCGGTTGATGAGAAAGACATTCAATAAAGGAAGCAGGTCAATACGAAGCCGCCATGAAAATTTTTGCAGTAATGTATGTTGCCGTGGATAGTTTAATAAGTTACTATCACCGCTTAAGGCGCTCAATATGGTGTTTCATGCGTAACGTGGCATTGATGGCGAAACTCTCATTCTAATCTTGTATGATCTTCGTCTTTCGGCCTCGCTTTTTGAGGTCGCCATCAGGGTTTTATTTTCGACATCAATCTCACTGAATTTCACCATAGTCTCTTCACATGAAAAATTTATGCCGCAGTTCATGATACATCATAACGAATCAACAACGAGCGTTTTAGCTTCACTAAGAGAGTGAATGATTAGATAATGAATTAGTTGATTTCAGTAAACACCATCTTAGATTATAGTTAGTAAATCATACGTTGTTGCTGTGCCTACTTTCTGCAGTATCGGTACGAGCCGATGGTTTCTAAATTAACATTTCACAGCTGAGCAGGTTGAGACGTGGGCACTAGAATCTTCCAGACATTATAGCTGCCAGTTTTCCTGTGTCCCAAACAGAACTTTTTTCTTCTTTCTTATTTGTGTTGTTTAAGTAGGGTCTAAATTTAAAAGAGAAGAATCTAGAAAAAAAATAGAGCTGTTTATCTTCGTTTCGCTACCAGTCGACATTTGTTTGATAGCAGAACTGTCAATGTCCATGTCGACCAAATCACGGGCACGTCTTGTGTAGGCCAGCGTCCTTTCCGCTGTGTTGTGTATTCTAGAGCTTTCGTTAGACTTTTACAATACTAACGTGTGAATGGATATATATGTAAGCGCTTAGAATGTATAGTCTCACGATATGTGCTGTACAGAGGACAAAAAACTTGCAGTTTTCTGCTCTCATCATTGTCCTTGAAGTTGCTAACAATAGTTAATTAGAATGCAAATATCATGATTCATCCTGCGAAGATATAACAGTATCAAAGGTTAAGGTATTCAGTAAATTAATTTATTTTTTCAGTGAGTTTTACTGTATTCTAGTCTTGGCGACAGAAAATAAAAAATATAAAAGATTTATTAAAGACTTATTACGATATATAAAGTATCTCTTAGTATTGACTCCAAAGTGTCTGATATAATAGAAAGAATAAGTTTTTTTTGTTTGTTTCTGGCTTTACGCCTAGCCGACGTCGTGGTCATTATAGGCGGAAAAGGACTGAGAGCCTCGAATGCGCAGGAATTCGGCCAAGGAATTTTAAAGGAATCATCCCGGCATTCGCATATAGTGATTGGGGAAAGCCATCGAAAACCCAAAAATGGATGACCAGACGGGGATTCGAATCCACGTCTTCCAAACGCGAGGCCAGGAGGTTAACCTTTCATCTATCACGCTCGGTGGGAAGTGTTGTGAGAGGATTTTGAAACTTACATCCGTTCTGAGTTATGATAGCAGCGAAACCAATAATCGTCGAAGCACTGAGTTCTAAAGTAATATCACACTAAGGAACTTTTAATAGTAGAATATAAACGTCTCAAAAAGTTGATTTGCTAGCGAATAACAAGCGGGGATTAAGTAACAGGAAGTATTTCACAATTTATCTCAGTTCAGTGAATATTTTCTAACTACAGGCAATACAAACATAACTTAAATTAGATATTATCGAACAGATTTAAACATGATCAATTTAATCTCAAACTGAACTGTCTTCAAGTTGTGAAACAGTGCATTATGAATATGAGGTTACTTGTAGCTAGTAAGTGTAGAATTCAACAACATACGCTGATCACTAGCAGTTCTACACACATAACAACTTTTACTTGATACCTTTGGCACATATTTTCCTAATTATCGTATAACATATAGGTATGCATTATGACATTTTCTTCAAAATTCCAAAAGATGACACACCACATCTGTAGAGAGAAACAAGCTGATCATGTCAACGTGAACTGGAGATTAATATGAAGAAAATCCGGATGATAAGGTACACAGATAAAAAAGGTAAAAATTTTCTATGATGACAATAGGGGGGAGAAATTGTTTTTAATCATCATCAGTATAAAATTCTTGGTAGAATGTCTGATTTCAAAGTCTATTGGACAGGAGACATTGGGAAGATGGTATAGAGACGTTGTAAAATCCTTTATTTATCGGAGACGCTGACAAATGCGTGTACCACAGAAGTGTGGTAATTAAGTTACAAATCTTGGCCCAAACATTGCTTGAATATGGTGGTGTAGTAAGCCCCGTTGATAATTTTCCTACACGCCTTAGGAGCACAAATATAGTAAGCTCCTTAGCTGTTTGAAGTATATTGTTTATAACCTCAGATGTTGTAACCTCTCCTTCTCACATTTACAGTAAAACTAATTACTGTGTGAGGCTATTATATTTGGGAGGTTGTATCCTGTTTTGTACGCTCAGAAGGGCGTACTGGAAGGATTAGCTCCAAAAATGTTAACTAATAACGTAACAATTCGGTTCCAAGAAAATCTTTGCTTGAAACCCGGCCCGTAATGCTAAGCGCAACGATTTTAATGAGTTTTTTTTATAAGTCTAGCAACTACTAAATAAAAAAAAATAGTACATAAGTATACTTCACTTTTAATATCACCACTCAACACATTTCGTTTCTAAAATTACACCACAGCCGCAGCAAGACTTTTTGTGCGTGCTTCGCACGTATTTCTCCTTCTCTCTAAAGACAATAATACTTCCTCTCTCTGACTCTCCAAAGACAACAACACTAATCCTACTTAAACCTAAGAACTTACAACTACCCCAGTACAATATTAAAAACGTCTGTGGAACTCGTTATATTACAATCTCAGAGTATTTACATTTTTTAAAAATTATTAATTATTAATTAATACGAAGATATAAATAATAATATATATATACATTGATTGGAGATTAAAGGTTGCATCTCCCCCACATTGAGACAAATGCAATGCTGTCACACCACTTCTACTCCACCAAACAGTATTCATTTGTCGAAATGTATTATACCCCTTGTCCATCTGCATTCCTTTTTTGCTACAAGTTCAGTGTGAATCATCTTACAGTACATTCACATGTTACACCTGCTTCTGGCAATTTTAATTACACAATCATCATAAGTTAACTTTACTAGCAATGTTCAGTTCATGCCATAGTAAAATTGTTTAGCAAACCATACAGTACATACCTACTATTGTAACTTTAAATGGTCCCTTAGCATGTAACACACCATACAGAGAATACTGGTACTTGGACCAAAATAAATTTGATACTCGTTCGTTCTGCCGCAGCTATTGGCACTCGTTCGACAAAGCCAACAACACTGTTACACACAACACTGAACGTACATCAACACTCGCACTCCTGTTGTTAGATATCTACAGTTAAAGCAGTGGTAGGGTATTCACCTGGTATTTTAATATATTATGTACTTATAAATCGCCTTGGCGATTGTGCAAAGGTGTCCGCTCACTTGAGCGAAAGACAAGTAGATGGATTTTGGGCTTTATCTTTTAGGATCAGATTTTAGATTTATACATATTGAAAAATTTCGCTGTCGCTAAAAAGGGTGTTCCTTCACCGGGAAAATTGGGTATAACATGTCCGCATGTTTAGTATTTCGTTCGGAGTAGAGTCACTGTTTCAGGCGCTCTCCGAACAATAACTTCGGCATTTATTTCTAACACGAGACATGGTCTTCCTGTGCCGAATTGACCTTGCATCTCCCCATGAAACTACCTGTATTGCACCCGTTTCTTTTCCCATGCGTACCTTCAAATGTGTGGCATGGCTTGTAAGCTCTGGCGAACTCCATTTCATGCCCGACTTCACTCCCACCAATGTGAGCCAATTGTTGTCTATTCTGAAATCCCCATTGCACCCTAAAATTACATAAGGTTCCATTTCCATTTGAAAAATATGTTTGACTGCTTTTGTTTTGTTGCTTTTAACAGTAGTAATTGCCTTCCCCTTGACGGGCCACCTAACTATCATCTTTTCCTCGTCTATTGCTGACATAATTTTACATAAGGTTGTTTCTTCCCGCACTACCTCAGCTTGTTCTTTCCCCTTGCTTATACCAAGCTCTACAGAGACTATATTTTTATTTACAGCATTTAATTCCTCCTTGCATTTTCTTTGGTTCTCAGCAACAATTCTCTTAACGTCTTCGATAACCGCACACTGTTTCTCATTGTTACTTCGCACACCCTGTTCCACCAGTACCGCAACCTCTCGTTGTACCTTTTCTTGAAAATTGTTTAATTCTGCTTTCACTTCTTGCTTCCATTTCTCTTGAAATTTATTTAATTCATCCCTCACAGAAAGTAATCCTTCGATCTTCTTTTGACTCAAATCGATCCTTTTATTAATTTCTGTTTTCATTTCTTGATTTGCCTTTTCTAGTTTCTTTTCCATTTTCATCAAAAACGACATTAATGATTGGGTATCAAATTGGGTATCCTGGTTCCTTTCTCGAGTTTTTAGTGACCGGCTTAATTCTGGTGAGATCGCTCCATCATCATGATATTCTCTCCCCCCATTAATATTACATCCATTCATTAGCTCGACATTCTGATCATTACTGCTATTATCAAAATATTCATCCACCCTCTTTACCTCGGATTCGCCATTAGGACTGCTAGTATTTCTTGTCGGACCTTGCAAATCATTGCTCGCATCTCCCACATTTAGACTAATGCACCAGTACTGTCTGTCCGCCAACCCGACATTTTACTTGTATCTTCGAAATCACTTCCTACATTCATTTTCATTAAATCAACGTAATTACTTGCCATATTTATCCAAAAAAAATACCTTGACGTACCCAACACACACAAAAAAAATTATTTGGAACAACAAGAAATTCTTTTGACACACAACATTTCCTGCTTTATCAAATTAAATCATTAATACCCTTAGTACCACACTGATATCAACGCCGATAACATTGACAAGAGAAACCAAGAAACCAACTTTACTTACTACTATTCTTTGTAGCTTCTGTAAAACATTTCAGAAATGCAGAACAGAATAAATCCACTCCAGAACAGAGCTGAAATTTAAATCCAAACACACACATACAACTAAAAAAAATTATATAATTACTTATAAATAAATGCCCCCCTTTTTGTTCAATAATTTTCTTTTATTTCTCTGCCTTATTAATTACGAGATATCCACAGACGCCTAATTTTAAGGTAAACATTCTACTAGATTCCTTTTACAAATTTAGTTTTTAACTTCTTTTACAATAATCTATTGTTATCCTTGAATTTAATTCTTTACTATTATTAGAATTTAAAGTTGTTGCAGTTCAAATCTGTAAACTTTGTCTCTCAATCAAAATTAATTTCAACAGTTAAACTTTTACGTTAATTTTCAGTCTTTAGTTTACCACACAGCAACAACTTCTTATTGCTCTCCCAATCACTTTAACTACCGACGACTCTTCTAGTAGTCCCACGTAGATTAAATAAACATAGATCGGTACTTGCCAAATGCGCCTTTCCGCTTCGTAGTTCTTCGTCCGCCACGTTGTCGTTTCAGCAGACTTGTCCACCTCCGTTCTGCAGCATCACCATCAGAAGATTCCTCTAGCCAGAAATCAATACTTACAACTTCTGCTGCTTTACCAATTCTGACAACCTGGTCCACATGCAATCTGCCGCTTCACAAAAAACCTCAGATCAGGCAGGGTAAGCCACATGTAACCTCTCCTTCTCACATTTACAGTAAAACTAATTACTGTGTGAGGCTATTATATTTGGGAGGTTGTATCCTGTTTTGTACGCTCAGAAGGGCGTACTGGAAGGATTAGCTCCAAAAATGTTAACTAATAACGTAACAATTCGGTTCCAAGAAAATCTTTGCTTGAAACCCGGCCCGTAATGCTAAGCGCAACGATTTTAATGAGTTTTTTATAAGTCTAGCAACTACTAAATAAAAAAAAAAAACAATAGTACATAAGTATACTTCACTTTTAATATCACCACTCAACACATTTCGTTTCTAAAATTACACCACAGCCGCAGCAAGACTTTTTGTGCGTGCTTCTGCACGTATTTCTCCTTCTCTCTAAAGACAATAATACTTCCTCTCTCTGACTCTCCAAAGACAACAACACTAATCCTACTTAAACCTAAGAACTTACAACTACCCCAGTACAATATTAAAAACGTCTGTGGAACTCGTTATATTACAATCTCAGAGTATTTACATTTTTTTAAAATTATTAATTATTAATTAATACGAAGATATAAATAATAATATATATATATATACATTGATTGGAGATTAAAGGTTGCAATGTATACCTTCTGACGCATTCATGCCTGAAATAAAGTGCCAATTTATAACCATAGGCTTCTCTTTCCTCCATCACTTTTATCCTTATTCTCACCCAGTAACCACACAGGTCTCTTGATCTAAAGGTAGGCATGCACGTGCAGGCCGGGTCTCAAAGAAAAAGCCTGCAGGTCACACCTAAGGTCTTCATCCATGTCGTCCTACATACACACGGGATATATATGAAATCCTCAAGAGTTTCTCAGTCGCAAAGGTGGTATAACGAATTGTTAACCGCGACAAGTAGCATTAAAACTCCCGCAGAAATGCATGGAATGGCCACTATTAATGAGAAAATTCTTGCACACAAATCTTCTTTGACAGTTGCAGGATGAGACTCGAGGGTACTACCACACACAAACACCAGTGATCTGCTCTAGGTAGTTGTGGCTGCAGAGAAAAATATAAAGATATACACGTCTATTTTTGTATGTATATAAGATTTACGTGTGTTATCGTTGCTACCTCTGTATATCACAACGAATCATACGGTTACAGCGGGAAGCAATATCGCCCCATGACAGATTCGTGGCTATACTGCGGATTGCTCCCTTGCTGGAGCACCCATCTGTAACATACAAACATACATACATCTTATTATAAAGTATAGTGGCCCAATAAACCTTGGAACATGCTCAACGTTGATTAAATGTACTGGATTCTCTCTTGATTTATTGCCGTAGCTTGCGGTTTTGAAATCGATATCAGTTATCAGTAAACCTAGAATAACGGTTTCTATAGAAACATATTATTGTGGTTTCGCATCAAAAAATCATTAGAACCGTTGTGAGAAAACGTAAACATCATGTTCATCAAGAAAAACTGTGGTAAAAATGCAATTCAAACTTAACAGTGGAGATACTGTGTTGAGAGGTTTATGAAATTAAAACTAAATGTTAACTATGTGTTGCTTCAAGTTAAACCCACCATCCAGATTGGGTCAGTATTTTTCACATGATGCGTAACAAAGAAGGAGACATCGAAATTTGCAATTTTACAATGTGTGAAAATTAAAAAAAAAATAATAAATAGAAATAAGTACCACAACTTTCGCTACTGATTTGAAATCATAACACAAACTGAAATCTATAACTGAAAAATGAGAAGAGGAAATTGTCAAGAAATATTAGAGCAACATCCTGTCTCAGAGCAACAATATCACAACAATGGATGGACATGATTTTATTTACCTAGTGATAAGCGGGTTACCATTTAATATATATGTGCCCGTTTCTTAAATATGTAATGAAATCACGGTGCATTCTTTTGCTGTCCTTAGCCAAAGGCAGAACTAATCTTTCGGGTAGGGGATTTCGCAAGATGGCAAACTCTATCATCATTTCATCCTGGTGCTGTTTGAATTGCTTGTGAGCAGGACTTATTTCGAAGGTGTCGGGGAAACCTTTAAAGTTCGAGTACGTGTTAGAGAGGATAAAGAACGAATACACCAGGATGATGTGGGAACTGGACTACAAAACCTCGGGTCACGCTCTCGCTTGAACATGGCGGGACTCTCACTATCGATATCAAATACAGGAGTTATGGGGGAGTGGTAGGGATGGATGTTAGTGAAATTACAGTAAAATACATTCATTAACTGATGTCTTAAAAGAGCTGCGTCGAGAGTCCCTTGATGAACAGGAGGCAACTGGAGGGAGTGGCTAATGGGTATAAGGCATAGTGTCGTGTTAGGGGGTGAAGCACGTGTATGGGAATAACGATAATAATGATTATAAACTCCTGTCAGTTCGACTGCATTGTTATTTTTTAACCAACACATCTCTGTCGCAGTATCCTCGTAATTTATTTGTAGTTTCTCGTTCTGCAGATCCCTACTTATATGTAAAACATGCAGCTCTGATATTTCCCTGCTGCCTCTTCATGAAAGTCACAAGTAATATCATTAAAACAGCAGGCCAGTGTTTAAGCTTTTTCATACCGTTGGTTACTTCTACCCACCCGCATCACTAATTTTCTGAATGTCATATCTCCAGTTCAGTATCATAAGATATGAAAATTCAAGATGCATCATTCAGTTTTGGAATGTGCTTTTGTTACTTAAATATTATCGGTGATTGTGGAGAATTTCATACATAGAGCTATCATATTACAGAATAAAATTAATGTTCTAAAAATATAGCTTCCTTTTTTACATCACTTACAATAAAAGTTAATATTTATGGATTTTTCTTTTAATAAAAGACTGTTAATTATATTTGTTTCATTTGAATTTTTTCTCTACTATAGTCAGCCATAAACTTAGTTGATATTATTTATTGTTCACTCCATAACATATAATTACGGTTGAAATATGAGGACTCCCTGGTGCTATAATTACACATATCAGAAGATAATATTCATATTTGATATTTCAATAATTATTTAAAAATTGGATAACTTGGTTATGAAGAAAGTTGATATTTAAATGCTATCATATAACACTAAAAATGCCATTACGCGATAATTATTTGAATAGGGAAATAATCAATGATTTTTCAAAGAGCAACACCTTGTCTTATAGGTAAGGCCATTAAATGTTAAGAATAAATAAAATGTTGTGTGAAAGTTCACATGACATCATAACAAGAAAGTACAAATGAAACGCTAATGTAACAATATAGTGCATTTATAATAGATTCTGATTACAATTTGAACTTAAAAAAAACCCAGTGATTTCGTTGATAATCAAATTAGGACGTCATAAAGTTCTACACTTTAATACAGAAGTTACCAGTTAACTGGAATGTTCGACAAAGTCTTTCCTTATCAGCTCATTTTTGCTCTTTGCTATGAGTTATGTTCAGTTTTTGTAACAGTGAGCAGATGGCTCCACTCAGAGTCATTACAGGAAACGTTTTTAGGGAAACTAAGGATGCGCGCATAGACTTTTCAGATGGCATAATTGCTTACCATATGAAGATATGGTAGGCTCTGTGTAGATACAATGACTGCGCCGTCGTGGTGTTGCGACCCTCAGGCCTCTTTAAGCCCAGTAAGCAAAGTATTTGAAGTGATACTCTTAAGAGTCAGGTTGTGCCATGATGATTGTAAGTACGGTGGCGGCAATACCTCTGTACTCCTGATGGTGAGAGCACTTCCTCTATCCACCGAAGCTGAATCCGCAAAACGCAGAAATCACGCGACATTCCTATGCTGTTGTAAGATATTCTTTGCCTTGGGTTAGGTCGCCACCTTCGGGTTCAGTTCCCGCGCTAGCACATTTTCCGTCCCCGGTGAGCGGTCGTTGCTTCGAGCCAGGTTGGCAGTAATTGTCAACTACCCGACTTCTCAATTCTAACATATGGGTCCACAGGCAATATTGGATGCTTGTTTGTAAGCTGAGAACGGGAGGGACCCCAATGCATCCTCGCGTTGTTCTGACCTGGGCCTCTGTCTGAGTGGACCCCAGGTAATCCTCGGGCGGCTGTTTAGCGTGCTGGCTCCAAGTATAATCTGGCATTTTTCGTTCGCCAATCCTCGCTTATTTAACACAAACTGTTAAAATCAATATCACGATAATTGATACTACTATCCGAGACTGTGCGAGCAGCCTCATTAAGCTGCCTCGTTACACGGTTAACCTTTGTGCTACTTTTGTGTGAAAAATTAATAGATTGCAAGTTTTGGTATTAGATAATTAGATTGTTTGGTGATAACCCCCATCTATTTTTTCGCGATTTTATAGGATCGCCCACTTTACCATCATGTGTTCCAGCAGAATGTAAAACAACTGGCAGATTGTGAACATTATAAAGAGGAGGCGACTGATAATTGATCCCTAATGGACAGTATACCTACTGATAAAACGTTCTAGAACTTCCAGCCGCGTCAACGTTACGATGATGCAATTCTCCGCCCTCTTTTTCAGCCAGTTAAACTAAAACGGCTTGACATGCATTTACTTATTCTAGAGGTAAACTTTGAATTCTATTTTCTTTATGATGAACTCATAGTACTGCACAATAACCAGCACAAAAATGCTCTAATTTATGAGAGCGAATTTTATGTTCAGCACAGTTATGTCTTCGCGAGTTGGCAGAAGATTCCTGCAGTATTTTCTTTTTTATTCTCTGTTGTCAACTGCCTGATAAACCAAAAATGGTTTTTTAAAAAATCTTGTAGCGTATCACCAGGGGGGGGGGGGGAGAGAATTATTAATTAATTACGCTATACAGGATACTATAATTGAATATCAAAATGTAAATTATTCAAATGAGAATTGGATGATTCTGGGATTTGAAAACTGTCACAAAAAGACATTTTAATAAAGATTTTTACAATGGCATCTACAAATCTGAGCGTATTTACCATTACGTTAATAAACAAGAGGTTGTTCAATTTTCTAAGCAACGCTCAGACGTACAATGAGCCCTTTAAAAGCAAGCAAACAAGTATAGTTGTACTTTAAAAATCTCACAATTATTTTAACGCAAAGTATATTACCAGTTATGATGATAGCAAACAGTAATGAATTTTAATGGGTTGGGACGCCACGAATGATTAACCTGTCATTCTACAGTTACACAGTCTAGCTCAGTAGTTTTATCAGATCAGAGCAAGGATCTTTATCTCAGATGCGCTTAAGGGTACAGTTTCAAAGGGAGTTGCAGGCTGAATGGCTTCGTAGAAACACATTACCGTTCCACGGCAGGTAGCGCTTGGCGGAGATGACCACCTGGTCGATCGTCGTAACTGGCCACGCCAGCAGTACGCGGCAAGTCGCAAGTTAGAAGTGCGCCTCAGATGGTCTCCAGGACACAAGTCAGCCCAGCACACATGGACCCCAAGTCGCCAGCGACTCGTCTGGGCTCCGGAATGGACGTGATCTTGGCTGCCCTCCCGACTGGGAGGAAGTGAGGAAGGAAGTGTCCTCGTCCTTTTCTGCCACCACTTGCCTCTTGTGGCTCGAAGACGACATAGAACATAAAATTCCCCGAATCTTAGTACTATATTCCCTGTGATTGGCTGACCATCTGACGTTAAGTTTCGGCAATCTTCGAGAGCCGATGTCTCCTTCGGGAGGAAGGAATTCTGTTTACGGCCTGCTCGACAGAAATCCCTAATCCTCTAACCATTCTGCCCAAAAGGCGCCAGCCAGACTGCCCTTCACTGAAGCGTCAAATCCTTGCCTTTCACCCTTTCACGCGCATCTTTCGAACATACAGTGGACATCCCAAGAAATGGAAAAATATTCTAATCCTTTGCTTTATATACAATAAAAAGTGATATGCAACAGGGAGCTTAGCGAATCGTTACAACCTGATGAAATCCAAAGTGTGCATGTATTTAACAGAGTACGCTATTATTATTATGATATTATGTTATACATGTGCCAATATGGCCGCACGTGTTAAGGTGCCACGCACTGGTGCAAGCAAACCAGATTCGACTCCTGGCCCCCGCGCACCGCCAGTCCTGAGAGGTGTTTGGGTGGTTTCCCGGAGTTATCAACGAGAATGCTACGACGATATCAAAATTGCTCCTTATAGGCTACATATTTTACAAATAAAAAATTCACCTATCAAAGAGAAGACAAGTTTCACCAATCGAAAACAGATGTTAATAAAATGCGTTCCTTCCTGCAACTGAAAGGGTCACCAATCCGCACATGAAGCAGGCGTGGTGACTACGCTCCACATCCTCAGTGATTCATGGTGATCAGTGCAGGGCCGTATTTAGGCTCTGTGGGCCTCTAGGCTATACATGTGGTGGGGCCCCTGTCCGCAATAGGCAGTGGCGTAACAATTTTTAATGAGCGACATTTTTTTTAGCTCTACTGTTGCCCTAGGCAGGGGCCCTCTGGCTGAGGTACGGGCCCCCTATTGTGGTGCGGTCCCCTAGGCTACAGCTTAGGTAGCCTATGCTTAAACGCGACCCTGGATCAGTGCTCAACACTCTAAGAGGTATCATCAGTTCACGATCGAAAATTGCTGAGTAATAATAATAATAATATCATATACATTGATTTATATTTCCAAAATATCTTCGAATGAACTGACGGAAGTGTTTTAATGTTATAATATTTAACTAGTGATTTCTCATAGAATAAAAGTGAATAAGGCAGGTAATATTATATCTGCAGATTAACACTGTAGCTTTTAGTCATCCAATACAGTGACGCCATCAGAACCAAAGCGCTTTTAATTTTTTAGGGATTTTGCTGGATTATGGAAGGATAAAAAGACCTGAATTTATTTTATCAGGATCAGTGATACAACAAGTAAGCAACATCAACGTAACTGCGCACATAATAATGTGCTCGGCTGTTCAGCAGCTAGCATGAAACAAATTTTAAAACCGAAAGCTAGGGACAGAGGATCATTACATGTTTTTTGTTTTTGTTTTCTTTGTATTTGTTTTGTAGTTAATAATAACAGTTTTTGTTTCGGACATGATGTTTCAGTTTTTCATATTTTATCAATTTAAGCAGTTTTTACATTGTTGTTTGAATTTCTAGTGTCTCTGTTTGCGAATAATAACATTGCTAGTTAAATAATTTTGTTATTTTTTTCGAAACAAAGATGCTTTGAGAAACTGATTATGATTTATCGTAGAATTAAATGAAATTTCCTTTTATGGCTGCAGAAATTTTTACTACCTATTGATAGACCACTTTTTAAACATCTTTTGTCAAAATTGAGAATAATTTTTTTGGAAGGAATTGTTCATACATTTCTGGAAATTTTTGCTAAGACTAACCGAAATTTCTGATTATTGATGCCGTCATTCACTGAACTGTCTATTTACAATTTCTGAATTCATCATCTAAATTTTCTATCAATTAAATTGTTTGTTAATTTTGGGAGTAATATCGATACATTGTTACACACACACACACACACACACACACACAAAGTGACTCACTCAGAAGGAAAGGAGTAAACGGAATGAAACTTCACTCGTTGATGTGGTATTTGATGTTATTTCAGTAATTATAAAATCGAGTCAAATTTACAAATCACTTGACAGTATGAGCACAATCATCAGTATGACTCTGCACCTCCTCTGGCCTGGATTCATGCACTGAATCGGTTGGTATGAGTGTCATAAAGCCATTATATTCTCTCCTGAGACAACGTGGCCCAAATCTGTTGTAACTAGTCCTTGATATCCTGGATACTGGCACTGGGACGGAGTTGACGTCCAAGCTGGTCTCAAATCTGTCGTATATGTAACAGATCTTTAGATCTTGTTGGCTGCAGCAGTAACACGCCATTACGTATACAGTTCATAGAGACTCGTGCCGTGTGAGAACGATCTTTGTCTTGTTGAAATTGGCGTCACGCTACTGTCGCATGAGAGATAAGACATGATAGCACAGGATGTCCGTGACGTACCGTTGAGCCATTGGAGTTGGCTGAAACACTACCAGCCGTGACCTGAAGTCATACCAGACGCGACGGCTCCACCAGCAATGCACCAGAAGTAACACCACTGTGCTTCTCCAAAACACTGGAAGAATAGGACCCATCCCCAGACCACCGCTGTACTCGCTGACGGTGGTCTCGATGGTCCTCGAGGTAGTGCAGAAACGCGATCTCGCCTCGCATTCGGGAGGACGGCGGTTCGAATCCCCGTCCGGGCATCCAGATTTGGGTTTTCCATGGTTTCCCCAAATCACTCCAGGCAAATGCCGGGATGCTTCCTTCAAAAAGCCATGGCCGAATTCCTTCCCATTCCTTGCCCCCATCCTTGCCCCCCATCCTTTCCCGTCTCTAAAGACCTCGATGTTAAAAAGAGACGTAAAGCAGTTACAAAAAAAAAAAAAAAAAAAAAAAAAGAAACGCGACACCATTCATAAAAATAAAAAATCCTCAACACCGGTGACTGTAACAACTATTAGGTGGGTACTGTGCGCTCTGGATTTTAGCCGTGTGAATACTCGTGCCTTGTAAATATCGACTGGAGTCAGTTTCAATTTAGAACATATTGAATATCTATTTTAAAGTCAGGTGTGTAAGAATAAATTAATATGAATACGTGACCAACTAGAACGTGAGACTTGCAGTGACAGTTATTTCTCCTTTAGTGTTTGCCTGTCGAACGTGTCGCGTTGTGCGATAGACCATAATCAACTCACATTTCTACATTATGACTCTTAAGTAAAACAGAAGCCACTTGTTAGGAAATCATATTATCTCCCGCGATTTAAAAAATTGAATTGTTTAGTTATACACTACCAATGCGAATAAACTCGCCACCCCGCTGAAGGAACGACAAAAATACTTCCTACCTCCTCCCGGCTACTGCGATGTTCTTATTTATCATTCACGATAACTCTGTGCTCATCAAACAACTCTCCCTCACAGACCAGTGCAATGAAACGGGAAGGTTTACTGATCTACATATTAATGCCATGTTCCTTTCTTCGTATCAGTAATTAGGGAGGAAATAACCACTGAACAACTTCACTGATTCTCATCTTCGAAAGTATAAAACAAAAGTATCGTCGGATGTTGACAGTTGTCAAGCACAATATATAAAATTTTCTAAATAATTCTGACTGAATTTCGAATTTCTTCACATAAGAATATAGTAGCAAAATTGTTCTAAAATAATTGCAATGTATTAATAGAAACCTGCTAACAAAATTTCTCCCACACATTTTTCTACAAAATAAGTATCATTTTTTTATAATGTTTGATATAGAATAAACCCGTTCTTTGTATTAGGCAGATTTAACAACAAATCTTTCTTCTTTCCATGACGGTTCTACCACTATTTGTGTATGGGTAGCTCACTATTAAAAATTTATACTCTACAGTGTTAATTACGTAAAAAAGGTAAACTGTAATTACGTATTTTTTTGAATACGTCAACCCAAATGATTGCAGAGCTCACACTGGCGTCATAACAATTTTTTATTTTTTTTAATGAGCTTGACATCGCTCTGAAACATATCTCAAGAAATGAAAGCATCAGCGGGAAGCGAAACGAGATCTGTGCCGTGTTTATTCTGTAACAGTCAGAATAACCAGTCACCGTCTATCATGCTGAACAGAGTCCTGTCAAAACAGAGCCGTGCAACATCTCTTTGTAGTGATTCTCCCAAAGGCATTTATGTAATTGTGATGGAGCTCGAGTTCCGGTGGCAATTTCTCCACACACCCATTTCCTGTACATTTTTGTCCTCTAAAATTTTCATCTTTAAATTCTTTCAACGCTTTTGGTAAATTATTCATCATTTCTCTTCGTAAATTATTCCAATCCCTGACCCCCTTATCTACGAACGAAAATGTTCCCACACCCTTGAGTCTGAAATTGAGTACCAGTTTGTGGTCATGGTCAACTTTTACCTTCCATGCTGTACTTTTAATTCATACACCAATATCTTTCCATGCCTTATCACCAATATACGGCTTCTACACTGCCTTATCATATCTATTACTTATTGTGTTCTGCGATAATTTCCAGAGACAACTCTAGCAGCCCTTCTCTGCACACCCTCTAACTCCTGTATTTGATACGCAAAATGTGGGTCCTATACTACACTACCATAATCAAGCAATGGTCAGACAAGAGTTTTATAACTCAGTTCCTTTACTTCTCTTGTACGTACATCCCCACGTCACTCTCTCCAACAAGTGCAGGATTTTGAAATCTTTTCCTACCACCTGTCCAATGTGTTCTGCCCAGTTGAGCTTGTTATCAAATGTAATGACAAAACATTTACATTTCAAGTCCTAAAGAAGCAATTCTTTACCCACCTCATAATCACTATTAACCTTTAGTTTTTTATTTGTGTAACTAGTAAGTTGACTCTTCTTTGCTTTTATCTTCATTTCATGTTTATCAACTCAGCTAGACAGGGGCGGATCAGGGGGGGGGGGGAGGCGCTTGGGGGCTCAAGATCATTCGTTAGAATAATGAATAGCAACAGTCCCAATACGCTATCCTATGGCACTCTAATTTTCTCATCCAATTTTTTCTGATTCTGCATTTCCTGCCCTAAGTTTTTGTTTCTATGTCACATGAAATCTTCCATCCAACGAATCACTTTCTCATCCACGCCAATAGTTTTTACCTTATTTATCACCCAGGGCCGGCGCTAGGAATTTCGGGCCGGGGATAAAATTGGCGAACCCCCCCAACGCTGGCCCTGTTATCACCAATTTATGACTCACTTCGTCAAATGCCTTTGGAAGGTCTAGTACTACACTATCAATTTGGCCTCCCTTGTCGATTCCATCCAAAATATTTTGCATATATCCTACTGAGATTCTCATGAATATCCTTGCCTGAACCTGTTGCCTACTTGAAAACTACTTACGCTCCTCACATATATTTCTGATATGGTTGCATAGCAGTCTCTCCATTAATTAACTGCCACTGATGCAAGCTGATTGGACTATAATTTTCGACTCTATTTCTCACCCCTCCTTTATGTATCGGTACTACTATTGCACTTTTCCAGCCCTCTGGTAAGCAGCAAGCATCCAGACCCGATTTAAATAAGGTATCAAGATTAGGTACAATGTCACATGCTACTATCTGTAAGACATATGTAGTAATATTATCTACGCCAGCTTTCTTATTTCCTCGTGATATCCTGAGGAAGAATTTCAAACATTTTAGTCTACTTAGAAGTATCTGAAAAATTGGTCTTTTGGTTTGGCTTCTGGGTCCTTTTAGTGAATGCTCATGCCATCTCCCATGACATGATTAGTTTCAACTCTTGTTTAACGGTCCGTGCTATCAGACTTCTCCGAAATAGCAATAGGTTTTCTGAACTCAGGGTGTTGGCACTTGCCTACCTGTACGAACTGAGCATAAGGCAACCACCTGGTCTCAGTTTGAGATAATACCCAGTCATTATTATTATTTTTGTGTGTTTTTATTTTTTCCCCATCGTTTCCTTCCCTCCATCCCTACTTTCTAAATTGAACCATCACTAACCAGAGATGTTTTAACGTCATAGATTCTATGGTTTAAATTTTTATTTATCTATTTTTGCTCACTTAAATTTAGATGTTATGATATTATTTTGCTCTCTTCACCCTCCAGAGATCAATTTTGATGTTTAGTAATGCTCGTGTATTATCTCCCCCCCTCCATATTCCCGACTAACAGTAACTATGTGAGACAGTCTCCCATAACAACCATCCTCCATAATGTTTTCTGCATTCTCTTATTGATAAAGGGATAAGTCCCGAAAATTCCTATAATACGAGTGTTTCTATCTGTTTTGTGTATTCACGCCCCACAACCATCATCTGAGATAAGTGGTGATTCGTAATTCCTTTTCGCTGCTTAGCGACTATTTCATTGTTTACCAGATATATATATATAAACAAAACACACTACCTCCAAAAAGCCATGTGCGGATTTTTTTAAATTGGTATTTTTGTATATGGGGCCAAACAGCCAGCTCCATATTGTGATTTTTTCAACGTTGATTTTTCGTAGTATATTTTTACACAAAATACAGACGACACAGGACGGACACAACACTGAACCCTTGCCCGAGGCAGGACTCGAACCGGTGACCTCTGCAACACGAAGCCACTGCCAGGATCAGTAAGAGAATATGGGTCTCGAAAAACGAGGAGCATATAGAACCGGTTCAAGTTAGTCTATGCTTGATGCCAACAAAACACTATTTCTGTCATGAAAACTGGTGGGCGTCCACTGCACTCACTCACTCACTGACAGTCCACTTCACTATGACTGGATCTACTGAGGGAGCGGGAAGGAATGAGACTCACGTTGCAGGTGACCTTCATCTTCGATTGGAAGAGTAAGCCGATACTTTCTTAACCAACGTCAGTTCAGCTGCTTGTAATAGGTGATTGTTCTGAGCGGTGCAGTAACTCACTGGTTAACGGCCTACGCAGGGAATCGTAGAAACCGAGTTCTAATTGTAGCCTCGTCCACAACTTGTAAGTATCTTGGAACTGACCTCATCTACTGCTTTAATAATTCCTGACTACTAAGCTACTAAGCGACGTTCCGAGCAAAATTCAGGGCGTTTAATGTTTGCGGACAACGCTAATTGCTGGACTTGTCGGTGCCGACAGACACCAGTGCTCAACAACAACAGATGTGAAAGCGAGCTAAACGAATGGTTTGATTAGATAATGACCGCGTTATGAATCATAATTCACACAGTAAGATTTCATCTTCAGTAACAGATGCTTATCTGTTGTAAGATTTATTAGAACATATAATTAACTTGTTAACAGTTTACTTAATGGCTTTATACAGAAGAAACATTAAAACTGTCGTAAGAATTTATTAAATGCTATGCACATAGGCCTATATATATTTAGGAAAACAATTGTATTGCGGACCTTTCTTTATAAATATAAGTTCAGTGTCGGGAGCAAGTTAAGTTGACATTTTTAGGAAATTAATTTAAATACTGACTAGAAACTAAAACCTTTCGACCATTGTTTAACACCTTGATGACTGCTTTATTATTTTTATATCTATTCAGAATCAACTTTAAATATTAGAAAATAGGTTTAAATGAACTATTTATCCATACTGCTTATGTTTCACATTCCTCTATTTTCGCCTCCTATGGCGAATTACAATTTAACTAAATATCCAGCAAAATCGTTTACTTGTTTCAGATTCCTCAGTGACACTGATAAGGGCTATCATGTTAATTGAACAAACTTTTGAAATTTAAAATACTGATTTTTTATTCTCTCTGTGAAAAGTATTTTCCAATTTTCATGTTCCGTTCCCTTTAACTTTTCCCGCTGCAGCCTGTGTTTCCAAAATATTTTTCCACAAATATAAATAACATGAACCCACGTTTTTTCTCAGTTGTATTGTTTTGCAATACAGTTCCAATTACGAAATTAAACAGATATATATGCTGTACACAACTGTGTTTGTACCGTTGCATCACAAATATTGATCAAATTTTAAAAGCCGAATTAGTGTGTAAGTCATCGTCTAGTATTTCTAGTGATGCATGTAAGCCATAAAGAGAAATTGATATTTCGATTTGTGAAATTAAACGATTGTTGCGTAGTACGAGATGCCAGGGGAGAATCGGGGTAATACTAAGTGCTTCCTGCACATACACCCTTCATGTTACAGTCCTTGCCTCACCAAATTGTTAAGTAATCATAATGTCCTGTTGAATCTTTCTAACTTGCTTCTAATTTGATACAGTACTTCTAGTATATTGTTATAAGATTTTAAAGTGATGTTTTCCGTAGATATGTCATTTGTGAGTGTAGACCTACTTTAAATAAATGTCCCTACGGCAACGCTGTGGGTGAAATAATAATAGAAATAAACTTCCTAAAAATAGACGGACGTTTCCTGGCGCCCTTTAGCATTGAGACGCTGGGTGCAGCGGAGTGAGCGAGGACGTTGACCCGTGTGGCTGCTCGGCTGTGTCCCCCCCCACTACTGGCAGTTACCATGACAACTGGCTGCAGCCCCACCCCTGTCGCACAGACCCCGCCCACATAGGCTCACTAAGCCAATCCAGTCGCTGCTGCATCACGTATGTCTCACATGAACGGGCTGTGTATCGCTACCGGTAGCGGAAGTTAGTCTCAGTCTTGCTGACTAGATCCCAGTTCAGAAAAAATACACAAACTGTTGTTTACCAAACCTTCCTTCTCGCATCCGTAAAGACCAAGGAGCTTTTCACCACTTAAAACTGTGAGTGAGGACACAACAGTTTTTTTCTCTATTTTTTTTTACTATGGCTTTACGCCTGGTTGACATCGAGGTCATTAGAGACGGGATGGGACTGGGGACAAGGAACGGGAAGGAATTCGACCACGGCCTTTTGAAGGAAGTATCCCGGCATTCGCCTGGAGTGTTTTTGGGAATCCATGGAAAACTCAAATATGGCACACAACAGAAAAAATGTAGGAAAAATAACTAATGTTCTATATTTGGTTTTAAATGCTGTGTAATACAATAACAGTTTCGTGTCGTATGAACTGTGATATTAGAGTGTGATGCAGCCATAGTGAAAAGTTAGTTCACTACTAGTAATACAATGTGGTTAGCCTGTGAGACCAGAGGCGGCGGGGGAGGTGGAGGGGGGAGAACAACCATTGAGTATAGTGTAGGCTCCATCTTACAAGTGACTAATAGTGGGAACATGTTCTACAAATGTACATCGTGAGCGAATCTAGTAATCACAGACGCCTGGAAAGCTCTAAAACAAAAAGAAAATAATACTATGCGAGCAGCAAATACGTAAAGGAATATAATTTTGAATAATATTTTACCAACGGAAAATACTGACATTGAAGTAGTTACACCAGTACTGTCTTTCCTGAAAGTCACATGTATAACATTTGATGATGAAAAAATTATTAATTTGAGGATGAAGTACGAAATTAATGGAGCGCAGAAGTGGACCAAAGAAATTTAGAAGCAAGAGAAAAAGCAACAACAAATTGTGGTTAATTAATAGTAGAGTAGCGAAAAACTGACCAATATTTCATTAAACTGAAAGAAAGGGAATTAACATAAAAGATGGTAATAGTTTTATTCTTAGTGATATAGTATATGGCAGGAATAACCTCATCAGCATCGAACTGTCAGCTTTGAAAAAAACCTTTCCACATTGTTATGAAATAATGAGAGTTTTTATTAAATATTTATCTTAATTTCTTTATGAATTCATCCTCTTCGTTGCACTCACAGCCAATCTCTTGACCATCTACGTGGTCATTACAGCAAATGTATTGAATTATTATTATTAATTAATTGTAATGGATTTTCAGACCAGATTTTTTTTGCACACTTACACGACTTGTGTGTGTTTCGTGTTTCAGGTAAATTTTTCTTCGTTTTACTGGACGAAAATTTATTTCCTTTCACTGAACCTACAAATGAGAGTTTCCTCATTCCCTTAGTCTGAAACAAATGTTAGTTTATTGACATGGCCGTCTCTTCCCTTCCACGTTTTACTTTATTTTTTATGAAAATATTCTTACAGGAATTATTTCATGAGTAGGCTATATCTTATACGTTCCTGTTCAGTTTTAATTTTTTTTATATTTTTTAAATTTAATTTTTTAGCTCGTTATCATGAAATTAATCAATCTAATATGTTTCAAAACATGGCGAACTGTAGAATCGTATGTTTACACAAACTTCTTAATTCTTCCACAATATTCTTTGTTCACTCTCCATATTTCGTGGTTAATCGGGATTCTTAATTTTGAATTTAAAAGTTTCTCGCACAGTATTTCAGATGACTCTCTCTTAACATTCCTCAGAGTTTGCACGTCATTCCCATGTACTGCTGTATTCCTTGCACACAACGTTTATGGGTTTATCGTGAGCCCCAGTCTAGTTTTTGGTTCTGTAAGGTATTTAATTTCATAGGAGACGCTTTTTGTTGAAGCTAAACTTCCTTCGTTATCTCTATTGCTTCGACCGTAGTATGGTTTTCACTTTATAGCAAACAGTTACCGACATTTCTATAGAAGCTGTTCTGTTTTGACCATTCATCTGTTGTTGCAATTAGCATGTGACATATGGCTGACATACATTCAAAATTCTTCTCACTTTGTTTCCCTCAGTTGTTTATTAATTTAATTCTCATCTCTGAAAATATTAACACTGGAATTTTTGTTCACAACTCTTTATTTTGATTGATTTTTCCTGATAAAACCTGAGCGGTGAGTGTACAAACGTTTAATGAAACATTTATCTGGTTCTCATCCTTAAAATCGACCTGGTTCCAGTGCGACGTTCTTTTAGGCCTGACTCACGATGTTAAAAATTGGCAATAGTTTTCCGAAAGTCCATAAATACCAAAATTGTATCAATATTATCCTTGAATTATCAAATCATCTCCTATAAGCTATCATGTCTGTAGTATCTCCTGAAGCTTAGTTTTTCTGGAAAACCTTTACCACCTTCCAATTTCTCTTCCACTTTTCTGCTTCATAATTTCCAAATTTTTATATTTAATGTCAAACTAATGGATTCGCGGGTCTCATAAGGCATTGTTAAACGAAAATATGAATGAATGGACATTCAATGAATCTTCCTATGTAAGTCTCAGTACTGTATGAATCTATTTAGTTTTTTTAAACGTGAGGGTGGCTTTGCTAAATTCTGATGGTCTCCAGGTGTCTCTTTTGAGTTAAATTTTTTTTAAATCTATGGGTGTACTTTTTATTTAAGAGTGTATTTCTCTCTCCAGAACATCTATTACCGCCTTTCTACCGTTACAAAGTTTCACTGTGCATTTCTTACGTTTGTTTGCACTTGACTTTGTCATGATTTAAACACAGTCTCCTCAATATCCCTCTATTATTATGTTTAATCTTCTAAACGACAATCAATATTTCTGTCCCTTCCTCGCATTAGTTTGTGAATGTATTTTCCTTGGAATTCCTTACATTTTCTTATCATTTCATTTTAAAAATTTCTGTGTATGTCTTTTTTTCTCTTGCCTGTCATTTACAATGTTTACTTTGTGACATAAGGTATATAATATGTATAAAAAAGAAGAGACTTTAATTGAAATGTAGATAGTGGATGACAAACCCCAATTAGGAAGATAGAGGATTAATGGTGTTGCCCTTCTCTATTAAATGCATGTTCGTCTGGGCCAACACCAGGACCACATTGGCTTGAATGTGCTGTGGACGTATACACATCAGTGTTGCATCTAGGGTGGTTAGCCCTAGAGTGGACCTACTGCTTAACGTGGAATCCGAACCATGGAAGCGTTCTGACGTATTTAACATTACACAGTAAACTATGCCAGAGATGAAGGCCAGGTTAAGGGCTTATGAAAATCCTCGCCGGGACAGGGATTGAAACAGGGGCCTTCCGATCTCCAGTCATATGCCTTAACCACTGAGTCACCAGATTGCCTTCTCTATTGCTAATCATATTATTTTTAATATATAAATAAATTGAACAAAAAAATTCAAAGCAATTTAAAAGTTTTCCTTGGAAGGTATCAGCTCCCTAGGATTTGTTGAAAATGTTATCGTCATACTTTAACACATAGTGATATTACGGAATACCACTAATAAATTGTTAAGGTTTCAACTATCTACTATATGCGATTTAACAAAGCTCACGTAATGTACCAGAAACACGAACAGAAGTGACACAGGTACTGCTAAATTAGACATACTGGGGTCGTGGCTACTGATGTTTATTAATTATAAAGTAAAAAGTCAGCAAATGTCAAACAAAGAGTAATTTGGAAAAGGTTTTATACTCAGTAGGCACTGATTAACCATGATATATGTGATATTTACTATGAAATACTCATTTGAAAACCGGAAATGGTTCCAACAATTCTTTTTCTAACTCATTTCTTCAATGTAACAAAAAGGAATATCTGAAATCCATGAAAGACTAAAATATGAGAAGCCGAAACTTGACCATGTAGAATTATCTGGACCCAAGAAGGGAACAATTAACACGTTGTATGTAGGATATGCGAAACGTTTGAAATTACACATTAAAAAAAAAAAAAAAAGAACTAAGAAGGCGTGGAACAAATATTTTTAACTAAAAAAGAATTTGTATTGGTAGTAGAACTTGCGTTGGGAGCGAAGAGCCAAAAAAAGTGGATTATGAAAAGTGTATAACTCGTAACATTCTTTTGTTGTAGGTAAACTGACACAAGGATAGAAGGATATGGAAGACTGCGTGTGAGTGAAGAAAGGAAAGGAGTAATAAAATTGTATTGCTCTCTTGAAGTTCAGCAAGAAGGGATTAGTTGTAGATTTTTGTGAATATGTATATTGTTCTTTTTATTTAAGATAGTAATTTATTTCAGTGATGCAACTTTGGTCTTGTAGAATAGGTAAAGTGACGTGTGTAACTATTAATGGAGAATACAGGTGGGGGAAGTAAATAGCAGTATGCTTTTAATTAGTGCCAATTATAAGGTAATAATTTCTTTTCAATTAATACTTTGCCAAAGTTGTCTTTCAATTCAATGTTTTTTGGTAGATAAATACTAGAAGTCTGATTATATTACTACAAGCGTCACTATGCAATTGTAAATACAGTATATCTTCAAGATCCTTAAGTCCCAAATTCGTATTTACTAAATTGGTGAATTAAACCATTGCCTAGTTTTCTTCATAGATTTCAGATGAATATTATAACATAAATAGGCATGCTGACGTCACAGAAATTAATCACGATCGTCGAGAGGTGTGGGTGAAGAGGCTATGCTGAGCTGAGTGCAAGGGAATTGGCCTCCATATTCTGCCAAAAGACGGCAGGCTCCGTTGCTCCATCCAAGAACGGCTTTTCTTTGTTGTTTGGAGCGAGAGTAGCTTCCAAAGACCTTAAACTGCTGGATACGTGCGATAGACACGTGTTATAGCTTCTTCTCATGAACAGTCGTAACCAGAGCAGGGGGGTTGTTCCATTCACTGCTAGACTGCCTCAATGTTTCGTTTACTCTTTGAGATGTAATTAAATAAATCGCCCATCATAAACATTTACCACTTCGTTAAATATCTTCAATTTATCTCAAAATAATACAAAGTATTTCAATATATTGGTATGTCAAAATTCCTGTTTCCTAACCATTGAAGCAGCGGTATCTATGATTCTGGGAGCAAATTAGGAAAAAAAAAATTTCTTCTTTTTCCTTGCTTTCCCTCTTTCATACAGTTAAACGATAATTATTTTCTTTTTGAAAATCATAATCTTGAGCCTTAAAGAGCATTTACGAATTTGAAGTACTCTGCAATTGTGACTGATTTTAGTTATCGGCGTTAGATCTGAATTCCTCAATTTTATTTCCGTAATTTTACTAACAGCGAAAATTTCGAAGAAATCACTGAGAGAATATAGCAAAAACATTTTGGTTTTGGATAAATTTATATCTCCCACGAAAGATGTATACATTAAGGTCAGTACTATGTTTCCTTGCAATCAGATTTTCATCTATAATTTCAGAAGGAATAAGGTTTTGGATAAATTTATATCTCCCACGGAAGATGTATAAATTAAGGTCAGTACTATGTTTCCTTGCAATCAGATTCATCTATAATTTCAGAAGGAATTAGTCGTAATTTACAAAGGGATAGAAAACGGGAATCTGATATGTCGTTTGGCAGGAGTTGGATTCCTATTTAGATGGTACAGAGTCTCCCCAAATTCCTTCCGTTCCGAATCATTTCATATAATTAGTCTGTTGCAGACTACCACGCCTCCAGGACAGGACTTTGGTAGCTCCTGTATACAGAATTGCGGGCTGTAACAGTGCATGTGTGAGGATGTTTGGGCCTGGCTTGCAGCCCGTTTCGCCGTTCATTTACACGTCCACCTACTAGGCGGCATATGGCTAGCGGCTGCACCCCGCAATTACCCTGAGTGAGGGTGGAGGGTGTTTAGAATGTTAATGGCCCGTTTAACGGAGGTGTCTGGGCGCCAGATGCTCTGTGGGCGTTCTCGTCGAAAACCATTTAATATCGAAAATTAGACGTTATCGAAATGCGATCTACAAAATGAGGCGGACGTGTTTTATTAGAATTCTAATGAGACGAGGTGTCATTCCGCTACGTGATTGCCAATAACAAAGAACCAATTACAGGGTATCTGTGTTCAGCTACTTACCGCTGCTTTCCGTACCACAAGATTGTTACATAGATCCTTGAACGATCAATGTTAACAGGATGTCTGGTTGGAAAGTGCTTCTTTTTGGAATATCGGCAAAACAATTTCACTCTTCTTATGAGATAAAATTACCAACACCGTGAACAATTTGGGTAGCAGATTATTGTGCATAGGAGAAAAGCTGAATGTTGGTAAAGTTAGTTCGTCATTCGTATTGTATGAAACTTTAGTGACGCGAAAGTCGGATCGTTTGGAATGTTAGGCTTCAATGGCCAGAGTCTCTCCTGGTGACGTCGCGTCATGACGTTTCGACCGTCGTACTGTGGTCTTCTTCCTGCAGTTCTGCCAAAGAAGAAGGCCGCAGTACGGCGGTCGAATAATCTGCTTCATATACACAGACGCGGCTTCACCCAGGCAACCAGGAGACAACAAATTATTAAGTCTGTACTCCATGGAATCGATTGCCTCCATGTTCACATTAGTGGTAGCTAAAGAACAGAGCAAAACTCAGTAGATGAAATCTCTTTCAACACGTGGTGGGTGAATGGTTAACGTTCCGGTCTCGCATTCGGGATGACGCGGGTTGGAATCCCCGTCCGGGCATCCAGATTTTGGTTTTCCATGGTTTCCACAAATCTCACCAGGTATATGCCCGGATGCTTCCTTCAAAAGGTCATGGCCAAATTCCTTCTCGTTCCTTCTTCCCAGTCCGTTTCCGCCTCTGGTGACCTCGACGTCAACGAAGCGTAGAACCATAAGGGGAAAAAAATCTTCCAACAACCTATCAGCTATCCACTGATTCATGCCACTCATAGTTTTCTGTAAATATCTTATCATAGATTTCCAATGCCATAACGGAATCTGGAATATGTTCATTAGGCTGATGAATACGACTGCAATTTCCTGAGTTAGCGTGGTGGGTGAGAGGTAACGCTTAGACCTGGCATTCTGGAGGACACGGGTTCCGATCCCCGTCCGGGCATTCGGATTTGGGTTATCCATGGTTTCCCCAAATGACTCCAGGTGAATGCTTCCTTCAGAAGGCCGTGGCTGAATTCCTTCGCGTTCCTTGTCTCCAATCCCATCCCGTACCTAATGACCTCGACGTCTACGAGGCATAAAGTCATAAGTAAAAATAAAATTAGTTAGCTACATTTTAATGATGACGATTGCATAACTGTTCAGACAATGTTCGGATGGTTGCTTCCAGGGAGTTCTTGCCGATGTTACATGGACTCAGCACTATTTAGCACTTCTTGGAGAACCAAAAAATCCATTTTTTCAGGGCCGCTGCTGAAGCTTACTGTCTAGACAATTGACTGAAGAATAAGTGGTCCAAGGTTGGAATCGCTGCATACCTCAGCTTCAGAAGCCGTTTATCTGCGTTTTCTTTCACCTAAAACAAATCATTTTCTGTACAAATTTAAACCCTGTCACAAATACGTCCACTATCCTCATGGCTCTCAATTTCAGATAAGCCACGTGGATTAACTTCTTTAGCTAATACTGAAAAAGAAGACGATAAGATGGAGAAATATTATCTTTCCTACAAAATTGCCTTAGGTAATGTTTCAGCAATCTATCATATGTCGAATGAATTACCAAAATCTCTAGTATGAAATATCTATTCTCCCTTCTGACTTAGGCGAGGGATTATTCTGTCTATTATCCTGAACGTAACTATGAAACAATATCATTAAGTCCTCACGGTGAAGTACTGTGCTACTGACAACTTCCGCGAGCAAGCAACGAGATAGGTCCCCAAACAGTTACCAACTTACCATCAATGATTTCTTATATTGTTGGGTTTTTATGGCATTTTCGGAACATAATATTGAGTTTTTCAGGAATAGATCATACCCTGTTCCTAATACCGACGTTTCACGAGCAACATTTATTACCTTTTTATAGAATTTTGTACGAACTTCAAATTGTTAAACTATTTTTCGTATTTGCAAAGTATAGACTAATACATTTGGCCATACTTGAGCGGTCTCTTTGCTCTGTCAATAAAGCCCCTGACAGCAGGTTCGTTCCGCTCCGGACCTGTGGAATTTTCTTTGGAAGGCAACTCAGTTGCTGCCGATTCAGACTGTTTGTTTATGCTGCCAGGAAGTAACTAACAAAACTTGTTCCGAACTAAGAAGTTTTGGAATCTAGAAATTTCAGCCGACTTTTTGTATTCCCTTTCTAATTCTATTAGTTATATTCATAGAAGTGATGTGCCGTATTTCTATTCTCTTACTTTTGGCAAAAATCCACCGTTTGACAATTGTTTACGCCTTGCTAGTTATGGACAACAAGTTGAGTGGCCGAGGCAACCGTTAGAAGAAAATTCATAGGCTTTAGCTGGGATCGAACACTGATCATCCAGACTATAGTCAGACGCTATATCTACTAAAATTCACAGCCATCCTTAGTTTTTTAATAATTACTTTAAAAAAGAGACGTAATGAAACATTCTACTCAAAAAATCTGCACTAACTAAGTATACAAATCATGTCCGTTTTGCTTATGTTATTTTACTTGTTACATTTCACCGCATAATCAAAAATTACATTTTAATTGATGCTGTCATCTACAAGAGAAGAAGAAGATCAATAATACACCTGTTGAGAAGAAATTCATTAAAGAAATAAAAAAAATAGGGAAACATAAAATTACTTCCAGAATACTCCTGCAGGTGCATATCTTTATAGAATTAGAATTAAGCGAGCTACGGGTCCAGCTTGTCGCAAATATCTTCCATGTAGCGTAGCAATACATTTCAGCCTGTCTCTCGTCTCCCAGCAATCCTGTATCAGAAACGGTCAGAGCTGCTGCGACCAAGTGTTAACTCTTGTTACACAAATGAATTTTAAAGAGGGTGTTCATTTATCTTTAATCAGCTTACGATGCTGTATCGAATAAAGAAATGAGCTATATTGTAAGTTACAGAACATGATACCATGCAGTTAGGTAGTCTACTTTACATAAAACGCAACTGAAGAGTAGAATTGTACAAAAAGAAAAGCCAGAAAGTAACTACTGTATAAAAAATAGATTTTCACAAGGCTCTGTGTTAGCTCCTGTACTATTTAACATCTACACAAATAATATTCTAGAAATCACTTCAAGAAGGTTTATATTTGCTAAAGACCTGGCTAAAGATTTTAAAGAAATTTCCAAAACCATTGGAAGTAATTCACATACGACAGATCTTAAGGTACTGGTTGAATATTACAGGATGTGGCGCTGGAAACCTGAAATGTCTGAAGTGTCATGCTTTCACAACTCAGATCGACTGGCCAATGAAAAGTGACGAGTAACATTTGGAAGCACAGATTTGCTGGAACAGAAATCCAACCTATCTAGAGATTACAGTATACTGGGCTTTAGCTATAACTAACGCCTTATAAAAACAGTGGCAAATCGTAACTCTAAACGACATGTACTTACAAAACTGCAACAACTTCATAGGTAGCAACAGCCGATGTTCCTTTGGCGTATTCCATTGCCGAATGCTGTAACGCTTTTTGGGACAGAATGTGGCAATATATCTTACCTTTAGATATTAGCTACGTCTGTTTCAGATTACTCTGACACAGTGACTACCACCTTTAATTCTGTCAACCTGGCTTGCGGGAACTATATTTTACTACCTGTCAGTAGCACTTGACTCTTCTTCTAGAGTACTAAGTTCACTTGAATATGCTTTGAGGATGGAAGGATACAAGAAACCACCTAACTATGGTTTTTATAATTTTAAATATATTTTTAAAGTTCACTCCAATAAACTTCTGTACAAAGCTAATCAGAATATTATGACGATGCGGACATTAGGCCTATATTCAGACTTCTTCCTAAACTGTTTAGCTACCGTCGACTCTTAAGAATGTTCACCCAACTATGTTAAACGCAGCACACCATGATTTCGATATTGCGCCAATAATACATTTGAGTAGTAATCAACACAAAATCTTCAAAAAAAAAAAAAAAAAAAAAAAAACCACAGTGAACTGTAGTCTATGAATGAGCCAACCCGAAGAAAATTACGAATGAAGAACAAAACTGACAATGTGCAACTGATACATCACTAAACCAAAATAATTAATCAAAGGAAAAGTGCACAATGGCCACGAGCCCACGAACAGAACAGAGAACTGATGATCGACGAACAAACTAACAAGGAGCTTCCATCTTCCAATTTTGGGTCGTTAGATGGAATAGACAGTGATTTTACTTGTGGCGGAACAATTACGCGGTAAATGTGTATTAATTTTTATATCCTGGCCGAACCTTACAATGTTATTATGGTCTTAAAAATAGCAATTACGTGTGTCTTTTCTACATTTGCTAGTCATGTTTTTACAGATATGTCTCAGAACTCCAACATCCCTACGCGGCTACAGAAATTGCGCATAAACTTAAATCCCACACTGTACTTAACCATGTCAAAGCCCAAGTAAAAATGGGAGTGCCGCAGGGTAGCGTATTGGGACCATTGCTATTCATTATTCTAATGAATAATTGTGTTGATTGTTTATTATCTGAAATTAGATTGTTTGCAGATGACATAATGTTGTATAAAACGATCAAAACGATAGAGGACTGTAAACAGTTGCAGGGTGATCTGGACAGGTTATCTAGTTGGGTTGGTAAACATGGGATGAAGATAAATGCAAAGAAGAGTCAGCTAATTAGATACACAAATAAAAAACAAAGGGTTAATTATGAATATAAGGTGGGGAAAGAATTGCTTGCTGAAGACTTGAAATGTAAATATCTTGGCATTACATTTGATAACAAGCTTAACTGGGCAGGACACATTGGACAGGTTGTAGGAAAAGGTTACAAAATTCTGCACTTGTTGGAGAGAGTGATGAGGGGATGCACGAGAGAAGTAAAGGAATTGGGTTACAAAACTTTGGTCAGACCATTGCTCGAATATGGTAGTGTAGTATGAGATCCACACTTTGAGTATCAAATACAGGAGTTGGAGAAGGTGCAAAGAAGGGCTGCTAGATTTGTTTTTGGAAATTATCGCAGAACGCAATCAGTGACAGATATGATAAAGGAGCTGTAATGGGATTCATTGCAAGACAGGAGGAGGATGAGGAGGGTAATGGGAGTGTACAGGGCGTATACTGGCGATGAGGCATGGAAAGATATTGCAGTAGGTATGAAAAGTAGTTCATGGAAGGGAAAAGATGACCATGACCATAAGCTGGCACTCGATTTCAGGCACAAGGGTGTGGGAAGATTTTCTGTTTTACGTGTGGGTGTCAGGGATTGGAATGAGTTATCAAGGGGAATGATGAATAACCTACCGAAAACGTTATAAGAATTTAAAGTTAAAATTTGTAGAGGGTAAATGTAGGTGAGTGTAGGATAGGGGGAAGATGGGTGTGTAGGGAAATTGCCACCGGAGCGTGTGCTCCATTGCTATTAAAAAAAAAAATCATCACGAGGAACATACACAAAATCGGCACCCTGCTTTGCCAAACACTGAGAATATTATCTGCTACTGTTCTTTCTACGCCAATCAACTGGTTTTCGATACTGCCAAACGAGACTGGGAATATGTGTCAACAATGCCAGTCAATAAGAGATAAAATATTTACTCTCAAAATGGATGAATATTAACCATTCTCAACCAAACGAAACTGAAAGATAACACAACTTATATCGTGCTCCAGGTCTAAAACATCATCGCTTGATAACAAACCCTACCCATCGGCTATCAGCTTTCAACCTCCCAGGACTAAACTCCTCCAAGGCTGGAAATAGTCTCTTCTTTGACGTGCTGTCACCTGCTGCCCCACACAGAGGCTCTTCGTGGAATTAGAAGCGCTGCACGACGCCCCGCCGGATACAATACAGTGGCTTAACTGTCTAGATATGGACATGCGACAACAAACCCGCGAAGACTATATTTCAACAAACGTATTATTCCTGTATTTTTATTGCAACTGCTTTACACTTCATCGGATCAATGAAGAGTACATCGACTAAGGTTTTTCGGCAAATAATGTCTGTTATAAATAAACAGCAAGCTCACGAATCCAACTGAAATTAACCTTAATGATGTAATCAAAACCAAAACTGGCATTATTAAAGGTGCCTCCATCCTCCAATACATGTAAGTTTTGAAAAATGAATACCTGCACATGTGAAACTGAAATAAGGTTCGTTGGGAGAAAGTATAAAGAAAGTGAAAATATTCCCATAAACCATGATCATCTAAACCTAATTACAATCTGACATTGAGAATGTCTTCCTGTATTATAACTACTCGGCAAAAAAGTTTAGTTATGATGGTCCCTGGCGGATAGTATGATAAATCTGACACCGCTCTGCGAATAACATACCCGACGGAACGCCTCCTAGTTTAAATCTCACAAACAAACAAAGTATTTTTTCATTAACCACTGAAAAAAGTGCTGCCTGGTTAGCAAGTTGGTTTAGTAATAATAGCCTACCAGACTGCTGGTTTCAATATAAACGCTGAAGCAGGGCAGCCAGACGGCAGTAATGTGTTTCACGTATGTATGGGTGATCTCTCCCTGAATGTTAGTAACAGTTATGGAGAAACCAAACAAACATTCTTGTGGCAGGATGTGCTGTCTATTTAAAAGGACACTCCGTTTCGACAGTGAAGAACAGCTTTTCCTCTTCCACCTTGGACAGTGACCACAGACTTTACCTGTTCGGTGATCGAGACTGACTGATTGGAAAGTTAGGATCAAGTAAAAATCCGTTTGACTTGCACGAAGGTTACGAATTGACCTGAATGACAAAGTCAATTACCAGGTATGCAGATCGTCTATGAATTCGACAGGAGAGAGTCCTGGATGAGTTTCAATGAAGGGAAAGATGAACAGAGAGTATCAAAGGGATTTGAATGACGCAGAATCAAAAAGACTGGTGACTGCATGATACACTTCATCTACATCAAAGGGATGGACAACGGTTAATACGTCACTCATTCATTTGGAAATCTACATAATAGTGTGGTAATGTGCCAGTCACCTAAATTGTCTTCGTTACGATTTGAATAGCACTAAAGTATTAACAGATATTGCACTCATCCTCTAACGATATATTCGCAGCTCAACAATATATTGCCCTTTGTACACCGGCTCTAATGCAATGCATTGGCGAATTAATAAATTTAGAGTGTCCCTTTTTCATATCTACGATTTCTGTAAGTAGTAGATTTTGCACTCAGATGCCAAATGACTTTCTTTGAGCAAATAACACAGATCAGTGAACGAATACATTTTGAAAGTAGTTTCGAAAATTTATTTCTGTGTACTTTTCAGTGCTGATTTAAAAAATAAAGTCAATTTTTCAGTAGCACAGAAAATTGTTTATGATAGTATTTGGAAGGAAATAACTTAAATTAGAAATAATTGACATTTTTTTGCTTGAAGGGGTTAAATATTAGGAAGGAAATAAATGAAATTATGAAATAATTGTCATTTAACTTTAAATTTAATAATACCAAAATCCTTACAAACCACCTCAAAATGTTTTTTTTTTATTACTTTTAGACTTAAAAAAGTTTTTTTTTTTAATAGTGCTTTACGCATCGTCGACGTCAAAGTAATTACAGGCTAGAGAGGAATTCTGGCATGGCCTTTTGAAGGAACCATCCCGGCATTTTTTGGAATGATTTCGGGAAACCATGTGAATAGGAAATCTGGACGGGCGGACGGGGATTTGAACCCGCGTCCTCCCGAATGCCACGCCAGGCCAAACAATCACCCTCGGACTCGGTCTGCGGGATAGTCACTTTGTAACGACCAGCACTACTTGGCCATAATGCTGATATCTTAATTTATATCGCCTCTCCATTTCCTTTGCATCCTGGTGAAATGTTTCACCTTGCTCCTCGCTAACAGCACATTAATTTAATGGAATAAAGAAATTGAAGTTTAAAGCTAATATTATACCCTATAGACTTGTTGTTTTTTTTTTTTTTTTTTTTTTTTTTTTTTTTTTTTTTTTTTTTTTTTTTTTTAAATCTCATCTACAAAGGAGTTGTAATTAGGGTCACTCTTGTTTCTTATAGGGCTAATGACATCTCGTTTGGAATGTTTCTACGCACTGTTTCGTCACCGAGCCTGCGGGGTGAGCGGTAATGCTCGAGCCTGGATGCCGCGCCTATCCAGACTTAGGTTTTCGTAAGGGTTTCTAAAATCCTCCCAGCACGAGGCGAAAAAAAGCCTTTCTCTGTGTCCATTTTTGTTAACACTTTCTTACCTGATGTGTGAAGAAGTCTAATAATCGTGGGTGATTCTAATGTGGTAGTGGGAGAAGGAAAACAGGGAAATGCTGAAAGGAGTTTTCCCTAAGAGAAAGAAAACAGCGAGGAAGCAGGGTGTTAAAATTTTTTGAAAAATATAAACTTATCGTGGCGAACACACTATTTAAGAATCACACATGAGGAATATTCACAAGGAAACTTCAAGGTGATACATCCAGATATCAGCCAGATTATACCATGGTCAAACAGAGATTCAGGGACCAAATTCTAGATTGTAAAGCAATACCCAAGAGCTAACATAGGCTCGGACTGCAATCTAAAACAGTACATGCAGAATTTCAAGAGAATAAAGAAGTGACACAAGAACAGACTGGAAGTGAACAAACTGAGATAGCAGACACGGGTCTAGAAAATAACCCTGAAAATAGTTCAATTGAGAAGAAAGGAATGTATTAAAGAGAGAAAGCTCCTAAAGAAACGTTGGGCGTTACGAAACAAGCCGCCCAAAAACTTTTGATCACAGAAGAAATATTTTAATTGATGCATCAGAGGAGAAGGAACAAAAATGCTAAGGATGAAGCCGGAAGAAAGCAGTACAGACATTTTAGAAGTCAATTTAGAGGATCGATAGGAGACAAAAGAAAAGTGGCTGCAAGAAAAGTGCTAAGAAATAGAAAAGGAAATGGTGATTGGTAAAGTAAAGGTGTTCAATAGAACGAACAAACAGAATTTCGGAGAAATAAAGAAAAGTTGTAAACTTCTATTAAACTCCGAAATTAAGGCTAACCGATGGAAGGAATACATAGAGAAACTGTATGATGGGGAAGATTTAAACAGCAGTGTACTGGAGAAAGAAGAGTGTGTCGACATTGATGACTTTGGTGATTCTGTTTTAAGGACATAATTTGACAGAGCTTTTAAAGATTTGAAATCAAATAAGGTGGTTGGAATTAATGATATTCCAGATCTTCTGAAATCCCTAGCAGAAGAAGAAATAAAAAGATTTATCAAATTGATATCAAATAGTTATGAAACAGAAGAGATTCCAACTAACTGTAATAAAATTATCATCCTCTCGCTTTCCAGAAAACACAAGCTGAAAAATGTGTGAATTGTCACACCATAAGTCTAACATCACATGCTTCAAAATTACTGACCATGATAATATACAGAAGAAAAGAAAGGATAATGGGAGAGACAGTAGGTGAGGATCAGTTTGGATGTAGCAAAAACCGTGGCGCAAAAGAAGCAATTCTGGTTTTACGATACTATCTGAAGGTGGGAACAGGAAAAACAAAGATGCTCTTACGGCATTTGTTAATTTAGAAAAAGTTTTTAATAATGTTAAGTGGGACAAGATGTGAAAAATTTTAAGAAATCTGGTCTAAAATATCGAGTTATAACAATATTTCATAATCCGTATAATAATCAAGCGGTTACAATCAAAGTAGAGAATCATGAAGCCATGTATCAGTCAAAACGTTTGTGAGACAAGGCTGCAGTCTATCTCCATTAAGATTGAACTTGTATGCAGAGGAAGCAATAAGGAGAATAAGAGAGAAATTTGTATATTGCATAAGTGTTCAAGGAGAAAAAAATCAGTGTACGACAATTTGTTGACGATATTTTTCTATTAGCAGAACAGACTGAGGACCTTGAGAAATTACTAAATGTCATGAACAAAATACTGGATGAAGATTTTGGATTAAATGCAAGCTAATATAAGACAAAAGTGATGAAATGTAGCAGAAATGATAAAAATAATAGTAGATTAAATACAAAAATTGGATGTGATAAGAGAAGTACGTGAATTCTGCTACTTAGGATTTAAAATTACAACTGATGGCAGGAGCAAGAATGATGTTGAAATCAGAATAGGAAAAGCGAAAAGAGACTTTTTGAAAAAGTGAAATAGTGTTCAATATTGATCAAGGACTCAGAAAGAACCTTTTAAGCCTCTGTTTGTGGAACACAGAGCTTTATTGAAGCGAAGCGTGGACTTCATGAATAAAAGAATGAAGAAAAATTGAAGCATTTGAAATGTGATGCTGAAAATTAAGCGGACAATTGAATCACGAATTGAACGGAGATGATGGGTGAAGAGAGAAAATTGCCGTAGAGTCTTGCAGGAAGAAAAGGCAGAACGGAGAGTCACATTTCAAGATACATTGAATTGATTAATTTATTAGTGGAGAGAACAGTCGAAGGAAATAACTGGAGAGGTAGACAATAATTAGAATATGTGAATCAGTAAGCTGAAGAAGTGAGTTTGAAGTGGTATGTTGAAATTGAGAGGTTACTGCAAGATAGGAAGAAATGGAAGGTTCCATCAAACCAGTTGAGAGATTGATGACAGCAAGAAAACAAGATCCTACCAATATAGTTATCCCGACTAGCCATTTCTTGTTAAAGTGATGTTTTCTGCCTTAGTTTTCCCATTCGAAAAGAAAACAGTTGAATTTTGGGTACGTAAACTATTGACGAAGCAATATAGAAATCACCTTTGGATCGATTGAGTTCAGAATAGAATGGTTTATTAAGGATAAAATCAATATTTTCATAGCACTCTTTCAAATGAACTGAGTGCTTAACAGGTAACTAAGCATACTTATTTGCTTTATGCAATAGTACTCCTTTCATACTTCTTTTTAACGAATGAATAAAAAGTCTCTTCAGATTTATATTGAATTTTGCAAATTGGCACGAAACCTGTAATATTGCTATAGTAAACAATTACTCCCTCTTTTTTTATATATATATATACCAGGTCCAAGGCGAAAGATTGGGGGCGGGGGGAAGGATAAGATATTTTTCATTTCTCTTTTGGATTCAAACATTCACATTACAAGCACAGAAGTAGTAATCATTAGAGTGGTTAATCGATTTCTTCAGACAATTGGTATACCAAATTCAATTTACTTTCTTTTTTTTTTTTTTTTACCTTGGAAAGATTACGTTAATTCTTCTACACAAATAGGAGATACTTTTTTGAATCCCAAGACTTGTTCCACCAGTTTCATGCCAAAATAAAGAAAATACAATTTTTACACAAAATCTGAAATTTTTCTTTTTTGATTCTTCACTGTGTTGTTACTACACATATAGCAGAAACAATACGGTAAAATAATACATCGTTTGGGAGCCATTGGTCTCTAATGCGACACAAACCAGAAGTGAAAAGCACTACTACTCCCCATTAGTCACACCTAGGAATATTTATAATGTGTATAGCACAGGACCTAAATATACTGTCTGGGGAGCAGCGCCATTTAGGCTACGTTAATGGAAGGTTTGTGAAGAACGGGGTCATATTAGATTAGGTTTTTCTAGTGTAAGTATCGTGTTTCATGGACAGGACAGTACTTCGCTTCAGAATATTCTGAATTGATAATAGTTTCTTCTTTACTTTTTATTATTTTAATTTATCGGTTTGCTGTTTCGAGTAGATAAAAAATTACCAAATTTAAATAAATAATGATTCGCTACTCGTAAATAGATTAAACTAGGTATTGTCCATAATTTCGTTCACTTGGTGTTTCATTTTACAGATAAGATGAAGGCTGAGCTTCTACAGAACTCTCTACCACGAAGTATTTGACCTCGCTACTTGCAGTCAACGCAAAGTCAGAGAACGTCGCTATTGTAGTGAGAAATTCAATGCAGTTAATACTCTAAGAAATTAGTTAAGAAACTAATGATGATGATCAGCAGTCACAAAATAAAAGGACAATCCAGCGTCATATTTAACAGTTGGTACGGTTGGTAAAAAGCGGTGGTAAGAGAGCCTTTTTCTAAAAATAGCGTTCATCTACGTCTGATAATTTTTAGTGTTACTGGCAAAAAAATTAAGGGCGAAATATTAGTGCAGAGAAATTGACAGTGGAACATGCGCTTCATCGCATTTAAAAAATTACGCTATATTAAGTAACAATATTTCATGTGATACCTCCTGACAGAGATTTTTACCTGATGCTAAAAACATCTGAACTAAGCCAGAAATCTCGCCAGGTATCGAGGGCCTACAGTTTAACGTGATATCCAAACCATAGAGTGAACCAAAGGTGAATCCAGATCCAATTACGAAAAACATGATGTTGGTGCGCACATCCGTATACATTTCGATTGCGAGAAGTTTCTGACTTTTACTAATTTCAAAGCACTTTATTTTAACTTCTCACCTTGCCTACGCCACATCCAAATGGAACATACCTTTTACTTTACTCCAAGGAGCATGGGCAATATATTCATTGAAATTCCACGAATATCCTACTAGTTTTAGCGTAAATCGCGTCCAAAAACTGAACTTTAATTTGTGGACACTTTTATCCTAGCTTCTCATCTTCCCGAGGTCGCATGAGAATAAGACATACCCCACGGGGACCACGGACTGCACACTTCTTGAAACTGCAACAAAATCCGACGAGTTGTTACTGCGTTAATCCTGTTCATCCAAACAGGTGATTCCTTCTACGTAGCTTATTAATAGTGCCCCAAACTCATTTTCTAAGAAAATCGCTCTCCTTGCATTAACTTCATAGAATTTTACCTTAAACGAGGCTGACAACACACTGCAAGCGGACGCATCATTAATCTGATTCATAATGAGCAGATACGTACGTGGACGGTGAATGTACGTGTTAGATTTGTTTTTAAAGTAAACACACGTTATTAACAACTGTTTCATTAATTAATTAAATTTGTCAGTATTTGTAGTCCAGAATTTATTTTTTCTAATTATCTTCCTACATAACATATTATTACTAAAATCTGTGCTCTGCGGAGGGTTAAATGCGGGCAGGCCTCGTCACTAAATATTCTTAAAGTTTCCATGGCATTGAGAATGCCCCAGGCTACAGGCTAAATGTGAACGATTTATTAGGACTTGAGTATTAAACAATAAATAACGGAATGCAACCGTGTCATTTGTCGCCAGTGTTTTTAGTGATATGTATACTGTAATCGTACAGCTGTAACATTTCATAGCCAGTAACTGGAGCCGAGCGTGGTGGGTGAATAGTAACGTTCTGTCCTCGCACACAGGAGGACGTGGGTTCGGGCATCCACATTTGGGTTTTCCATGGTTTCCCAAAATCACTCCAGACGAATGCTGAGATGCTTCCTTCAAAAAGGCCATGGCCGAATTCCTTTCCGTTCATTGCCCCTAGCCCTTTCCCGCCTCTAATTACCACGACGTTGACGAGGCATAAAGCCATAAAAAAACTGGGATGCATTTGAGTAAACAGGAATGGTGGCATCGACTTTTTTTTCAGACCTGGGGTTGAAGTAAAAGGATGCTAATCACTTAATCACCTTATTCTGTACATCCTGTAACAGACATTGTTTGCCGATGGCTTATCAGCCTCGAGAATATTGCCCAATTTTAAATTTAAAAAAAAATTTGACCATGGAGATTTTGGAACACGTACTTTCTCGCAGAATGTTTGTTGTACAAAACTTTAGGATTCTCATCTCTGAATGCTTTAAATACACTTATTTTTTTATCTGCTCTAAAAATTTCCGACTAGAAGTTTTAATTACGTTCCTAGTTGCAGTAATAATTATAATAATAACAATGATAATTTAATTTAATGGCAATGCAGCACATGCTCCTGTGGCAATTCCCTTAATCAACTAATTACCCTTTTTATTTAATTTTTTATTATCTTATGTAATATGAATGTTAAATTCCTCGCCCATCTACTTTCGCGATTTACTAATTTTAATTTAGAATTCCATTAACGTATTTGGTCAATTATTCATCACTTCACTTGATAATTTGTTGCAATTCCTGATACCCTTACCCACAAACGAAAGTTTTGCCATTCCCTTGTGCATGAAATCTAGTAGCAGCTTGTGATAATGGCCATCTTTTCCCTTCCTTGTACTATTCCTAGTTGTTCGACCAATATCCCTCCAAGCCCCATCACCAACAATGCCCTCACATTCCCGATACTCTCTTCACCCTACTCCGGTCCTCCAATAATTCCCAGTCCAGCTCCTTTACCATATCAGTTACTGACTGGGTCCTGCGATAATTTCCACATGCAACTCTAGCTGCTCTTCTTTGCACGCCCTCCGAATCCTGTATTTGAAACCAAAAATGTGGGTCCCAAACTCACCTCGATATTCAAACAATGGTCTTACCAAACCTTTGTACCCCAATTCCCTAACATCTCTGGTACATCCTCTTATCCTTCAGTAAATAAAGGATTTGTTAACCTTTTCCTAAGATCTACACAATGTGCTCTGCACAGTTGAGTTTGTTATCAAACGTTATGCCCCTTTCATCAACAAAGCTTTTCATAAGCCCATAAACACTTCAAGCCTTCAACAAGCAATTCTGATCCCGCCCTATAATCATAATCAATCTTTAGTTTTTTTATCTTTATTCCTAATTAGCGACTCTTCTTGGCATTTATCTTCATTCCATGCTGACCTACCCATTTAGATATTCAGTCCAGGTCACCCTACAGCTGTTTACAGTCTTCACCTGATTTTATCCTATTGTAAACCATTATGTCATCTGAAAAATACCTAGATTCTGATCGTAACCCATCAGCACAATCATTCACTAGAATACTGAACAGCAACCGTTCCAAAACTCTATCCTGCGGCACTCCAATATTTACTTCCATCTCTTTTGATAATGTATTTTCTACCCTAACACTTTTCTTGTTTGCTGGCTTTTAAGAATTCCTCTACCCATGAAGCAACTTTTTCATCCAATCAAATAGTTTCAGATTATTTAAAATCATTAAATGGCCACTCTGTCAAATGCATTAGAACGATCTTGTGCTACATTATCAACTTGGCTTCGCTTGTCCAACTCATCTGAAATATCTTGTATATAGCCGATCATATGAGATTCACATGAATATCCTTGTCTAAAGCCATGTTGTCTATCTGCTAACCAGTTTCTTTCCTCACAGGCATTTCTGATATAGTTGCATATCAATCCCTCCATCATTTTTCCAATCACTGATGTAAAACTGATTGGCCTGTAGTTTTCAATCCTATTTGTCTCCCCCCCCCCCCCCGTCCTTTTATGAACCGGCATTACTATAGCTCTTATCTGGTCGTGTGGTGAGTGGGATGACTCCAGACTCCTTTTATACAAAATTTCGAAGTAAGGTACAATATCCTATCTTTAATACATCTGTTATAATATTATCTACACCATCTCCTATGCGTGTTTTGAGCTTTTTGAGTTCCTTCATAATTTCCTGAGAATCTATTTCAAATTTAGTATTTTCCTCATTTACACTCTCCTATGATTTATTCCCTCCCGTTACAAAATGATAGTCCCTATTTGTCTCATTAAACCAGTCACTCAATATCTCTGCCATTTTCCTCAATGACTTTAACTCCATTCTCATCTACAATTGTCTGAATATCTTATCTTCCCATCAGTTTTCTAACATAATCATGGAAATTTCTAGATGAATCATTCAGTGGTCCTCCTCTACCAGCAATATTCTTCATAAACCCGTCCTTTGCTTCTCTCTTCGCTCTTATTAATTGTTCGTTTAGTTGTTTTAAGTATTCCCTACTGCCTTCCTGTCTCTTAACTCTGTTGTGTTCCTGTCTCACTAATTTCTTTAACCTTGTCGTCACCTCCATATTGTAATATGTAGGTGCTGTACTACTCTTTATTGTGTGCATTGGAATAAACATTTCTTCCCCATTTTTTATCATCTCCTTAAGCTTTTTACCACTTATCCTCCACTGTACTTGTGCCATTCTTCCATTTTCTAAACCTTTCCCTAAAATATCTCTTCAATTCTAAAGTCTGTTCCATTTTATAATTATACATTTTTCCCCCTTCTATTATGGCCACTGGTTTTCTGAATCCCCTAATATCCATCAGTACTCCATTGTGCACACATACTCATTCAGTTACTTGACACCCACAGAAGATTTTCATCAGGCTATATTAGGAATATATCCAACATTTTTTGTCCCCTCCTGTTCTACTCAACCACATGTATAAGACTTCCTTCCCTTACTAAGGAATTTGCAAATCTCTGTGCCCTTGTGTTATTAATCATGTTTCCACTCTCTTTTTTAATCACCCGAAAAATATATCCCTAGTAACTCATGGCAATGATCTACAAACACTACAGAACTGTAGTAATCTTTGATAACCAATATGAATACCCCTCCACCAATTGATCCTCTATCTCTTCGGCACCCTGTAACCAAGAAGGAAAACCTCCTTGTCTAATACTCCTTCTTTTAACCAAAACTCTTCTCCTGTAATCACTTACGGTTCATGTATCTGTATTAAGTTTCCAAAGTTTAATACTTTTTTCATTGTACTTCTTCAGTTCACCAATAACACTCTTATTTTTGTCTTTGTGGTGTCTTATGCATTAACCATTGTCTTTCCAGTTGTACCTTCGTCCGTTATTATTTCAATAACTTTATCTATTTCTTTACCATTTAAGTTTTTTCCAATCGTACATTTACAACAAGTAACAGTTTGATCATTTATTTTTATCCCCTTACCAGCAGCCCCTAACCTAAAAAAAGGCACAATCCTGACCCCATCATGACTGGAAGAGAGCTCCTTTACAGCTTTAGCAAACAACTCAGAAAGTAATCCGTTCTCTCTTGTATTTAGGTGTAGGTCGTTCCTAGTGGCGTGTTCACAGGCACAACCCCCTCTTCCAAGTAACATCTCTGTTTCCACATAGAACCTGCACGAATTCCACTCTGGTATGCTGTCTCGCCTTCTCTACCTTCCTCAGGTCACTCGCTAGACTGTAACTACATATTTATGGTGCGAATATAAAAGGTACCGGAAGATGATTTCATGAAATGTGAACCTACCTGAGTCCTGAAACGCCATTCTTTAACAAACTAATGTTTAAAAATTTAAGCAATGGAATGATTTGTCCACTGAGAGTTTAAAAGAGTCAATTGAAAGTTAATACACACGTATAACAAGTAGATAGAATTAATGATGACGACTATTTAGTTAGTTTGGATAAGAGATGACACGCGAACTGTGCGCATCACGTTAGGTTCTGGGTGACGCCAACCCGTCGCATCACAGCGAGTCGTCATTGTCGCTATCACTTCCCCTCAACTTGTTTGACTCAATATGTCTGCCCATTAAAACAATCCTCGTTGGTAATTTTACATAATAATCTTACAGGATCATTATTTAGTACCACTTTAAAGAGCCGAAACTGAAAGTCATCCACCCATTGATATTGTATAGAAAAGACTCCACTTTATTATAGTAGTAATTACCTTTCTCATTTTTATTGTCACGAGCGACACAAGAAATTATAAAAAGGTAGAAATAAAAAACCGGCTGGAAGCTACCTCGAGTAATTAATAGCCGACTCTAATATCTGGACGAGTTGCGGAGTCATCCGGCTCAGAGAGAGCGCGCTTCGTCAATACGTCGACCCACAAAAACCGACACCCAACAGCCCTGCGCCATCCGATCACACTCGTCTGCCGTTACTTGCTTACTTCAGAAATCTACGGTTTGGTGTAAAACTTGACGATAGATGAAATAGCATCTATTTCCTTAACGGACAATGCAGAGAGTTTTTCGTATGACGGTGTTTATCAAGACATTGAATGTTTGGTCGTCAACTGAAACGATCTTCATGATTGATCTAAATGCCGGTATGCAATCCGTCTACACTGATGCATCTGGAATTCACAGTGACGAACCTACCACAGCAGATGTCACACCGAACTGTGACCCTACGATTCGTACAGCAGCGAGCTTAACAACGTCACGGCATCGACAACAACCACAAGATCATTAAGGCAAAGCGGAAGTGCGGGCAATGCGTTTTTGTGTTGACAAGGGACATCTTTGACGCTCGGAACTGCACGAAAACATGCTTAGAATAACAAGGGACCATAAACAAAACAGTGGTGTGTGCCATTTCCATGCAAAACGTTCCATTCTGCATTTTAATAGAGAGAAATCAATTAACAAGATATCAACACCATATGAAGTGAATTATACGTAATTCAATGACGTCAGTGTATCATTACATTTTCAATCAACAGTGCCAAAATCTCTCTATTTAAAGTACTGAATACAGCGCAAAGCAGGCATATACAGCAGTACCGCGCACCTGATAGTGCTTATATCAGTCCTTAAGCTGCAGATGCGGAACTTCGATGAAGTGGTTAAAACAAACTGGATGAGAACAATGTGCACACCTCACTATAGCCACGTTATCACATTCCAAATCACTTTCGCATTCACGCAGTCCAATATCAAAAGCCACACTAATTACATTTTAAAATGATGATGTTGGTATGTCATAACCTGGCTTTCGCCAAGCATATTGCAACATAGGCTTATACATAGGTGCAGCAAATTGATTGTAAATCACAGAGTGAAGTATCATGATGAAATAACGATGATGTATCTTCACTTGTGGTTTGGCACATTGTAGTCTCACAAAATCAGTAATCCTTCTAATATAGAGCTTATATTGCCGAAAGAAGTAAACCTCAAGAGGCTGGCATTATTTTGTTGTTTTCAGTGGCAATACCTTCAGCATAACATCTTTGTTTGGAAAAGTTGCATCTAGAAGGGTACGATCTGTATGACCGACCAGGAATCACACAACAATAGGCTCTTTTTATGGCTCTTTAATGGCGCTAACAGACAAGTGCGGAGCTCTGCACGGAAATGACACACGCCACTGTTTTGTTTATGATCGCTTGTTATTCTAAACATGTTTTCGTGCTGTTCCGAGCTTTGGAGGTCAAAAGTGTCCCTTATGAGCCTCATTTGGAACAATTTACTGTTTCAAGTTTGTGATGCCAATACGAAACAGAAATCAGGAATCAGGATCCATGTACTGAAAGAAAGTCGTAAATCAGCCGTAGTTATTGCTGTGTTGCAAGAAGAAATCATGTAGGAAAATAAAATTTAATTTTAACAGTAGATTCACAAAGAAAAACTCTTTTGGTGAAATTCGAATGCAAATTGGTGGGTCCATCGTTACATTTAAAAAATGTGAAAATCAGTGTTGCAGTGGATATAATGTCAATTATAACATTTCTGGTTTCATACTATTCCAATATTTTTTGCACTGTCAACGGAAAGAACTTGCCCTGAATAGCCGACGTAAGCTACAATAAGTGAACAATTAACAAAGGAAAAAAGAAACGGATTTAGGTAATACAAATTACTAGGAAAGGAAAAATGACTCATCACTCACCAAAGTTGAAGGCAGCGATGGAAGAAGAACATATATCACGAACACACAAATATACACAATACTTCGGTCTTAAAACTTCTTCATGTTAAAGAGAGTCATGTAACAAACTTCGGCGTGGCACACCTCCCGATCCAAATGATTCGTTCTCTTTAACATGAAGGAAGTTTAAGACCGAAATATTGTGTATATTTGTGTGTTCGTTATATATGTTCTTCTCACGTCACTGCCTTCAACTTCGGTGAATGATGAGTCATTTTCCCTTTCCTTGTAATTTACAATAAGTGAACAATGACAGATAGTATAGTTACTTTGGAAGCGGGAATCAGTCTATACTGTAAAAACGGGTATCCCTCTTTTTTCATTTTTTTTCAAAAAAAAAAAAAAAAAAAAAAAGGAATGCTTCATTGTGAAGTTGGGTATTCTTTTTGTCTCCAAGAAATGACAGTCTCCACCTTAAATGCCAATCCATCACGCAGTGGAGGGGACCCTTTGCTAAACTCACTAAGGCTTTTAGCAGCTTTATTTTGATGCCTGGTAACAGTAGCTGCAAAAGCAACAGAACTTTCGTCGATACAGATTCCATTCCAGCCACTCAAGTGTTGTATCTGATCACATGCACATTTTTGCTTAGGTAAGTAGCACTTAAGTCGATATTTGCCAATCCTGTAATCTATATTCGTACCTTTCCTCGTATAAATAATCGCATAGCTCTAAAATACTTCAATTATTTCTCCGAAAGAATCAATTGAGTGCAAAAAAATTTGACCTTGTTATATTTCTAATGAATGGTTTTCGATATTTATCTCCAGATACCATCAACATCAATGACCGCAAGCAGGTTTCATGCAGATATCACTGCCCACAGATAACAGTGCTAACAAAACATTACTCGCAGATGGCACACCATGTGAATATATCCAACACAGAAATCTTCATAAGACATACCAAAGGGCTTACGTTTCAGTGTATGTTACGGTTAAGCTTGGCTCTCGTCAGGTGAGCAGTTTTATTTCTGTGGGTACTAAACCATCGAGTCACACAGATGATGGAGGTTTTGATAAAAACCTGCATGTAAGTAGAACGAACCCAGTAGCACGCAGATGACTTCTGACTGAACAACTATGTTGCATAATGGCAAGATAACATTACTCGTATTTCTATTCTGACCTCGGTGTGGAATTATGATCATTGCACATTTTACAAATTTCTTCAGGCTACTTAATATATCGCCATAACATCGTTACTGAGCGATACAGTGTCCCAAACGACAAAACGGGAAGATTAATTAAAAATTCCACCTAGGAAGAGAATTTTGCCGTTTTACAGAATGGCACCGTGTTAAGCGTCACCAATCGCAACCAGCAGTTAACATAACGGGGTTGGCAGTGCACTGTATTGAATTTTTTATTACTAACGAAATGAGGATTTCTTGTGGAACTTTAGTTAAATAGGTAGCTCTATTAATTATGTACTGCACGAAAAGTGTGAATCATAACAGCTTCCAGAACCCGAATAACCGGTATAGCTACCAGAAGGATTGATAAGTTAGTAGAGAAGTAACAAAAGAACTGCAGAACGACAGGTGTTCCACCAAAAAAAAAAAAAGGAATAGGTTTTTTTAGTCCATTACAATACTCCTCAAAATACAGAGTGGCATTATGATAATAACAAATGCTGAAATCAACTCTGGATCAACTGTGAGATGACCGAAGAGCTTAGCTGTTATGTTCTGTGGAGGAAAACAGTTCAGCTTTAAATTTCAGTGGTATGTGCCATTATTATTATCAGAGTGTTATGACAAAGAAATAAATCAAAAAGATATCTTTCGATTTTGAAACAAGAAACGTGACTCAGCCAAAGATGTTAGCATACGTATACGTATTTGCCACGAATAAACCGTCAAACGATGACCAAGATGACGTAAGTTACATTGTGACTTGGATGATGGCCCAAGAGGGGAAGGACCTTCCTTCCTCTATGATGACAGTAATTGGCGACAACAGGCGAGTTACTTCTGGTGTTACTCCCTTACATTTAAATAAAGTACAGCGTGCTGATCTCAGAACTGTTCTTATCGAACAGCAGAATTTTTTCATATCGCCTGAGGTTGTTCTCCACTGGTCAGTAGCAACACTTGGTTATACTGTCGCTTTGAAGAGCAGGTTGGGGAGAGAGGTAACATCCCACCCGCGCAACGCCTGCCTCAGTCGACGCCCAGCGTTCAAACAGAGTGGTTGTTTACAACTGACAGGTATGCTCCAATTTCTCTTTCTGACACAATCATTCCCAACAGACAAGACTAACCAACAGATATTCCTTACATGCAGTAATTTTCCATTAAGGTAATATAATAATCCTCTCTTAGTGTAACAGGTTAGAGGAAACATTCGCTGAATTACAAATCATATTTAATCAGACAAAATAAATCAAATGACGCAGACGGAAGTCACATTTAGGATAACCTAGTTGTTACCCGCGTCTTCTCTAGAATTTTATTGCCAGATTTGAAATTAGAAGCTATAAGTTGCGTGAAAGTGTCCCCGAAACCACAGAATCGGAATAATATGACGGGGAAGCCATCGCCACGCCATTCTACCATTGAACCTATCTCATGAAGAGTACCAACTTGCAACGTGTTTTAAAACACTAACAAACTAAAGGCAGGCGTTAACAGTGGGATACTACCTACCGCAGTTCCTCCGACAGATTTGTGTTTGTGGTTTAAAATTATATCACTTTTTGGGGACATCTTGTGTCATTTCCGGGTTGTACGCAACTATTTCCATTGCTAAGATATATACTCTATAAAGGTCGGAAAACCGAGAGCTAGGTACAGTACATTTAACCGCTTGCGGCAAAAACACGTCTTTTACTAAGATTATCCCAGCTACTTTCAGTGTATATCCCAGGATCTTATTGGTAGTAATTACAAACTGACTGCGAGAGAAACAAAGCCTGAGCGACCGATATAATATTACAAATACTTACACACGTTATCCGCCTGTCGGCCACAGTTCAATTAGTTTTAAATATTTCATGTCAAAAATATGTTATTTATCCCAAAAAAGTACCTTATATCCTTCATAATATCCTTGCCAAATTTCATCAAGATCGGTTTAGCCAATTAGTTGTGAAAACGTAAATAAGAGATAGTTATGTTCGCATTTACAATATTAATGTAAATAGTATTCAAGTCCCAAAAACGTGGTTTCGAATTCCCATTTTCCGCTGTTTCTAGAATCTACAGTATATCAGATGAATGTTTCATTAGGTGTCTTATACAATCCTTTGATAATTATTCTTATGTTGATTATTGGTATGGATTAAGAACACAATAAGTTGAAAACTGATTGTTTCCTTTTCGTCCTTATTCGTTAATTTTTTTCTTATACCGACCCACCTAATTGGAGGGACAAGAAACCGTGTTTGGTGAAATTTGTTTGATGTTCCTTTTTTAATAAATTTTCATTAGCGGTTGAGACTTTAAAGTTTTTCTGGTGACATTAATGAACCAGAAACATTTCCTCTAAGGAATAACTTAAAAAGTTTGCTCGTATACGTCTGTGTTTCTCGAGGAGCTTGCCTCTCGCGGCCAGCTACAACTCGTGGCTACAAATCGCAGCAGAGACGTTAATGCGGTCGCACCGCCCTCCTATACAAACAATAGTCCAGCCCAGGGCTGCATTTAGATGAGCCGTGCTTCGCGATAAAGGGCCCATTGGAATACTTGCATACATTAGCACATGTAATTTATTTAATCTCGGAGTCCACATCGGCGCCCCCTACACAGATAAATAATCTCTCCACATTTCCTCTGCTGATTGGAACGCATTAATTATGTTTTTCAATTTCGGAGCTGTTTGTTTTAGTGCGCGTGGTCGGTAAATCATGGCGCGTTGAGTCCTTTTCCATCTGCGCCCTGCCCGGCTCTCGGCTAATTCTCAATTAGAGACCCACCCCGCCCTGCCGCCAATTAACATGTGTCCCACCCCTTAAATCTACTTAGCTTTTGGCCCTTGTGACATATCTTGTCATAAAAACGGTGAGTGTCACTCGAAAGAGTTCTGAGAGATTAAACACCGTGCCACTGAAGCCTGCCAAATGAAGCTGTCTGCACTCATAACGTTCGACATCATAAGATGGTTTCCCCAAACCACTCCTACCGATTGCGTAATGGAATTCCTTCCCGTTCCTTGTCCCTAGTACTTTCCCGCCTCTAACGACCTTGAGGTCGACAAGGCATAATCTAAAAAAACAATTACATGGAAATAAAACAAGAAAGAACTTTTGAAAAGTCCCGTTCGTTTTAACAGAAACTTAAATTGCCTGAATTTAAATACTTTTATTACGGTTTATCACTTTCCAAATAATTGGTTAATATATATTTTTGGTGGCTACTTTCCGATATTAACCTGATAGTACTCTTTTTTCTGGAATTTTAAAATGTTAAAAATTTTAATCAGCTAATCGGATTATGAGTGTACTTACGAACGATCTTAAATAAAATAATGAGCATTGAATTCATGGCGCATACGTACAGGCTCGTAGAGACAGAATAGAGCATATGAAACATATGATGTAGTCTGTCAGGCTGCAACACAACTCTGATAACTAATACCCCCTCTAGCCTTAGTACGGAAATAATAGCTGCACCAGCATACAATTAGACCTGACTTTTTTTTTTAAAAAAAATTCGGTCTTTGCAGCCATTTAAATACGAGCTGGTAGCTTCAGCACCTATGAACAATGTCGCATTCAGAATCATAGTGACGATTCCTGTCAATGGCCGCCAAGTCGTTGTTTTAAACAAGAAAATGTATTATCTCTGAAAATATTCTACCAAGAATAAACGTATGGCGAACATAGTAGTAAACAAAGTGAACTACTAGTCTAACAGGAGAATTGATTTTTTCATCTTAGTGCATTACATCTCATTGATGCGAAGGTCACATAAGAAGTGGAAAGGGCGGCGGGAAAGAATTCGTCACATTCTGAAGGAACCATTTTGCTGAACTATCCTACTGAACCACTGAAAACCGAAAGATGGATGGCTGGACGGGAATTTGAAATCTCCTTTCCCCGAATTCAACGCCCAAGCGGTACCCTTCACCCACCACGTTCGCTGATCTATTAGGAGCATATTCCACAAAAAATGGGTATGTAATGCGATATATATGTAATGAACAAGCAAATAACTGCCATATTCAAAATTGTTCGAAGAATACAACGTTATTTTGCAACAGTCTCCTTTTCTTCTGATTGTTTCTTCAGCAAGTAGTTGTTACAAATGTAACAAAGGCTTGTAGCGCCCCTATGTTTTGCTTGAGAAGATATAATAAATATTTGAGTGATTTATTCAACTCAGCGTGAAATTAAAAGCGGAAATCTGTTTTTTTTTTAACTTTGTTGTCGTTAGGGGAACTTTATACATAAACAAAATAAAGTTGTAGACTTTCAGACACCATTTATGATATTGGGCCTTTTTTTTGTATAGTTGACGTAGATTTTAGATAGATAGATAGATAGATATGTTCACTTTGATCCCATGTGAGAATAATCTCGGGGATGTGGAACAGTACATACACTTATTAGTAATGTCAATATTACTATATAATTGATAATATTATTATATATTGACAACAAGTTAGCAACAACCCATTAGTATAACCAATATCTCCTGTAATCTACAAATACAATCCCGAGTTAATTAATACTTATTATGTGGAACAGTGTATACACTTGTTACTAGCATCTAATAACCAGTTATTTTCTTACCAACCAGTTACCATGTAAGGTTTCACTGTAATTTGTGACTACATATTATATTATGTTAGTTGCTATTTATGTGGAACAGTACACACACCTATTAGCAATATCAATTATATTACCAGCAACTCATAAGCAGTCAATTACTTAAAACCCTCTTAATATGATAATTTTTCACAGCAGTTTTTGAGTGCATGCTATCCCATGTTAGTTACTATATATGAGTGAAATTTTGTAAACAGTGTAATTAGTTCATTTGTCAAGTTTCAACAGAAAGAAAAACCATATATCATTTTAGTAATTGTGGATAATTTTGTCACCTTCCCCTTCCATACACCATATATACTATTTTATCAGTCATTCTTAGTTACCAAATTCCAAGAAGAAAATTCTTTTACAGAGTAAAATGGGTTCTGAAGCAGAAACTCTTTCAGTTTGGACTTAAAGTAGTTGGGTTTTTGTAGATAACATTTAATTTCTGTTGGTAATACATTGAATAAGGAAGCTCCAGTAAATGTTAGCCCTTTCTGAACAATTGTCAGTGATTTGTAATCCTTGTGAATATTATATTTATTCCTAGTATTATGGCTATGTATGTCAGCATTAAGATTGAAGTGTTCAGGATTTTCTACTACAAATGTAGTATGGAGTATACATACTGTGCTGGCATTGTTAGTACACCCAGGTTTTTAAATAGATTTCTGCACGACGGCTGTGGGGCTTGCTCCACAAATAGTTCTTATAGCACGTTTTTGCAATTTAAATACTCTCTGTGCTTGTGACGAGTTTCCCCAGAATGAGATGCCATAAGTGAGCAGGGAATGAAAATATGCAAAATATACTAACTTTCTGGTTTCTATATTAGCTACTCTAGATATTACCCTAAGTGAAAATGTTGCAGAATTCAGTTTTTTAAGAAGTTGTTGAATATGCTGTTTCCAGTTCAATTTGTTATCTATACATACACCCAGGAATTTTGTGAAATTACTTTCATTGATTGATTTTCCTTCTGATATCACATTATAGCTGTCCTTTGTTTTATTTTTTGTAACAAACTGAAGTAACTGTGTCTTTTCTACATTAAGTATTAGTTTGTTGGCACTAAACCACCTGTTAATTTTCTTTATAGTATCATTTGCTGTGTTTTCGAGGTTTTGTGCTGATGGGTCTTTCAACGATATGCTGGTATCATCTGCAAAGAGCACCATGTGTTCATTATCACCTAGTATATGTGGGAGATCATTTATATAGATTAAGAACAGCAGAGGGCCAAGAATTGAGCCCTGAGGCACGCCACATTTAACTATACCCCATTCTGAGTTTATAACATTTCCTGTATTAGCATCTTTCAGTGATACACATTGCTTTCTATTTTCCAGGTAAGATTTAAACCAAAGTCCTGGCTTACCTCTAACTCCATAGTGGTCTAATTTACCAAGTAGAATCTCATGATCAACATAGTCAAAAGCCTTAGCAAGATCACAGAATATACCTAGGGAATTTAATTTTTTATGCATTGATTCCAGTATGTTGTTTACAAAAGCAAAAATTGCTGAATCTGTTGAAACGCCTTGTCTAAAACCAAACTGTACTTTACTGAGTAGGTCATTTTTTTGTAAATGTGCATACACCCTTCTGTACATTGCTTTTTCAAAGATTTTTGAAAATGCTGGTAGAAGTGAAATGGGTCTGTAATTCTCAATTTTTGAGGTATCACCCTTTTTATAAAGCGGTTTGATTATTGACTTCTTGAGTGAGTCAGGGAAGATACCTTCTTCAAAAGAACTATTACAAATATGACTAATAACTCTACTAATGCTGGTGTTACATTGTTTCACTACATGGGTTGAAACCTCATCATAACCAAATGACTTTTTATTTTTGAGGGATTTAATAATTTTTTCAATTTCATTTTGACTGGTGGGAAATATAGACATAGGTGCTGTTTTTGGTGACAAGGATTTAAGTATTGCTGTAGCATCCATATTCCCAATATATTTTCCTTTTATTTTTTCAGCAACTGTTAAGAAGTAGTTATTGAAAGCACTTCCTACATAAGAGGGGTCAGTTACAAGCTTATCATTAATGCTTATAGATATAGGTTTATGTTCAAGGGATGATACAGTTGTTTCTCTTTTAATAATGTTCCAAACACTTTTTATCTTATTATCTGAACTACTAATCTCATCGTTTATGGCCAAACGTTTAGCTTCTTTTATTACTTTGGTTAAAATTCTACAGTAAGTTTTGTAATGTTGTCTGAGAAGCATATTATCAGTATTCCTAACTTTTACATACAATTCCCTTTTATGTCTGCAAGATGTTTTAATACCAACTGTAACCCAATTTTTGTTTACTCGTTTTTGACCAATTGGAGCTAGTTTTGAAGGGAGACACCTTTTGTAAATTTCTGAAAACCTTTGGTGAAAGTAATTGAATTTATTGTTTACCCCTTTTAATTTATAAACAGTGCTCCAGTCCTCATTGAGAAGTTCATCATTTAATATTTTTATTGAATTGTTCTTTAATGGCCTAACTCTGACAAATCCTTTCTTTTTGTTACATTCATTTCCCACAACATACGGAAAGAAGTTTTTAAAATTGTAAGTATGGCGGGCAATGCAAAATAATGGGAATTTTAGTGGTAAGAACATAGCAGGATCTCAAAAAATAAATGATCCAATAATTTTCGAAATGAAAACATTCTAGAAACGATGGACTGAAACACGGATTCATAAAAAGAAAATCAGAAAGAAGGAAGACGATGGTGTATAATATTTTTGCTTCTCTGAAAAGTTTAATTCGTTATCTTTCAGTACTGTTGAAGTGACTATACCTATAAGAAGACGACCAGGGGTAAAGTAAAAGATATAACTGTGAATCCAGATTCGTGCTGTGTAAGCTATAAGAACATTAGCAACGTGGCTTGCAACCTCACATAATTTAGTACGGATAGCAACTTGACTTAGTCACTAAGACAAGAACATCTGGAGAACCAAAACTGAACTTTTTTCACTGCACTTTGGAAGTTATAGACATAAGAACAATTTACGAAATGGAGTAATATGTTTCCATATGAAACCAATACCGCAATGAGATATAAAATACATTAAATCGTTGGAAAAATATGAAGAATAAAATAAAACGTAGCAAACAATAATGCAAACCATTATCACGTGTGCATTGAAATACTAAGTGACCTGCAACCCCTTTCCCTTAACCAAAATAGAAGCTAGAAGCAGTTCAGTAACTGCGATATCATTACAGTGGTCTGCCGGATGTTGGATTCGTAACAGGTGATTGTTTTGCAGCCCCGTAGGTCTGCGAGGCTGACGTGCGCTTAAAAGGCTGCTTGAGATTTGCTAATTGTTTTGAGTTAGCTGGTTAAATTAAATACTGCTGTTACCTGGATGTTATTATTTTTCTCTTTCGGTACTTACTTTGAAACTATAGATGAACTATACAAAATAAAACAGGTATTTCAACGGATAAGTGATCATCATCATTATCGTTTGGGACCATCTCCAGTTTCTCTGGTGTGGTTTACGAGCTTTCCTGTGTTTCTGCCTTAGTGGTTATAGACGATCGTCTTCATCCGATCCTATTAAGAAAAGATTCTCTGTCCGTAATAGATTTCCAGTTCCAGCCTCTTCTCTCTCTGTCCTCCTTCAGTTGGTCTTTCCATCTCCTTCTTGGTCTTCCCACTGACCTTTGCCCGTTATCCTTTTTTCCAAATAAATTTTCTGTAGTCATGTATTATCCATTCACTTAACATGCCCAAAGTTTAGGTGACTCAAGTTTCTCTTCCATGGTTTCTCTTAACTCTAGCTTTGATCTAATCTCATCATTCTTTACATGATCAAGTCTCGTTTTCAGCAGGGCCGTTCTAAGAAACATCGCTTCACAGGCATGAATCTTACTAAGGTCCTTTGATGTTAGTGTTACTTAAATGATGTAAACTGAAACTATCTGAGAAGAACCAAGAATTGTTATGATGTCACTCGAAACCAGTACCTTGAATATTAGATAAGTTCGATGTAAATAGTTAATTGGCATAATCAGTACTCTAGTTTGTTCATTAGTTGATGTTGAGAGCCTCGGTGATTTGCTCCAGACAATTGTGTCTCGTCGATACAGATTCTGTCTGGCACGATTCAGGGAAGAGTTGAAAATAGATTAACAGTGAGACCTCTTGCACTGAAAGTAATTGAGTAAATTAAATCATTTTACCGTTGTGGATGTAAAATTAGTTCTATTTATTTTAATTGAGTTTCCACATTAACTAGTTGAGGTCAGATTCAGTAGGATTTACGATCTGTAGGCCTCTGGGCTATTCTTGTGGTGCGGGCCCTTTAAAATCTGTAGGCCCCCAGGGTACAAATGTGGTACGGGCCCTTATATATATAAAGCAATATCTATTAAAATGGATTACTTACTATTAAATTAATAATCCTTTTAGTTCAAAATACTGGATAATGTAGTGATAGTAAAAGTATACGAGAATAATTTACTGAAGAATCGAGAGTTTGAAACTTTGTTTCTGTATCGTTTCCTTGGTTGAAGTGAACGAGGTTAACAAGTGATGCTCGGAGGTTCAATTTTCCGACTGTCAGTCGATAGATAAGGTGCTGCCTATTGTAGTTGTGTTGTTGCAAAAACTCGCGGAATTACAAACCCAAAAGTTTTTATAACAATATGAAAGAGTAGGCCTACATATTAAGATAAAAAAAACGATAAATGATGATTCAGATAACCTAAGAAAGATTAAAAACACAATATTTATTATTCACACACGGAAGTCAACAGGAAGAAGCGACTAAGGGCGCTCCACTAATCAGAGCCTTCCCACGCCACACAAAGCGATAGAGATTTCTGAATGCTGAAATAGTGTTTTAAAAGAAATAAAAAGTGAATTAAAACAACAAATTAAACAAAAACGAATTAATTTTTTTATAAATAGAAACTTGGATCTCCCACCACTACTCGCTGCTTACATCGAATACAAATCGAATTTATCACACCTAACCTTCTGGACATGAACGCCAGCGAATTTTAGTTCGTATTGCTGGTGTACTACAGTATCTTAAATCTACAATCATACGCCCCGATCACAGTGTACTGCAACCTTATGTATGGTCCTCATCATTGAGTTGTTACTTTTCGGTATAGGTGCACTGAAATGTTATTTTACAGTACGCCCGTAATTCAAAGGATTAACTGTGCATGCGCGAGCCTTGTTAATTTCGGTTTTTGCGAGCATTTCAGGACTTTCGATGCTGAATCCACTTCGGAAACAGGTTAATTTCTTTGCATAGGTAATTTTTTTTTTTTTATGTGGTGCCTAGATAGCCTATGCCTGAATGCGGCCCTGCTGAGTGTGTGGCTTGCCGGGCGTCTCGTGGGAGGCGGCCGCCACACACGGCGAGTTTTTGCGCTCGCGCGACGGCGCGCCTTGCGCGTGCAGCGAGCTGGGCGTGACTCCATTCAGCCCTTTGTGAGTGTGTTAACGCGTGCAGCCTCGCCGTGATCTCTCACTCAGCGCCGCAACACCTGCGTCCGCTGACAACCCGCGCTAACACCGCATCATAAAACTTTCTTGCATCTCATCCCACCGAATTTTACGCGTGCTGGGCTGGCGGTTGAAAGTCTCCACCTCCAGGGTTGGTGGTCGGGGAATGTAATCCTGTGGCTGAGTGAGTTAACACATTGAACGCTACCGGCAATATGAAGAGTCCATTGCCTGAGTCAGTGGTGTGCAGCGGTTAAGTTAAACCTAGCCCCACAAAATACGACCTACATGCTCCTAAAAGGAACTCTCAAACGAAATCCGGTAATTAGGATCCAGGGAAAAACAATAAAAAGAAAAGCAGTAGTCCGCTACCTTGGTGTAAATCTGGAGGAACAACTGAAATTTGCGTCTCATATAGAGGAAGTATGTGGAAGAGCAGCACTGGTAATGCATAAATTGATAAGCATTGGCTAGCGACGGTTTAATCTGCCTCCGCTCGCCATAAGAAGATATCACGGTGCAATACTGACATCCATTACTGGATACGCTACAAGCACTTGGGCCAAGCACCTAAGAAATGTCAAACCAAAGGAGCTGCTTCGGCGTACGCAGCGAGGAATTCTGCTCAGGCTAAGTGGGGCTTACAGAACAACGGCCACAGATGCTCTAACGGTTATACTCGGTATCTGGCCCCTGGACCTGGAAGTAAGGAAGCGAGGAGCGTTATACTGGATTAAAAAAGGTAGGTATGACCAAGCTACTGAAATAATTGGAAGGCATGTTGAAACCAAAAAAGATGTTTGGGATGCACTGATGGATGAATGGCAGCAAACGTGGACTAACAGCAACACGGGCAGAAGGACCTTCGACATGCTTCCTTGCGTGAAAGAGAGAATGAACATGACTCACCTACAACCATCTCTAGGTCTCAAACACTACATATACGGCCATGGTCCATACAACAGTTTCTTAGAACAGAGAGGCCTCAAAGAAACGAACAGGTGCGACTGTGGCGAAGTAAGTACTCCCGAGCACGTGGTTTGGGAGTGCAAACAAACTGAAGAATCAAGAGCATATCTTCAAATACAACTTCAGAACAGAAGAATATACGACATACTGCGTGATACCGAGCTCTGGCACTTGCTGGATGAAGCTGCTAATCTAGCGCCGCTACGCGAGAAGGCGAGATTTGTTGAATTGAAACAGGCAGAGCGTAGAGGACGCCGCGAGCAACCGGCATCAGAAGCAGAAAGAAGGACAGGAGAGAAAGAAACTCAAGAGTAAAGAACAATCCAAATGTGACCATAAGCACTGCCCATGACTAAGGCGGTGCCTGCAGCAGGAAGACGGCAAAGACTAAATTCATCACAGTGCCTCTGGAAGCCAGAGGCACCTTCTCCAGGGCTTGAGGGCGGCCTGCTCTGATTCCAGGAGAGAACTCCTGATGGGGGAGCAGGTGGCTCCAGGGACAAACCGGAGAAAAACGAGACCACTACCTGGAACGTGAAGCTGGCTGACGACACTTTGTGGTCAGCATGTCAGCAGTCGCCCCGCTGCATCAGCAGAGACAGCTGGCGGTCTTGATGTCGACGCAGGCCAGCAGTGGTAAAAGAAGAACATATACAAATAGACAGTTTATTAATTAGAAGTACGAAAATACAAAGACAATTGTTGATTTTTGTGTGAATTAGTATGTTGGTAGAGTAATTAGTAGAATAATTGGTATATTAATCAGTATATTAATTATTAGAATAATTATTAGATTAACTATTAGAATACTTAAATCCATTAAATCCTTAAGAATAATTATCCAGATATATTAAAAAAAGTAAATTGTTTTAAGTATAAAAACTGTAGAAACTAAGGTCCTACTTTAGATAACAAGGTAGAAGGCTATGTAAAATCAGGAAAAAAAAATATGAAGAGTCCTGTCAGTGACTAACTCTGAATGAAAACCAGCATAACGCGGAAGTCTCTAGACGTCCGTCGTCACGCTATTGTCCATCTTACCTGAGACGGCAGATGGTTTTAATTTTCTGCCCTTTTGTGCTGTTTATTTTACTTTTAATTGAAAAAATACAATCAGACTAATTAAATATAATAAGTAAGAGTTTAGGGAAAAAATCGGTACTTATCGTCTAAATTAAGTTTATTAAATAAAAAACGTGTGAATCATATAGAAGTACATAAATACTAATTATTTATATATATTTAAATTTTGTTTCGTCACAATAAAAATATATGTAATTATTGAGTCTTGGAAAATATAAATTGATAAAATAGGACATAAATAAAATGAAAAAATATAAAATTAATTTTGATTTCCTCGATGAAAAATTTCAAAGCATTGCTCCCGACACATAGTAGGATTTTCCGGGCAGACAGGACAATAATAGGCGGTATCTTTCCACAGTTTATTTTTCAAACATTGTCAACATTTCTTTTGCGGGGCTCACGTCTTTCCGTCAGGTATGTCGTATCGTTTTGGGATATGTATTGCCTCACGTGGTCATTGTGGAGAAAACGATTGAGAGGAAGGAATAGGACGTGGGGAACATGATCGAGAGGAAGAAGAGGGACGTGGGACAGGCGGCTTATAGGAAGGAAGAACACCACGTTTCAAAAATTATTAAAAAAACAACAGTTGTCCTATTTGAAAACGGTCTTTACTCGGTGAAAGGTAAGACTTTAATGAATGGCTAAGAGAAAGGGTGAGGTCGTAGGCCAGGTACTGGAATCACCAACGTTCTATACAATCCAATAGGGAAAGGACGTCTCAAGCCGTCCACCGTCACTGGGATGCTCCCTAGCCGACGGCCGAAGACGTCCTCAGCACTAAACATGTTAAGGCGCCGCACACTGATGGGGCTGTACCGCGCGGCCGGGTCCAGTCCTGGTCCCCGCATACCGGCCGTCCTGGTTGCGGTTTTCAGGCGGTTTTCCGCGATCAATTAGGTGAAAGCCGGGACGGTCCCCTATCTCCACATCGTAATCTGCATATCGCCCAAACAAAAATACACTTAACGCACACGTTACATGGTTACACGTTTCGCAGATAGATGGCAACTTAACTAATGCTCAGCGACAGGCCGTCCAAATCCCAGAAAAACCCGTCCCTGCAATAGCGGGATAAGTGCAGGGAACAACAAGAAGATTCATAATTATTTCGTTATTCCTAAATCTCAAATGCGATCCGTACCGCCTGGTGTACCATGGTGAGTGTTATTGTTTATACAAAAATTAATTTAATGTACAGACACCGAGCGTAGTGGGCGCACGGTTAACGCTTTGTCCTCGCATTCGGGAGGACATGGGTTCCAATCCCCCTCTAGACATCCAGATTTCGGTTTTCCATGCTTTCCCAAAATCAGTCCTGGCGAATGCCAGGTTGCTTCCTTTAAAAGGCCATGGCCGATTCCTATCCGTTCCTTGCCCACCCGTCCATTCCCGCCTCTAATGACCTCGACGAGGCGTAAAGCCATAAGCAAAAAAAAAAAAAAAAAAAAAAAAAAAAACGGACTGTATCAGTTGTATGTGTCGCTTCTGTATTACAACACGGAGCACAAGATATGTAGTTTTCCAACTTTAGGTGCAACTGCACTGATGAACACGGTAGGGACGTCTTTAAGTTTTGCAGCACCTTTAAACATTGGACAAAAATTGTGTAATGTACGCTTTTCTAAGCTTTCCTATTAAATAACACTAATGTTTATATTTACAACCGTTAACTTCGGAAATACGATAATGTTTGGTTTAATTATAATTGTCAACATAACGAACTGTCCGGCGGTAGTTTGGTCAGAATAGCTATAGATCACCCTGTGCAAACGTAGAAGCCTTTCGCTATCACTGAAGAGCGCTACTCACGTATCCATTACAGGGATCGACAGATATTAATTGATCACTGTTGAAACTAAACCAGCTGTCATGAATAGCTATAATATTCAAAATAATTCACATAAAGTTAATTTTATTTCTTTATAGCTTAACGCCTTGTCGACGAAGAGGTCATTAGAGGCGAGAAAGGAGGGCGGCCATGGAACCGACAGGAATTCGGCTATGACCTTTTAAAGGAACCATCCCGGCATTCGCCTGGAGTGATTTGGGGAAACCATGGAAAACCCAAATCTGGATGTCGTGACGGGGATTCTAACCTTTGTGGTACCTAATGTGAGGCCAGAGCATTACCATTACCACTCACTCACTACGCTCGGTATGAAGGCCAGGTGTTGATGCCAGGTAAATGACTTTATTTTGCAATGTGTTATGAACAGCAGTCTTGCAAATTAATGTCTATTAGACCTGAAGATAATGAAACAGTTCAGCTCTGGTGGGACGCATCATATCTTGGATATTGATTTTACAACCCGTAGGATGCGTATCAAGAACTACTACAAGCTATACGAACTACGTGGTGGTTTGGGAGACTTATGTTGGGTTCTTCACGTGTTGTTTCAGAAACAACTCGTAGTTGGATCACTTGGTGGCAAAGAGGATTTAACTAATATTCTAAAGCTATTATGACAGTAGCTTGCAAACTTATATGTAATTTTCTTCACTAAGTGATCATTATTTTCACTAGGCTCGTTGCAAGTCCTGTTTAATAAACTCACATTTTGAATCTTCCCATCGCCATTTACTCATAACTTTTCAAATCCGACATGTTGAATTGTCTGATTCTTGAACTTTTAACTGCTTCTTGTTAGTTCTGAAAATGGTTCCTTAATATTCTTGAAAGGAGGAAGGTGCATTTATTTGTGTAACAATTATCGATTGTGATGGAGAACATGTACAGGTGACAATATCATTTCACACCTACTTCCATATTTCACGAATTTTTTAATCAAATTCTTTCAATTGAAAAAAAAAATCCGACATATGTAGTAACTGAGCGGCAAGTCACCACGGCCAAAGTTTGGATTCGTCTCTGATCAACCACTCTCCGACTAGTTTCCGAAGATATGTGGCCCTAGGATCAGAGTGACTACGTTCTGCCCACACTTAAAGTTAGTAATGAGCGGGAATCAGCGATACAAATGAAAACATGTAGTTGAAAGAATGGAGTGACATTAATACTTCAATAAAAATAGGCACATAAACATACACTTGAAATATACTGCATAAACTAGCTCTCATAAAAGGCATCTGCTACTAATAAAATCCTGTCACTCGGGATATTCTTTCTCAGCCAGCCAGAGGGTATAACTTGCATTAGCCATTACCTAATAAAATCTGCATGCCGTATGGCGACGTGGTCCATCCTTTGAGTTAAGATGGCCGCCGCGTCGTGTCGCCAGTCGGGTCGCTCTCGCTTTTGATCGCGATACTTGTGGAAAAACGAAACTTTAAGTGTTTAGTATAAAACACATAGTGTAAGAAAGTATTGTAAGACCTGTGCGCGAAGGGACGTAAAGCTTTTCGAAACGTTGAGTTTTTATCGAGTGATAATCGATTGATTGGTACGTGGCTGACGTGCGAACAGTTCCTCGCCGCGAGCGCTGTCGTCGAGCTGAGTCGGCGCCTTCCAACCTGCCATCGGTGCTCTGCCGAGTCAACGGCTGCGCGCGGCGCACACGCCGCGCCGGACACCTGATGCCGGCGATCAGCTGCGGTGAGTCACTACAGTAAACAACTTTTCTGCTGCCGCCAACATGGGGTCACCAGAAGAAAACTCTGACAGGGTTTTAAACCAGTGTAGTGAAAAAATTGGAAACGAGTATGTGGAACTAGTCAAGCATCTAAACGATTTTTGTGGCCAGAAACTCACCGAAGTTAGAGTTAGAGAAATAAAAGATAAGCTAGCCTGTTGGGCAATAAAAATCGCCTTCTTGGAGGGCCAGTTGTCTCAGCTAGGAAAGTAAAATGAAACACTCAAAAAAGAAAATGAGCAACTCAAACAAAATAGAGGAGAAATAGTCCCCAGCTATGCTGCAATGGCGAAATCTGGAGGATCGACTGGTGTGAATTCCAAAATCACTCAGTCCACAAAAAGTGCGGTTTTCATTACTTCCAAAGGGGGGGGGGGAGAACCCGAAGCAAGTGGCTGAACAAGTTACAAAAATCATAAAACCTGGGAGGGATAAAATTAGAATCAACAGAATTCGCACAACTAACAATGCTATTATAGTGGAAACAGAATCTCCTGAGGATTCGCAAAAATTCTAAATAACAAGGAATTGGCTGATAAGATGCGATGCGAACTCCCTAGAAAACGAAGGCCACTCATGATTTTTTATGACGTACCAATAACAATTCATGTAGACAACCTTGCTGATGTTGTCTACCAGCAAAACCTTGAGGATAAAATACAGAAAGGACAATTTATGGATGGTTTTCAACCAAAATTTAAGACTGGACCTAGGGAAAGAGCAACAGTTCATCAGGTTGTGGAGGTGAGTCCTTCTGTTAGGAAACTTCTGTTACAGCAAAAGAAAGTCTTCATAGAATTTTCTGCTATAGCAGTGAAAGACTACGTTGTCGTTCCAAATTGCAATAAATGTTTGGATTAAGGACACGTCAGTAAGCATTGTAAGAAGAACAATAGTTCTTGTTCACACTGTGGAGAAGAAAACCACCAAAGGGATCAGTGCAAGAAAAGTTCTCAACCTTCAATATGCATACCGTGTAACAGACGGGGAAAAAGCTGCAACAAGAAGGGCAAAGAGTGTCCTACCTACCAATTACTCCTACAACGGGCTGTAAACAGGACTGATTATGGATAGTTTACTACAAGGAATAGATATGGGAAACGACATATACTCTCAACTGGCTAATGTAATTAGGAAAATAGTTGAGGATGTAATTGGGAAGCAGACTACAAAAACGAAAGGAAACCCCCCTTCAAGACAAAAAAGAAATGCAAAAAGGGCTGCCTGGTTCAGAGAGAAACTAAAAATGGAGAAGAATCGTAAGAAACAAGATGTTGGAACGCAGACAGACGACCACTTATTACAGATTAACGAAATCTCTTCGAGTTCCGCCAGTCATCCCCGGAATCCTTATGTCAAAAGGATTGGTCTGGGTTGGAAAACAGACAGACTAAATTGGGTTGAACATTACTCATGACCTGTAGCGAGTCCAAAATTGGTGGAACAACCGCTGAAGATTGGAAACATAGAAGACAGACGCAGTTCTATAAACCCTAAAACAATATACAGTGATTTTGAAACTAATTTAAAACTCGGTCGACTGGAGGAGGCTCCGAATCTCAATGTGGCACTGAGGCATCTAACTCGAACAGCGCATCCGGCCGGTAAATATGTAACCTTCCCTCAGCTAGAAGCGATTGATCGTATACATCTAAAATCTATCAATCTTCCTACAGAGACTTCTCAGCTTCTCTCTCTTGTGCATTAAGTCTTCGAAAGAAGGAATGAAACTTTTGATCCCGATCAAATATATAAACAGTACGTATTAACTCATGGGCGTATAGTTTTCGATTCAAAACTCCCGTGGCCACAGTGCAATATCCACACCAGACATCCATAAAACACAAAATGTCTTGTAAGCTACGAATTGCACAACTAAACGCCAGGATAAGCAAGTTGGTTTTGCAGGAGGTGAGGAAGCTGTCAGAGGAACATAAATGGGATGTCATATGCCTTCTACATCTACATCTACATATATACTCTGCAATTCACAAAATTGTTGGTGGCAGAGGGTGCTCAGCACCAAAGCTAATCTCTTTGCTGTGCATTCCAATCCCTAATGGTACGAGGGAAAAAAGAATTCATATAAGAATCAGTCCGGCACCTTATTTCTCTAATTTTATCTTTCCTGTCCTTCCGACTCAAATAGGTTGGTGGAAGAAGTATTTCACTACACTCATGAGTGAAAGTTGGAGTACGCATGTTTTCCAATAAGTTTAAACGAAACGTGTGTCGTCTATCTACCAGAGACTCCCAACCTAATCTACTAATCAGTTCTGTGACGATTTCATAAGGACTGTAGCAAGCGGTCACGAATCGAGCGGCTCTTCTCTGTACTTTCTCTATACTTTCGATCAATCCCTTACGAAACGGGTCCCAAATGGCACAACAATAATCCAAATGTGGACGCACAAGAGATTTGTACGCTATCTCCTTTGTTTGTTCATTACAATTTTTCAAGATTCTACCTATGAATCGCAGCCTAGAATTTGCTCTACCCACTAAAGAATTAATGTGTATGTCCTATTTCATGTTTCTTTGTACTGTTACTCCCAAATATTTAATAGAATCGACCATATCAATAACTGTATTGTTTAACTCGTATTTCTGAACAATCGGATTCTTTTTGTTAGTTATGCTCATTGTCTTGCACTTTTTACAGTTTAGAGTAAGTTGTCACTCAGCGCACCAAGCCAAAATAACATCCAGATCGCGCTGAATTTCTAAGCAATCGGCCAAAGTTCTTACTTTCCTATAAATAACCGCATCATCTGCAAACAATCTAAAAAGGCTTTTCAATTTGTCTCCGAGATCGTTTATAAAAATTAAGAAAAGAAGTGGTCCTATTACACTTCCTTGAGGTACACCCGATGTAACATCTAGATTAGAAGAACTTTCTCCTTCAACAACAACATACTGCGACCGACCAGTTAGAAAATCCTTTATCCATTCACAAAGCTGATCCGATATGCCGTACGCTCGAAGCTTCGCTAAAAGGCGGTTGTGTGGCACAGAGTCAAAGGCTTTCTGGAAATCTAAAAAAATTGCATCTACTTGTGAACCTGTATCGATAACTTTCATTACGTCGTGTGTAAATAGGGCCAGCTGTGTTTCACATGATCTTTTCTTCCGAAATCCATGTTGATTTGTTGTAAGCAAATTATTATAATCTAGAAAATTCATAATGTTCGAGCATATAATATGCTCCATAACTCTACTACAAACAGATGTTATAGATATGGGACGATAGTTCCCAGGATCACTTCGATCACCTTTTTTGAAAATCGGAGTTACTTGCGCGATTTTCCAGTCTGAAGGTACTTTTCGCTCTTCTAATGATTTACTGAAAATATCAGACAGAAATGGCCCGATTTCTGCAGCTTACTCTGAAAATACTCTTACTGGAATTCCATCCGGGCCCGGTGCTTTCCCCCACTTCAGGAGCTCTAATTGCTTAACGATACCTGCAGTATCTATTCGTAATGATTCCATCACCGACTCGCCACGGCGTGGGAAAACGGGAATACTATCCTTATGTTCATTTGTAAATGAATTTTTGAATACAGTATTTAGTATGTTAGCTTTATCGCGGCTTTCATTAACCTCGGAACCTTCACGAATTAGTGCTGGAATATTGCTGTTGGTACAATTAACTTTTCGTACATACGACCAAAATTTCTTTGGGTTTTCTGTGAGACTCTTAGAGAGAGAGGTGGAGTGAAAATCGTTAAAGGCCTCGCGCATTACATTCTTAATACGTCCTCTTAAATCAGCTAAGGTTTCTAAATCGCTGCGACACCCCTTCCTTCTTGAGCGTGCGTGTATTTTCCTTTGTTTTTTGAGTAATCTTTTGACTTCGCATGTGTACCACGGTGGATCACCCTCTCCCTTTATTGTCCGCTTTGGTATATGTATTTCCATGCCTTCCCTGACTATATGTATAAAACGATGCCACATCTCTTCAACGGTGTCCTTTGTTGACTTGAAGTTATGGTATTTATTCCTCAGGTAGGTTCTAAAACACTCCTTTGAGGCCTTACTGAATCTGTATACAATCCGCCCTTTTTTCCTTTTTCGCTCGGTCATTAATTTGATAGTCGCAATTACCGCTTTGTGATCGCTTATTCCTGTGGTCGTTGAAATGTCGGTGAATAATTCTGGCCTGTTGGTAACAAGCAAGACTAAAATGTTTTCGCTACCGTTATGACACCGCGTAGGTTCATTAACTAGCTGCTCGAGATGATTATCTGACAACAAATCGAGAATTACTTCAGAAGCTGCCTTATCCCTGCTACCTGTGATGTGAACGTAATTACGCCAGTCAATATAAGGCAGATTGAAGTCGCCTCCTAGAATCATAGCATGATCTTTAAAACGGCTAGCTATACTATTTACATTATTTCTTAACTCCTCGACGATAGCTATATCCGAATCAGGTGGACGGTAGAAGGCACCTATGATGAATTTTGACCCAGCAACGTTGAGTTTAATCCATATGACTTCACAGTTCGTATCGACGTCTATTTCAGGAGACACATTCATGCTTCGGGAAGATTCCTTACATGCCGGTATCGTCACAGATAATCTCAACAGGTAGAAACCCTATGACAGCAATAGTAGTGCTATCCAGACAAGTTACTGTAACTAAGATAGTGCAGTTCTGTGATGAACATACGACATGTGTGGAACTCATTGCTGACTGGGGTAGTGTAATTCTCGTCAATATGTATTTTCAATATAGTGATCCCATTGAACCATACATTGAGAAGATGAGAGAAGTGTGCACTGCCCTAGACAACAGACCAATAGTGATAATGGCTGACGCCAATGCTAGATCCGAACTCTGGCATAGCGGGGAGACAAATATGAGAGGCGAGCTTTTAGTGGAAGCTATTAGTGAACTGAATCTAGAAGTAAGAAATCTATCACATAAACCCTACACATATAGCAATCGAGCAGGAGCTAGGTCAAACATCGATGTAACATTGACTAATCTGCGAGGTGGGAACTTATTGAGGAATTGGAACGTTTTAGAATTTTTAACTACCAGTGATCACAATGTTATTACTTTTGAGTTGGTCAGAGGGAGGAACGATTTTGACACAACGGAGGCGCAGACTTCCAAGGTGCATTACAACATCCGACAGGCAGACTGGAACAGGTTGAGGGAAAGTTTTACACAACAAGAAATCCTATTAGATGATAATGATGTAGATCGAGCTGCTAAGGACCTTACTCGGGCACTCCAAATATCAATGAGGAGATCGATTCCTCTTAAGAGAACCATTGGCACAGTCGACAGACCTTGGACTGATAGACCGCAAAGACTACGACAATGGATGCACAAAGCAAGAAAAGATTATCAACGCTGCCTCATCTACAACGTTAGAGGACAGCTCCTGGAAAGATATAGACAAATTAAGAGTGAATTCCGAGAACTGTTAATACTAAGTAAACAAAAAAGTTGGGAAACATTTGTGAAAACAAACTTGCGTATAGACCCCTGGGGTATCCCATACAAAATTGCAGCAGGGAAGGTAAAGCCCCCAACTACACTGTCTACTGTACAGAAACAAGATGGAACCATGACTACGAGCTGGAAATCTACTGCAGAAGTGTTACTCCAGGAACTCCTTCCAGATGATAAAATAGAAGATGACGAGATGGAGCACAGAGCGCTCCGTCTGGAAATTGACCAACATAGGCAAAGTACCACCGACACTCCTGATATTAGCATCTTGGAGGTAGTACAAGCAATAAATGCCTTGTCCAGGAATAAAGCTCCGGATCCGGATGGTATTCCAGCTGAAGTAGTACAAGAACTGGTAGTGCCAGTAGCCCCCACTCTGTGTAAGCTCTATAATGCATGCCTGCATCAGGGAAGAGTACCAAACATCTGGAAGCAGAGTGAGATATTAATTATCAAGATGGGAGATGACAAGGATCCAAAATTACCTAAATCATATCGACCCATCTGCTTGCTAAACGTGCTGGGAGAAATACAAGAAAAGGTGCTGTGCAAGAGGTTACAAGAACATTGGGAGAAGGAAGGGATGAATCCAAACCAATATGGATTCAGAGCTGGGAGATCTACAGAAGATGCAATCAACCGGACAATGAATCTGATACAGAACTCAAATCAGAATTACGTGATAGGGGTTCTTGTCGATATATCTGGGGCATTTGATAATCTATGGTGGCCTGCACTTTTGCACGGCTTAAGGAACTTAATTGTCCAAAGAACTTGTATAACACCTTTAAAGATTACTGTAAGAACAGATATGTTAAACTTAGGTGTCCTGGAGTATCCATTGATAAAAAAACTAACAAAGGGTTGCCCACAGGGATCCATTTTTGGTCCGATATTTTGGAACATTGGGCTTGAACCGGGAATGGCAAGGCTGCAAAGAATGCCGGAACTCCTGGACTTGTTGCATTTGCAGATGACCTATTCTTAATTATAGAGGGTAAAACCAGAGCCGAAATTGAGGCTAAAAGCGCAAAAGGTTCTGCGTGAACTCAGTCGATGGTGCAGACAAGTCAAACTAAGATTAGCACCTCAAAAAACCTGTTATATGTTACTGAAAGGCAGATTACAGAGCAATGCAACCATTAAAATAGACGGAGTTACAATAAGAAGAAGTCCCTTCAGTCGATACCTTGGTGTGAAATTAGACGAAAGTCTAAATTTTATGGCCCATATGGAGGAAGCATGTGGGAGAGCCACCTCAGTCATGAATAAATTAATCAGTATGGGACAAAGGCGTTTCCAACTTTCACCGCTTGTTATTCGAATATACCACAATACAATATTAACTTCAATTGTAGGGTATGCAGCCAGCGTCTGGGCGAAACACCTCAGAAAAGTAAAACCCAGCAAACTTTTGAGGAGGACACAGCGAAGTATTCTAATCAGGCTGAGTGGTGCTTACAAAACAACAGCAACTGATGCCCTTACCGTGGCACTGGGGGTGTGGCCTCTGGACTTGGAAGTTCGCAAGCGGGGAGCATTATACTGGCTCAGGAAAGGGAATCCGGAACAGGTAGAGAAAATCACGGGAGCACCAGCAACAACAGCTGCAGAAGTAAACAAATTGTTATTGGAAGAATGGCAGCAAAGGTGGAATGATAGCACAACAGGAAGAAGGACATATGATATGTTTCCAAGTGTCTGTGAAAGGCTCAAAATGTCGCATCTTCTCCCATCGCCTGGGCTGGTACATTACATAACAGGTCATGGCCCTTACAACAGTGAATTGCAAAGAAGAGGAGTAGTGGACAATGGTAGCTGTGACTGCGGAAGCGAGGGCACTCCGGAACATGTTGTATGGGAGTGTATTTCAACAGCGGAACAAAGAACCCCATATCAGCAAATATTACAGGGCAGGCGAATTTTTGACATATTGCGTGACCAGGAATTGTGGTACTATCTTGATGAAGCTTGCAATCTGGCCTCACAAGCAGCCAAAGAAAGGTTCTTGGCACTTAGAAACCGTTTCAACCGACAGCGACCAGCGACCGAGCAGTGATAATTCCCGAATAAAGAAACTCCCGATGGGTCGAAGGAGGACGCCTCTACTTCCAGAAGTCATCTCCTGAGGGAGGTAAGTTACTCCGAAGTGGCTGTGCCGGGAGTAAATGTGTAAAAGTGTCGTAAATATACAAAGTGAGAAACAGTGGGACAACAGTGAAATAAGTGATTTGTGTATGTGAAAGTTTCTTTGTTTAATTATATATAGTAGTATTGTGTGTGAATGTATGTTATTCAAATTACTAATTTACAGTATATATGTATATATCAAAAAACACTAACACATATCATATACATTCTTACACATTGTTAATTTAATTATGTAACAAATTTTTGTGAAATTTGATAAGTTTATGCGTTACTAACTTGTTTTACATCCTGAACAATATTTAGCTATTAGCTGCAAACTATAATTTTATCTTATGTACCTCTTGTAATATATTGGAAATATGGGCCCAGAGTAGAAACTAGGTGCTGGGCTATTATGTACCAGGATATAAAAATAAAAAAAATAAAAAAAAAAAAAATCCTTTGAATCGGCGAATCGACTGCCCCTGGCGGCTGCTCCCGACTGCGCTCTCCAGAGTAGAAACGTGGTGGGGAGAAGTCATGTGACCTAGTCCTATTCGTCCAAAATCCCTTGCTAAGGGCTTTCTGGGTTACCCTGGTAGGGGGACTGCTTCCCACGGGAAGTGACTTTGCCCAACCCTTGAGCTCTGCTTCGTTGGGTGGAATTACATTACATAGCTGCAGCTTGAGAAAAATTATCCCGAGCGAAAGTTAGAACATATTATAGCTAAAATCTCTCAATATACTACACTTCTCCCCTTGGTGAAGAGTCGAACCCAGGGCTTTAGCCTAGGTGAGACTCTTACCTGGTAGTCTGCAAAATCTGGACTCAAATGCTTAAACAAAAATACACAATAAATGTTGATTAAATAAAAGTGCCTTGAAAAGATTAGATATCTGACTTAACACTATCTTCTATTTGTTTATTATATTCAGCTGCTAGGATAACATTTTCTAAAACTACTACATGAATTGTCGATTACATAATTTGTCTTGAATTGCCGACACTAATGGATTTGATCAATTGTTTGTACATTTCTAATTCTACTTGCTGGAATCTTCATCATTTTCTAACTACTACATTGCATTCAACCTTAATTCTGCTTAAGCACATTATATATATAATTTTTTTTTAAATAATATATAATTGAAATAATACATACATAAACTTATCAAAATTTCTTTTATCTCCGATCATGGCGAGAGATTACAGATAATTCATCATGATCTGGATCAAAAGATCGTCTGTGTCCAATAGCAGAATGAAGTCTTTCGAATACTACAATATCCTCATCATTGAGTTCATTGTTAATGTCTCGGTTAACGTGAATAGGTCTTCTTCCTCTTATACGAGATAATTCAGTACCACTAAAGTGGTTTACAATAGTGGTTTTCACACAAACCTGATTACAACATTCACCTGCAGTGTTACGCCAAAATACT